>JAIXHY010000029.1:276760-758575 GCA_020449905.1 Globodera pallida | reverse complement strand
TCGGTGATTGGAAGATGTAAAAGTTTACAAACATTTATTAACAGAAAAATTACTATTTTTTTATAATTAAATTTAATATTCGAAATACAATAAAATCTATTACTAATAACACAATGCACGAGGCTGATCTTTTTGTTTAATAATTTTTAAATGTACAAGAATATAATGTTTAAAAATCTGTAAATGTCAAAACTCTAAATTTATTAGACCACATTATAAAATATAGAACTAACGTATAAATTTAATTATTGTAAAATATATACTCTATCATTTGATAAATAAATTATTGTAAAATTAATTATAATAAACAAATAAATTTGGTCGTAATAAGCTGAATTAGCAAAAATAAAAATGACAGAGTAGTCTATAACTACATCAATATTAAAATAGAGAGTATAAAAGCGAAGATGACATACTTATCAAATATAAGTCAATCAAAAAATTTTACAATTACTTTTTCTTATTAAATATAATGTTTTTTTTTTTTGGATTTTGGTATTAAATATAATGTTTTTTTTTTGGATTTTGGTAAGTGTTTTCTTATCAATGATAGTTTGGGTTAAATCGCTTAATGGATTCATGAATTTTCGCATATTGTGTCGGATTCTGATTCTGGGTCGACAAACTTTTTAAGATTTTGTAATTATGATAGTTTTAATCGTTTTTTTGTCAATATTTATAAGTATTTAAATATTTCCATTATTTCTTTATTACTTAAATTTTGTTGGCCTTCTAGGCGAATCAACTTTTTATTAATTATGCAAATTAATGCAATTATGGATTTTGAGAATAATTTGAACTTTTTTAATAAAATGTGCACTTTAAGAGAATTGCTCTTGTCGTTGTCGAATGATCCTGGTGTATCAATTGTTGTTGGCTGCTCTGATGGAGCCTTGCTGGTAAACGGTGAGGCTCTGTTTGTGTTTGGCGGTTTCATCGTGTTGTTTTAGTTGGTTAACATTTATTAAAAATAACATTCAAAAAATTACTTGATTTATAATTTAATCAATAAAAAACTATATTGAATTTTTTTAAATAAGACTATATTCTATTCAATATGCAAAAAAAAAACAATTATTATGCAATTTTTATTTAACCCAATGTTTATAAATATAAAATTAAGAATATGACGACATCACCCATTATTGGGAACCGTTGCAATGATGCAACGCCAGAAAGAACGTCCTGAACAAAGCCCGCGAGTGCGCGGTCGAGATTGCCGTGTTTGGCTATATCAATGTGCACATTAGCGACAAATTAAAATTGTGAACACAATCCATTAAATATTGGGCAGTAATAAACAAAATAATAATTAAATCTTAGCATTCATTGAATATTCGAATTATAAGATTTAGTTTTTATAATAAAAAATGAACACAAATTAGAAAATCAATAAGTTTACAAATAAAGTGGGCATTGCTATATTTAATAATAATTAAAAACCTTAATTCTAAAAATAGAGCAAATTCAATTATTTCTTCAAAAATGTAGAATTTATTAAATTAAATCCAAACAATTAAAGTATATAAAAAACAATAATTAATAATTACTTTAAAAAAAGAACGGACAAAAACGTTAAAAACTTGGCCAAAAAAACGAATTTAAATGGTAAAATTAGTATAATATGCAATTTAGTTAATCAAATTTTTCTAAAATAAATTGTTTGAGAAGTACCGTAAATAAATATAGTCAATAATTACAATATGACTTAAAATCGAAAAAGTAATTTTTACAAAGTCTTTAAAACTCTTTTGCAGTAATAATGAATTGTTTTATTTTGCTTATTTTATAGTAGCATAATTTTTTTTAGAATTTAGTACGAGAGATTAAATTTTATTTAAAACAATTATTTTATGTGTTGCTCTTTTTAATTATTTATTAAAATTTAATATTTAATGACTCATTTTTTTAAATTTTTTAATAATTATAAAATTCATTTTTTGATTTTTAAAATTTCGTATTGCTTCTTTAGTTTTGCAAAAAACACATTGCTGTCACATTTATGAAGTTGATTAAGTACCAATAAAACATTGGGCTAATTTGCTGCAGCAGATTCCAGGGTTGGCGCGTCCTCCGTTTGGATGCGGATGGAAACGTTGACTGACACCCCAGGGGCTAGCACGATGTGCCGGTCGCTCATCTCGAAGAGTCGGCCGCGTGCCACCTATATATACTATCTTTTATATTTTTATCAAAGCACATAAAAATGATTTAAAGTCCTTTGTAAAGCTGAGACTATTCTTTGATGCTCGGATAGGATCATATAATGAAATTGCTTGTTTGTAGTTCTTTTTTAAGAGACAAATAGTTTTTTTATTCATCATTTTATGTCGATTTATTTTTTGTTTTAATCATACAAATTGCTAACTTAAATAATTTAAAATGAAGTTTTTTAATTCTATATAATATTTTCATTTTATAATTCTAATCCAAGTTTTTACGTTTTCATTCAAAGCATTATGAGTTATAATTAAATTGGCTATAATAGTTAGTGAAGAGTATTTTTTAATTTTATAATTAAATGTTTATAACAACCCAGGCAATTTATCAATTACATAATTTGCGTTTTTTCGTGCTTATAATGGCGATAGTATTTTTTAATTTCTCTAAGATGAGCCAACGCCTACATTGAACAAATGAAACAAGAAATAAAATATAATAGACAATTAACGCAAAACAGAAATTCAATGATTCTAATAATTTTTATGTTAAAACAATTTAAAATTTCTTTTATTGCAAGTTTTACTTTTATTATAATTGGTGTTTTGGCAACGTAAATGGCGCATCGCTGGTACCGCAGCGCAACTTTTGTATTTTTTGCAGTACGACAACCTAAGTAACCGTTGCCATACTGCTGATCGGCGGTTTCGGATGAATCCGTTCTTGTTATATTGATTTAATGTTTGTTTTCGTCGTAATATTTAATCTTTAAAAGTTGGACTAAAATTCAATGCTGCGTGATCAGCATTATTTTTAGAAGAAATTGAACATTCCAAGTAACCCAACATTTTAGTATGCCAATAGAATATTATTTTTTTGTTTCGGAAATTTTGATAGTCATATTTATACTTTATTGATTAATTAAAAACTTTTTACAAAGGCTCTTGTTTCCGTTGTCCGGCAAAAGCGGGCATTCCCCTTGTTATTTAAATAAACAATATTGTATTAACTTTGAAATGCATAATATTTATTCTAATTTAAATAAATGCATATATTTATTCTAATTTATAAGTTAAGGGACAAATGTATTTTTAATATTAATTTAGTCTATTTTTAAATTATAATCAATATAGAATTTTAAATTATATTGTTTACGACAATTTGTTAAGCATTTAATAATATTTATAAAACTTGTGACAATATTCCTCTTGCTGGTATAATTTTGCGATTAAAATTAAAATTTTAAGTTACGAATTTTTTAAAATTTTTAGACTCAGCAGCTGGTATAATTTTGCAATTAAAATAAAATTTTAGATTACAAATTTAAAATTTTTAGACTCAGCATAGAATTATTAAGTTATTTTATTTTTGGTTTTTTTATATAATTAAAATTGATCCATTTTGAGAGTATTTGACCATCATATTGGGGTCATCCACGGAAAAGTGCTTCCTATATTATGATTTTTCATTCATAAAAAAACATTTTATTCTGCTTCGTTACCGTGGGGAGGTTGTCAATTGTAGACGGTGTTTGAATTACAAATTCTATTAAATTTTCATTTTGAACAATTATTAAAATGTTTTTTGAGCCTTTGCAATCCGTGATAATAGGGAAATTCATTGTAATCATCCGACCTTTACGAAGCGCAAAACATTTGTACATATTTAAAATATTTGAGTTTAATACGATTTTAAATGTTGTAAGAGAATGGTCGCTTTATTTTACTCAATTCGAAAAATCGAAAATTAACGATATTAATGTTTTTTTAAATTTATTATTAACATACTGTTTTTTATTATACATATTGTCAGACACAATTTGCATCTTATTAAATTCAATATGTTTGTGTCGAAAACAAATAAATTGAAATTTGAAGTAATGGTTTCATTCAATGATTGTGTGTTTATTTTATTTTCTCTATAAAGTATTCTTTATTTTATATATTTTCCTGATTGTCTCAGATGTGACTTGCGTTGTTTGTTGTGTTAATCGCTCGCTTTGTTCTCGGGAAACAGACATCATTCATAGTTTGCATTTATTTGTTTCTAAAAATTTTAATTAAATTTATTTGGTATTTCCTTTATCAATTCTTTAAAGTTTATAAATCTAGTCCTTATTTAAATTTATAAAAGTTTGCATTAAAAGCTGATATAAATAAAGAAATTATTTGAGTTCATTATAAATATTTGAGAATAATGTAATTAAATAATCAAACAAAAATACCCTTTTAATTTTGTTTAAAACGATATTAATTGTTTATTAAATTACTATTTATGTTGTGAAATTGTGTCTAGATAAATTTATTATGTCTCATCAGCCAGGCTTTTTATTGTACATGACAATTTTATATTCGAATTATAATGTTGCGATTTTTAGATTAGATGCAAAATTAATTAATCCAAAATTCATTGGTTTATTTGTTGCATATTTTTATTTTTGATATTAATCGATTGCATTAGTTTTACTTAAACATCTTTTGGAATAACATTTGTATTGTAATTACCAACCTTTATATAAACAATCACAGATTAAAAAACAATTTGACAAAGATGCTGACAATTCTATTTTATGTATTAGAAAAAAGTTAAAAACCTTTTTTTATTTAAAAAAATTCATTCATTGAGTAACTAAATTCAAATGCTAAAATAAAAACCTTTTATTCAAATAAAATATAACAACGTTGAGATTAAACAAAAAATTACATTTTCAACAGGGAATCAGGTGGCTAAAATACTATTGAAGACTTTATTCTGAGTTTTGGCACCCCAAAAAAGATTCATTCGGATCGTTGAAAAGAGTTCGTGAACTCAACTTTAGAAGAAATATCAAAAATATTGTTAATAAGCAGATCGGTAACGGCGGGGTATGACCCCCAGGCCAATGGACTTGCGGAACGCGCGAACTGAGAAGAAGTTGTGCAAACAAAAATTTCTAAAATATAAAAATAAGAATATAATTTTAAATTGAAAACATTCCAAAAATAATAAAACCATTAGAATTAAAAGTTTGAAAAAGGCAAAATAAATGTAAAAAAGTTTGATCGACTTGTAAAACAAAATGCGAAAGCAGAATAACTAATTCAAATACCAATTCAATTTTCCAATTGCATGGCGAATAGAATGCAAAAGTAATAAAATGTTCGAGCAATTGAATAGTATTTTACAAATAATCATTATAGTTGCATCAAAACTGAAAAAAATAAGTTTGACTGAAATTAAAAATTTATTGTATAATTTGAACAAAAAAGGATATAACAATAACTTTACTGGGTACATTAGTCATTTTGCACTTTTAAATTTTGCAAACAATAAACGCAAATTACAAATTATACGAAAATTCTAATGGAAAAAACTAACTCATTTAAATTGTATGATTCAAACCATAAAATAAATTAGATATTTTAAAAATAAACTTTGATTAAAATAAATTTTATTAAAAAATATTTTTAATATATACTTTAATTTATTTTTAAGCATCAAATCATTAAAATTTATATAGTTAACAACAATTAATTTTGTAATTTGTATAAAGTTTAGTGCTTTATTTTAATAGATTATTTACATAGATAGCATTATTTCTACTTAACTACTGAAATTATCCGAGTATTTATTAATAATACTCCTTGTCTAAATGTTTTTTTGATTAGATCATATGCAATTATTTTAATACTATAAATTTTCATTTGTTTTTATATAAGACAGAGTATATTTTAAAAGAATTGAACAATAAAATAATTTTCTATGTTTAATAATTTCTTTTGGGTATTCGACTCTAATAAAAGCAGGCGAATACAATTTAAAAAATTATTCAATCATTTTTAACATGCTCCTTTTTACTTTTTTTTACCTTATAATTTTTGGATAAACAAATTTTCATAGGAGTTTACAACGGGCGACATGATTGCTTTTTCGCTTTTCAGTTTTATTACTTTATTTGGTAACGTTTTTTTGGCGATAGATTTTTCGTCACATTTTTTTGTTCATTTTTATTATATTTTTATTTTTGCATTTTATTTTTTTTCTAAATATTATAAGCTTTATTTTAATTAAGAATCCTTTTAATTAGTTTTATTTTAATTTTTAGTTTTATTATTAATTTTTGTTTGTATACGTAACAAATTATCAAAATGATTAAAAATAATTAAGTATATTTTTCCAGGTCATCATGAAGTACCACAGGGAAAAAACGAATGAATAATTATATAGTTTTACTTAATTGATTAAATAAAAATAGACAATTACACCAGTCGATATCCACACTGTTTATCAAAAATTCCAGTACTCTACTTGTGTAATTTGTGAGCATCGACTCTTAATTTGAAAGATTTGGCAAAACGTCTTTCTAATAATAAATAATTTTATAAATTCAATGTTTATGATTAAAACCCATTTTATTTTTGAAATTTGTTGTAAATTAGCCTTATTCTAATGTTTCTTATTATTATTCAGCAGATTTAGATATCACGCAATCAACAGTGTATTTAAAATTACAAGAAATGCGCGTTGAACTTTTCGTCATTTCTTCATTTTTGCCATTTTTATTTGGACCGAAAATGCAATTTTTTTTTGCGCAAATCAAAAAAAAATTACACAACGGACCCCTTTATTAAATTAATCAAGTACCATGCCCAGAAATAATTCAATTAATTAGAATACTTAAGATCTGATCTTATTATTATATTATTTACTAAAAAAACAATAAATAAAATATATTACACTTTTTTTTATATTAAAATTTTGTGTAAATACACAAGTTAATTTAAAAAATTCTTTTCACTAAGCAACCAAACTGCTAGAAGCAAGCCATAAAAACGTAAACTTTATTTATTTCAAATCTAGGCCATCTAAATATCATTTTCAATCCAGCTGCTGCAAAGATACTAGCAATATTTCTTTATGTATATGCGAACTGACTAATATTCTTATAAAAATAAATAACATAATAAAACATTTAAAGCCTTATTATTTAAAAAATCAATATCGTGTTGAGTTGATGCGGCGCCTCTGCACCGTGATATGACGCTGGACCAAGCGTTGGCCAAGTCTCTAATTTCCAATGAAATTCAAACTTAACGACAATGATTATAATTACAAATTTAAAAATATTAAACTCAGCGTGAAATCGCTGCTGTCAAAGCAACAACAAAAAAATGTTTCGTCAAATTAAAATGGATTATTAAAAATAATTTATCAAACTTTCAAAATAAGATAATATATTTAATTATTATATAAAACGTTAAATATTCTTTTTTAGAATAACAATGATAAAAAATGAGCAAACTTAAAACATAACAAACAGAATTCAAGATTTTCAAATATTTCGGCACGATCGAATGGAATCTTTATTATTCACCTATTAACAAATATTATTTGTTTAACAATAAATTATAAAATAAATAGCACAGTAAATCCCGAGGGAGAAAAAATAAACTACTGGACTTTCATCCCAAGAAATAGTCGGAGACAAGCACAAGAAAAGAACCGTACTAAACTTATTAGAAGAACAAAAAACGAATATTTCTCTTCATTTAAATGCCATAAGAGAAGGCATATAAAATAAAATGATTCAATAAAAAAATACATCAAAGAAAAGTCAAAATTCGAATCATAAATTTTGATAAAACAACATACAAATAATACGCACAAAAGTGTTTATTTGGAGAAATTTTTTTATAAGTAATGTTTTCTACCAATTATTTATCACTAGCGTAGTAAAGCTATAAGTTTCTGAAAATAAAAAACAAAATGTATTAAGAATTTAAATAATATATCAAAAGCACTCAAAAGTATTTAAGATATAAAATGTTATTCTCAAACCAAAGACTAAGAAGAGAAATAAATACTCAAACAGGTAAATGCACTTAAATATGAAGTCTTTAATTAAAAAATAAATTCTCAACCAATTTATTCAATAATAAATTAGGGAGGAAATGTACGAAAAAACAAACGCATCAACAAGTTACAATTTTTCAAATAGTCCAAGTTGAATTTGAGGGTTGTTCTCAATTGGTCGACGATTACTAATTTCTGAAAAAATCATCGTATTCAAATCTGTGCTATTGCATGTCAAGGACTTCAAAAATTGAATTAAATTTTTATACTTTAAAATTTATTTGATAAAAGGCGGTGTTTGAATCGAGAATTTTGTGCCAGTGAATCTAAACATTGAAATTAATACATCTAACAAAGTTGACATCTAAAATATTTTAAAAGAACTAAATATGAATTCGAATTCTTACATAAAACTGAATTCAAACAAAATTTTAAACCGCTCTTTTATTCGCCAAAAAAATGATTCAAAAAAATAAAACAAAAAGCCACAAAAAAAAGGGTTTCTTTAAGAACACGAAGACTGAAATAAATTGTCTGACTTAAATAAACTAAAATAAATTCTGCTTCACTTCTAACAATGATCCCGCGTACTCAAAGCCGCCCACCTGTACCCCGCGACTGGATGAGTGAGTTCTGCCCTGTACAGCTACAGTAAATTACTGCAAAATGCAAAAAATAAATAAATTAAAAAAATTGACGTACACATATTTTTGCGGAATTAAAAAGCAAGAATACTGCGCAAAAAGCGACTCAATACCTTTGTCTTAATTTTGGTTTTAAAAATCTAGCACAAAATTAAATTTTTTAGCAGATTTTGTTTTTTTTAAACTATTTTAGAATCTATAATAATTATTAATTCTGTTAATCGTTATTTTCGCATTCGGAAAAATGAGGTTTTTAAACAATGTATTACCCATTTTTTGAATTAAAAAACAAATAACCTTCGATTACAATTAACAATTATTATTAGGAAATTTTTAAAATTTAAATAAGCCTATAAACAAAACTTGTTCAAATAAATTGTATATTTATTCCAAAAAATAAATTAATAACTCTTTTAATATTTATGTTTTTATTTGTGGTTAAATTCAATTAAATTAACTTGTTCAGCTTTGATGTTTATAAATATTTTTTATAATTATTTATAATTTATTATTTTGGCTTTGTTTTTGTTTTTTTTAAAGTATGTTGGTTAAAGTATTTTATGACCTTTATTTGTTGAGTCTAATTAGCAGGTTTAAGTCTATGAACTCTTAAAAATTTTTATTTCTGTCTTCTGTTCTGCCATGGTGCTCTTTGCGTCTGCGCCTATGATTATCATTGCATGGTTTATGCCTTTGATTACGTGGTTTCCGCGGAGCTGCAGATGTTCAAAAATTTTAGTAGCTGTTCGGTAATTTCGTAGCACACTTGATAGTAATATTATCTTTTTTTATATCATCATCGCCAATGTAGGGCAATTAGTCGTTGAAACTCTCTAATATTAAATTTGATATTTATTTCAGGCATGTTTAAATGCTTTTTTCAAAAGAAAGCGAACAAATATTTATTATGAACTAACGAGCACAAAAACAGTCATGATGTTGATCCTGAGCATTTGGAGTTTTTTTATTATATTAAGTCATTATTATTATTTTATTAATTGTTTTTGATTTGATCACTTAGTTTATGCTATATTAATTTTTAATCCGTTTTTTATTTCTGCATGTCTTTCTTTTTTTAATGAATTATGAATAATTCTTGATTTTGTTGTTCGTTCTTTTACGTTTTTTGAAATAATCAGTTTTAACCCTATTACGTTGTCTAATAATTTTTTGTTCGTTTTAATAACCACAATTTTCGGGGTATTTTTTTAAAATCAACCACCCAGACCGTTGTACGAATGTACTTAATAAGTGGTGCCCAGTAATGCCCCTTGTTGCACCTTTAAATAAATTATAATGAGTTATTATCTAGCTTTAATTTTAATATCATTGGGTTTTCAAAACCTCATTTATTTTATAGTTTTTAGATCTATGTTTGTACTCATTTGCAGCTTGAATTCCATGGCTTCCTCGTATGCCGGTCATGCTTGGTCGCCTACTAGGTAGATATCGGGCTCCGGTGTTGCGCACTGCTTCCTTACTTATTACTGTTAGCCCCTGAATCCGGAAATCGACATATCTCTCAGTTTTGAATTTTATATGTTTTTTCTTCCGTTGTATTCTTTTGTTGTCTGAGAATTGTGAATCCTACTCTGAAGTTTTAAATTTCTCGCAATTTCGAAATAAATCAAATAAATATATTTATTTTTTAAACCATCCATTGCTTTTTGGACTTTTTTTTGACTACAATTTTTTTAGTTTATTTTTTGAAGATAATATAAAAAATTTTATCTTTGGAAACTATTTTAATCGGAACTATAATGCAATTTGTTATAAAATTAAATTTTATTTATTGGCTTTTTTAAATAAGTTTAAAATGCCGTACTTTATTTTTTTATTTTTAACGTAATTGAAAACTTGATATTTAATCGCTGCAAGTCAAACAAATTACCGTTTTAAAATTTTGTCTGCAAATCTCTTAACACCTTTCTGTTTTTTATCAATAGTACAGATTAGACAAGCACGTACCGTTTTTCATATCGCAGGGCAAGCTTGCGTTTTTAAGGCTTCAGCAAATTTTAGTTCATTTTTAAATGCATTTAATATTATTAAAATTAATGCAGATTATTAATATTCAGAACATAAAACATTTATTGAAACAATTCTGACATTTTAATAATTTAAAAGCAATAAAAAAAATAATATAATGATAGAAATCATATGTAATGATAAATCATATTAGTTTTCAAATTAGCTCTGAAAAATAAAAAAATCCATTTGACGCATGAAAAACGACAAAGCAAATCACAACATCATAAAAAATACAATGGTTACCATCAAATTAATTTTTACAATAATTAATTTGCAATGATACTCATAATATTTATTGTAAATAAAAAACTGAAGAGGTAATTAAAAATTTATAAAAAAAGAATTGTATGATTTTTAAAAAATAAAGAAATTAACCCCTAAAGTTTACCCGTCAATTTTGACTAACCTCGCAATATAGTGAGATTGGAAATCCATTGGTTGTATATTGATTTGCGCTCAAAAACTCTCAACTTTTCGGAATTCAAACAGCACAAAAATAAATCCTAAATTCACGCAAAACCATTTGAAAAGCCATCTATTATTAATAGGAAACGGTTTTAATTGCACCAAAAATGATTAAAATATGCATTTTTAACAATTTTTTCTCAAAAGGCAGCTTGAAAAGAAAACGAAGCCTTTCGCCAAAATTTTCGGATATTTTTTTGGAAGGTTTCCGGGGAAGGGGGGGGGGGGAATTCCTCCCAACCCCTGGCTAAGTCCATAATCAGCGCGCATGATCGAGAACTCGACGAACATTAGCCAACTGGCGGACACCGTAATCTGACGTTCGCCGATGTGCACGGTCAAATCGTCGTCTGGAGAGCTAAGTGGCTGACACTAGCTGAAAATCAAAAATTGTATAGAAAATTGAAGAAATTTTATTTTGGATTTTTTCAAACAATGCAAGCACTTATTTTGGCATTGTTTAAATATTCTTTTATTCAAATAATATATTTTATTTGTATTGTGGATTTGGGAACTAGTGTTTTTTTAATTAACCATATTATTAATTATATAGAGAGCTTGTAAACCAAATGATGTTTTAAGAAAATTTATATGCCCAAAATAAATTAATAAGTTTTGATATTTTATATTAATGTAATTTTAAACATTTACAGCAATGCTGTCCGATGATGGTGGGTGCGCTGAGGTTGTATTCAAATTTTATTTCATTTGTTTTAATTCATTGCTCAATTGTAAAACAAATTTGTAGTTTTTATAGTTATTAAAAATATGATGATGATTTAGCATTGTTATCTTCTTGGACCATTTATTATGTGAAACCCCCAAAAATAAAATACCATAAATCGACTCTGCTCAATTCTAAAAAAATTTTCTCTTAACGCTCTGTTGTAAAAAATAATAAAAATAATTCCATTATTAAGATAAAAAATATAAATCAATTCTAAACCTAAAGATATAAAAAAACAAAACTATCTTTTTGTTGTGTATAAAGGGTAAATTGAAAAACAATTTTTTGAATACAAAAATTTTAATTCATTCTAATTTTTTTAAACCCTTTAAAAACAAAATAAATTACATTCAAACAAGGTTTAAACCGATATATTAATTTAAACTCATTTTTTTACATTGACCACATGGCAGGCGGTGAGCTTCTGATAAAAAAGGAGAACGTTAACCTTCAATATGTTTTCGACATGCCGGAGCGTTTATTTTATTTTTTTGCAAATGGATTGTTATTTGACCGCAACGCATAACTTATTTATATCTTTTTCTAAAAAGACATTTAAATTAATCAAATTTTTATATAAACATTTTCAATTTGTTTTATTCAAATTAATTTTTAGATAGTTATTACTAATTTTTAATTCAATTATTATTGTTCATTTTTGAACATTTCTTATTAGCAGTTATTTTGCATGTAAATCATTTAAAGTTTATTTAATTATTTTGTTTTATCTATATTATTACATAGAGTTGGTTGATACACGTAAAGCGGACTTGTTCTCTGTGAATCCACAGGTGCTTTTCCAAGTCCAAAGAATCCTTCGCAAAGGAGCTACAATGGATGAGGGATGTAACGGCACAAAACAGCAAAAGATAATAAACGGCCATGAGATGAAGAAAATATTGGAAAAAGGATATGATTGAAGCGCGCTAAAAATAAACTGACATTAAACTTAATCTAATCAGACTTTCTAAACACCATTCAAAAGCTCTTGTATTTATTTTTTTAATTGTTTGATTTTTACGAAACAATAAATTTAATTAATTATTTAAAAGAATTGTTTATTTTAATATCTTCAGGTTTACTAAAATTTAATTTATTTGGGTAAATAACTTTATTTTTGTTTATTATTTTAATAATGATTCAATTTTTTGCAATAAATCGCTATCGGACTTATAAATTAAGAATAATATTTTTATTTTGCAATTTTTGTCACTGTTATTGTATTTTCGTTAAATAATTCCTCCAATTATTGATTAATTGCATACGAATACGTAAATCTGTTGATATATTACTGAAGCCGTAGATTTCCACCAACTTTATAATATTACAATTTTTTCGGGTTGCGACCTATGTATTTAAATAAATTTGGTATGTGCTGATTTTATTATTAAAGCTATGTAACCTTTTTTTTATATGCCTCCAGAAACATTTTTTAGTTTATTTTATTCGGAAAAATCACTTGATCATTTTCTTTTTTATATTGACACATTTTATATTTTAATTTCAACCTTTATTTCATTTAATAAATTTTTATTATTTATTTTAATTTGGATGATATAAAATTGGCAAAAACGGCTTTCGAGAAAGTTACCAAATTTTGGTTGTTGTTTTATTTTTAACTATCCTTCATTTTTCTATTGTTTTGCTTAATATTTACTTTAATAGTTGTATCCTTTTACCGATATAAATAGCTATTATAATATTTTATTGTATTTAATTATTTTTAGAATTATATTTTAATTTTTATCTATAAATTTTTTAAATTATAATAAAAATTATTAGTATATATGTACTTTCTAGAATTACGGTGTATTGAAACACCATCAAAGTGTGAACGAGACAGATAGAGTGCATTTGATCGTTTGTGAGCTGTACATGTGAATCTAAAATGCTTTACATTTTAGATATTAAAATCATCAGGAACTTATATGCAATAAACTGCATGAAGAATTAATCGTATAAATTCAAATACAAAAAATAAATAAAATTTTAAAAGTATTTAAAAATTATCTTTAATTCATATTTGTGTGGGAGTTCAAACAAAAAATGGTAAAACATTCATTAACATTCCAAATTCAACGATAATCATTTCAAGACACACCTAAGACATCTTGCTGGGCCGGAAGCACAAAATGATATTACAATTTTTTATTTATCATTGACTTTATTCAACTCATATGTATAAAAATTAAGAATTATTGATTTTAATATAATTTAGTAAAATATGTGCTTTTTGAACATGCTTAATTTTAATAATTATATTTAAATTTTATAGAATGGAACTTCTTAATTATATTTAATTAAAACAATTAACGCAAAGTAGGGCTCTTAAGCGTCGTTTACAACAGTTAAGCACAAGTAGCGCGATTTAATAATAGTCTTCGGCGTTTCTCGCCTTGAAATGGTTTGTTTAAAATATCACACTCTATGCTAGCCAATTTAGTAAATTGTTTAAAGTTTAAAATTTTTGGCATCCAAATACATTTTTATTTAATAAATAGATAATCATGCCGGTACTCTTTGCTTTTATACGACTCAATCTCGATACGTTAAAAGCCAGTTTGTTAAATAACATACATTTTAAATTTTTGATAGTACGTTTCATAAACGCTGGATTATTAGCATTAATTTTTCTGAGTGAAATTAATATTTGATTTGTAAAAGATTATAATTATTAGGTTTTAATATTTCTAAATACTTTACTTTAATTTGCGATTCCTTCGTTTTCTTAATTATTAAACTGTATTTATCATATTTAATAAAGGTATTTGGAAAAATTAAATAATTTAGAATATATCATTTTTAAGGAATATTTTTATCTTATTTGCATTTTACACGCAGTTTTAACATTTATATTTTCATCATTTTGACTAAATTCATACGATTTAAATGTGTTCCCGGTATACACACGGTTTGGGCTTGAGTAGAGGATAAGGCAGTGTGCGGTTCTAATTTTTAAATCTTAATGTGAATTTCTTTTTCAATCGTTTTAAGTAAATTTCAGAACTTCCATTCAAAGAAAATGCAGAAGAATTCGCTAGAATTACCACAATGAAAAATTTAGGATGCCTATTACTTCTCGTGCCATAATCCTTTGGCTCAATATTAATGTGTTGGCTTTATCACCGGAGTTTTACAAGAATGCAAAAATGTCGATATGATTTTTAAGTTTTGGTATGTTTTAAAATTATTAAAACAATATATTTTTATTTTTTCTAGTGTAATTTGTATATTGTATTCAAAATTTTGATTTTCATTAATTATGAAAATTTTATTTTTGGTCGCATTACTATAAGAATTTTAACATAAGTAAAAATATTGATTCATCGGTAATTTTGTATGCTGTAATTTAATTTAAAAAGGTAGACTTAAAATAAATTTAATTGTTTTTTTTTTGCCCGGGGTGCCTTTAATTTTTAATTATTTGTGTTATTTTTATTTTTAATAATTAATTTCTATTTTCAAAATTTTGTTATCTTAATATTTATTTGCAACCATTACGCGTTTTGTAAACAAATTTAATTTGCTGATTTTATATTGTGGTAGCTTATTTATAGTTTAATCGAGACCCCGATAGTAAGTGTTTGGTATGTATGGTTTTTCTGATATAGTAATCAGATTAAGTTTGTCTAAATTGCCATTTCGGGCCTCACGGGTTGCGTTAACATTAATTTGTTCAGTAACACTTTAAAAAATTTAAACTACTATTAGTCCCGGCATTATCCTTTATTAATATTTCAAAAATAATGTAAAATTTATTAGAATTAATTTCTTTCTCCCAATACAAAATAAATCATAGTATGAGCAGAGTCATTTGTTTATTTAATAAAAATTGCAGTTTCAATTTTGTTATTTTAATTGGTTACATAGCCATTTTGGTTTTTTCAATTTTGTCACACTCCAAAATAATAAATTTTGAGGTAAAAATCTTGTATTCAAAGATGTACCAAAAAAACAAAATATAAAATACAGAGCGGCCTTTCAACTATTTCAAATTACATGGAAAACTTCAAACAAACAAATTAACTATCAAAAACGGAAGCAAGCAAGAAGCACTGGACCCAGTTTTTGTAAAAGGCTAATAAAAAATAAAATAACAAAGTAGATAAAATTAACAAAAGAAAACGCTTCTTCGATAAATGATTTGTCGCAGGTATTGTAAGTAAATTTGTCAATATTTTTGCGGGGTTGGAGGTGTCGGGGACGGGGTCGGGGAAAACCCCGAAAAATGGCCTAAATTTGCGGGGTCGGGGACGGGGTCGGGGTCGGGGGCCCAACCCTACTTTAAAAAATAGTTTTGCAATTTCAAAAATTATTAAAAAATTTAAAAACCCTTTAAAAAAATGACTTTTAAAAGCAAAACTATATAACGTAAACTTAAGTTTCTGAACTAGGAAAAGAATTAAAGTTTTAATCTCGAAATTGCATCCTTCTTTGACGGTAAGGACATCAAGCAACCATAACGCAAACGATCTTCAAAAAAAAATGCTATGTTCCCCTTCAGGAAATGATGCCGCTGGTTTAAAATATTATTTCAATTTTATTTTTAAAAAATACACTAATACACTTGAAAAATAATTATTTTAGTTATAATTATTGTTTGTGAGTTGCTAAAATATATTTTCTAATGCAAAAAACAAAATGCTCAACATAATGACTGATCTAAAGTTAATTTCACATGGTTCACTACACTGAGGGCAAGAAAAGCAACGGAAAACCACCGCTAAAATTGATGTAAAAAATTCAAGGTAATAAAACAGAAAAAATTAGGGTGTACAGGAGAACGAATTCGTAGTCGCACAGGATTTGAGAGTATTTGTAAAAAAAACAAAATATTATACAACACAGGATTAAGGAATACAAATAAAATAAAAAATTAAAGAGCCTGGCGAGGAGTTATAAAAGTTATTCATTTAAACAACTTTTAATCAGGCAACGACGGAAAAACACAAAAGGATTTCTGGCAGCCTACAAGAAAATGAAAATAAGTATATTATTAATTATGAATTCGATAATTTAATAATAATAATTTAAAAATAAATAGTAATTAATTTGTAAACCGTTTCAATAAATTAAAAGTTTATACTCTGATATTAATTTACAAACAAGCACCAACAATAAAGTGAAACATCTTAAGTGTTGTGTTAATAATTTTAGTTAATTATTTTGACAAATTTTTAAAAATACAATATAATTTAGTTGAAGTTGCTAAAAGCAACTTACTATTTAATCAGCCGTTGAATTACTATTATTTTGCAAGCGTTACTTGTATTTTTAAAATATTTATGGTATTATAAAACATTACATTTATTATGAGCAGAGGACCTTTAATTTAGAACAACAATTGTTGGATGTTTGCTTCATTTTATGCATTATTCATTAATTATTCAAAATTAAGCAAAGCACACTTTCATATTTGAAGTTGTTTATTTAATAAATAAAAAATAACATTGATTTTTTAGAAACTGGCCAAATTATTATTTAAATATAGACGCTCGTGGCTTTTGTAATTAAAATATATCCAAAATAATATTCCTTCTATGAAAGTAGTGTGCGACCAGACTTTAAATACAAAATTCCCTAAAAATCATACAATAGATAAACAGGTGCTAACCAAAAACTTCTAAAAGATTCGCCTCAAACAAATGGCTTTTATAAAAATTTGTTTAAATTAATGGAATAAAATCATTATGCAGCAATAATCAATTTTGTTGCGTTAAAACAATAATTATAATTCAAATTAATATTTAATTAAAATAAAAATTTTTTGTTACTTTAATTTATTTTTATATTATTCAATTCTTTTTAAGATTATAATTCAAATATTAAAATCAGGTTATTGACACGAGGGTGCTTTTTTCGTTTTTTTGCTGGACGTGCCAATATGATGTGTAGTTGTTTTCTACCAAACAGTTGTTGCTGCTCCTGTCCGCGTCCCGGGTCATGGCAAAATTCACCCTTATTCATGCGCATTAAGAACGCGCATTTGGTATTATTAGCTGTAAGGAATAACGTTTATGTTTTCTCAAGTATTTTGTGAAGAAATAAAATTTAATGCAATATTTATGAATATATATTTTTTAGATTACGTAGTTTTATTTTATTTACACAACTTCAGTTAATAAATCATTTTCAAAATATTCTAATTTTAACTTTTTATTTATAATATTAGTTAATTTTTCTTCGTAATAATGAATAATGTATTTAATATTATTTCGTTGTTAACATTTTGTTCCGAATTGTCTAATCCCTGAAGTCGCAATACGTTTCAAATCGCACAAGTCTCTTTCAACATCTCCGCGACATTCATTCATGTCCAATTTCTGGGATCGATCAGATTGCAAATATTTACAATCTTATATTCAATACTTATTTATTGCAGATTTCTGCTTTTTTACATTTTAATAAATATTGTACTTCTAAAAAGCCAAAAAATAATCCATTAACAGTGGTATTTTTTGCATTAAGATTTATTTTCAGTTTTTTGAGCATATTAATTTTTAGTGTTTTAGATTATCTTTATTTTATACTTTTTTATTTAATGTTTAAAGGTTTTGGGATATACACATGCACCGTAGTTAAATTTAAAAAATATCAACTTTAATAACTTTGAAAAATTAACAATATAAAGGCAATATATTAAATGTTGGATCGTGCTGCAATGTAGATAATTGTATCTATTTTTTAAATTATTTTTCAATTAAGGCAAAAAAGATTCTAGTTTAATATTTTTAATTTAAAATGAAAATTAATAATTAAAAAATAATCGAATGGTTATTGATTAAATAACAATTTATAAACGCAGTAATTACATTCCCTATAAATTTTCCATGTATGTTTTAAATTAAAAAAACTTGTTAAAATTAATTCCAGACGTTGTTATATTTAGCAAAACGACTTTTATAAAAGCTTTCTTTTAATATGACAAAGACAAACTCACGATATCTCTTAAAATAATAATAAAGGTAAAATTAATGACAAAACATTTGATGCTAATCAAATACACTTGCGTTTAAATTAACAATAATAATTCTCAATCAGCCATAAAATATTTTTTTAAAACATCATTACTAAGAAGAAAGCAATAATTAGTTTTTTAGAAAGGCACCCAAATTCACATCATCATAATAAATCTATTAGACAAAAAACTAAATTTTGTTGATTACCAAATTTTGCGTGCAACGCGCAACAACAACAACCCTTCAACTGTCACGAACAACCAGATAAAATAATTATAAAAATATTAAACAATTACTGTTAAACATAATAAAATACAGACTTCAAATAGAAGGCTTTGACTTTATAAAACCAATTGTTAAGAATACTCAATAAATTATAAAACACGAAAAGAAAAACCTTGAAATCGATTCAAACGGATCAAGATCTAGCAGATAATCTATGTAAATTAATTAAATAACTAAGCAAGTTATTAAAAAGGTCTTCAGAAACTGGTATTAGCATAATAAAGTTTATACCGGGACGCTTACTGGGCTTGACTGTGCGCCCCTCTTTCCATGCAAATATTACACTATTTAAACAAAAGCCATTCAAATGTTTTATTTATAATTACAATGTAATTTTCATATTTATCAGTATAAGTCTTTTCATTAAATCAACAAAGAATTTGCCAATACTTCCTTGAAAGTTAAAAAAGAAAGATTTCGAAATTACGTTCCAAACAGTACAAAAGATACAAGTCTATTAAATAAGGGCTGTAAAATCAAACTTATTATTAAAAGATTAAAAACTAACAGAGCGGCTGCCCGTCGCCCGAAAAGAAGAAGAAAGCCCTCACGAAGAGCGACGAAAACAAGGTGTGTGTGTGCACTATAAATTAATACAAGTTAAGACCTAGATACAAAGAAGTCCAGTTCTTATGACGCACCCAAGTTTTTATCCAAAGATATTGAGGTACAAGTTAATTATAAATCAGGAATGAAAAAATTACTTATTAAACATATGTTAAATTGACTTTCAGCTCAAAAATTGCAAATCAAAAAATTTTAAAAATAGAAATTTAAATCAAAGTTACCTATACACAATGATTAAAAATTAAAATTTGCATTATTCAATGTTATAGAGCTGCTACAAATTATCAGAACTGATCTAAATCCGACACTTTTAAATTTACAAAAAAATCATCAAAAAAAGTTAAAAAAACCAAATTTTTAAGGAACACTGACCATGAATAAATAAATTGGTGTTTTGCAAATATAACTAGATAAATTAAAGAGTTAAACGATTATATCTTAAATAATGTTAATTTTTAACTATAACCATTCAAGTGTATATTTAAGTAAAATAAGCGCTCAATAATGATTTTACTCAATTAATGAATTATAGTACATTTCTTTAATTCTCAACAATAATTAAGTGATTTAAGTCGTTTATAATAAAATTACTCAAACTAATATAACAATTAAAATGGACATAAATATTTCTTATAACTGCGCGGCAACACTCCCTTGCACGTGGAATATATATTATCCTATAAAAGCCGTCAAACAATTTTCACATTGCCATGCAGATAAATAATAAATATGTATTATATAATGATTCTGTTTTCTGGTTTCTGATTTGTGAAACCAGAATTATGATTTCTGGTTTTTTTCAAAAACCCCAAAAAAAACAAAAATTTATCCATGTGATTATTTAAATTTCGCATTAAACATTATGACATTTTCAATCAAAATGCACCAAATTTTAGATTAAAACGATGAAAAGATATCTAGGAAAACGGGCATTTTGGGAAAATAAAATATCTTGATATAAGCTTTCACAGCAGACATAAATTTTTTAATAAAATAACACATTATATAAATAACATCAAGCATAGCCATAGCTTATTTAATACTTTTGAATTTAAATGTCGGCTTTGTTAAGTAATTTAATTCTAAATTATAAGTTGCATTGAAATCACGGTGTGGCGGCCGTATCAGTTAAATAAATCAAATTGATCAAAAAAAGTGTACTAAAACAAAAGAATTTATCTTAACAATTTCGTCAAAGAATAGCTATATTATTTAATTAAATTTCTGTTTAAAAGAAGCAAAATACTAGATAATTAAAAGTTTCGTCGACTGTTTTCGTAAAAAAATGGAAGATGATCGTGCATAAATTAAATAATCAAATTGAAAGTAAAAAATCTTTCAATGAATAAAAAACAAGCACCATTATTTAAAAAAATTGCTAAATTAAAATGGATTTATTTGATAAAAGTTATTAATTTTTGCCTAATGCTTAATGTTCACTTTTTTACCAAAACGAATTTTTTGAAAAACGGGCAACTTCAAATGCCTCTAAAATTCATTTTTTTATTAGAAAATTCATTATGTTTTTATTCAATTGGTATAAACTTTTCGTTTTAAAAACATGATGGAGATCATAAAAAGGAATAAAATGTGGGTTATTTATTTATTGTTAGTTTTAATGGCAGATATACTTTGCCTTAATTATCAAAAGTTTAAAGCCTCCATTGTTAAATTTTCTCCTCAACGAAATTAGCTGCTCTTTCTGCACAGAAATCACGGACCCAATATTGGTCGTGACAAATTCTGGCATCCTTTGATTATGTTAATGATTTAATCTATTTATATATTTATGGTTTTGCATTTCTTTTTTATTCAATAGTCATGTTGGAATTTGGATTATGTATCGTTTTATAAAGGCGGTGAAAAAAAAGCAGAGGAGCGAATAATAAAGAAATTTTAATTTGAAAAATAATTTTTAAAAAACAATTGTTTTTCTCAAAAACCATTAAACAAAAAAATTCCAAGAACAATGCTAATACTAATACTAAATGCATGATAAAATTTATTAACAAAGGCCATCATGTTGGAGGAGCATAGCAATTACAGCAACAAACTATCCTTTGGTTGACTGAGAAGGTCAACGAAATTTGGAAAACAGGTAGAGGAATTGTTGTTAAATGCTTGAACACAAAAAAATTGAGCTCTAAACTAAAAAACCTTTGCACTTAGACATCGTAGAACAAGAGTGAATTTTATTAATTGTAGTACAATTAGAATTTAATTTTGTAATATAATAACTTACAAAGATGCAACGGCAAGGAGCAAGAAATAAAAAAAAAGGGCATTACTATAATTTAAGTTTTTAATTGAATGAATAAAATAAACCAATAATTTTTCATTTACGGGAAAGAAATAATCAACTTCAACATATCTGCATTCCCAATTTATTTCAAATAGCCTTTTTACAACAAATAGTTAAAAAATTAAATAAAACACGCATCGAAAATTCACAGTACTTACTATTAATACGCTTCTCAATTTAGATTAAAAAAACTTCTAAAATAACGGATATATTTTATAAATAAACCTAAATGAAAATGGCAATCTTTTTAACTTAAAAATATTATTTATTATATTAAATTTAATCATATCCTGAACAGTAAAATTATCAGTTATACTTGAGATGTTATTATAATTGGATGCTGGGTTTACCATATCCCAATTTTTAAACAATTTCATCTGAGAAGCTTTGCGCTCTACCTAACGGAATTAGAAAAAAAATTTCTATTCCTATAAATTACCTGCAAAATAAATAATAAATAATTGAGCTTTTATTCCTTTACACGTAATATGTTGTCATGGATGAGAGAAAGAGAGAGCAGACGGCAGGCCTGATCAGCGGATCGACAACGCTATTCCTCCTCACTCTCACCACTCTTCTGCCTTCTCTCTCTTTCCCCTCTAACGGCTTTTCTCCAATCCGTTCCATTATGTTTCTTGCTCCTCCCCGAACAATTATAAAAAAAATTAAACATAATATAATGTAAAAATTACAGATTGTCGTCAGAGGCAAATTAAAAATAATTTAAAAAGGAAAGTAAAGCAATAATACGCAAAATATGATTTATTCATTAAAAACACGTTTTTTAGAGAAAAGTAATTTAGCGTGAATTTGCATATGCCTGTCGTGACCAATGCTGCCCAAATGGCCAATTCCTGGGAAAAGACGTTTTTAAATGATGAAATCGAACAATAATTAAGAGCCTTATATTCAAGAAACTGTTAACTGTATGTATATATAAATTTTGCTAACTTATATTTTTTAGCGATGTATAAATACATTTCAATACTCAACTCAAAAGTATCCTTTCGCTATTAATCCTAAATCTGACAATTTTTCAAATCAATGAGATGAAAAAGAAAACAATAATAAGATTAAAAAATTAATTGAAATTTTCAAAAACTTCAGAGGACTAAAGCCGCATTTTCCAAAAAAAATGTCGACAGGAGCCGCGATAATCAAAAAGGAGAAATCTGCCCTTTTTTAAACAAATCCTCGCCATAAAAATGTTCAGCAATAAATTCTAGTTAAAGCAAGAAACAAATCTTATCTAAGTTAGAAAAAAATAAAGTAAAACTAGAAACTGCCTATAACTATAACAATAAATAAAAACAAATGGTTATTTTTCCATAAATATCTCTTAAAAAACAAATATTTCAATGCCGTTGTCGTCGATGATTTTAAGCGCTGCATAAATAAAAATACCTAGTAAAAAATCAAATATTTTATTAGTTATAAAATAATTCAAATTTTTTTTTGGCAATAATTGTATTTTATAATTAATGATTTAGTTCATATTAAAAAATTAAATTTCAAAGCTAAATAAACTTTAATCATCAAAAATGAGATAACATCAAAACTTAGTCAAAGTTCTTTCCAATTTTAAAATAAAAATAACATTTTATAAAGTTAAATTTTTTAACTAACTACGCATGATTTTAAAGTGCATAGTCGTTTTAAAAGCAATATCAAAAACGACCCAGCACGCATTTAAATTATAAATTAAATGGCTTCTATTTTCTCCTAAATTGTAATTTTTTTTCAATTTTTGGTTTTAAATCAAGTTTAGAAAAATAAGCTCATCTAATTATTCCGTCTTAATTTATGCAATGGAAGACGTAAATTGAGAAAAAAAAAGGATTAACCAACCTTATAAAAAAATTGGTGTTTATTGTGAATACAACAAAGTCTTGAAGAAAGCCATTTGGACGAAATTTCAAAAAAGTTTTTAATTGCAAACATTTATGGGTACGACAATGGCACGGTTTTTGGAATGCCAGTCTTAACCTCTGCAGATAAGCAAGACGACGACAATCCGCTAAAGACATCGTCTTGCAAATAAACTAAATTTGGAAGTACTCTTTATCAAAAACTTCATATAATAAATTATAATTTAAAAATAAAGCAAGCATAAAAAAATCAACAAATTTCAAAAGAAGTTATATTAAAATATACAATAAAAAAGTAAAAAAGCATCAAGGTAACTTTTTTATTTTAACCGGCCGTCAATGAAATAAGCAATAAAAAAACCGATCCAAGGAGTAACTTTGATATTTTAGTATAACTTAAGTTATATTTTCCTATAATTGCCTCATTTCAAATATTTTAAACTACTGAAAATATTCGAGTATTTTATAACAAACAATTGACAAAGACTTTGCCATCGAAATTGGTCTACCACGTTATTCTATTTTGAATACATTTTTTTGCTTCATTCAATTATGTTAAGTCGGCCTTTTAGAGGTCATATTTTGAGGGTTTCATTGTCTAATTGTCATGGATATTTTGACATTTTTAGGTTAATATGAATCTTGCTACTAATCCAGTTTTGTAAACATTCATCGTAATATCATATTAAACATACAGGAAAAATAACATACATAACCAACATTTTGATCGCAGACACTTCTGAGAAGGAGAACGCCTAATATAAACAATAAAAAAATACTCAAAAATCAAAAAATGAAATAATAAAAACGAATAAAGACTTTCGGTAATTGTGTCTATAACACATCTGTGCGCCATCACTATCTTTTTTTAATTGTTAACGGTGCGTTGCCCCATTTTAATTTAAATTTTAGAAAAGTCAAAAAATAATTGAAATAAAATAACCTACCCAAAAATAATAATTAAGTTAAATAAATACATGTTATAAGATCATCAAGGAATTTTTATTTTAAATAACAAACTTTCTAAAATATCTAAAGATCAGAGCGCTGAAAACTATTTATGAAAACGATTTTGGTAATAAATACTTGTACGTCAACGTGATAATGGGTGACTATTCCAGAAGCTGGACAACAGTTTTGCCACTGAAAATAGTGTAAAAATTAATACTTAAAATATTCCGGGCACGTAAAAACCCATAAAAGCCAGTTTTTATAATGAAAACGTGTACAAAAAATGATTTATTAATAAGTAAATTAAAAAGCTAAAATCTAAATAATTATTGACGTTTATGGTTGACGACTAGTAGCGGTAAAACCCAAACCACATAATTATTATTTTATAAAATAAAACCTAAACATAAATGCTAAGTTCTTAATTTTTGATTAAAAATAAGGAAACCTTACTAAATGGTCCTGTCGTCCAGAAAGCGCTTAAACACGCTTATCGGCGCTACACTTTTTGCAACGGTAATCATGACCGGGGACTATTAAAACATTATTTTAAATGAAATAATTGAAAAGATCGATCAATCACATTTATAACTTAAAGTTGTTAATAAAGAACATTATTAAACGACGGTCATTATCTTATAATTATAAGTAAAAAAATAAATTTATTCTAATCTGAATTATTTTTTATTAAATCAACATTGAAATTTAAAAAACATCGCGTTTATTAGTAAACAAATCTATATTTAGCGTCTTGACTTTGTGTTGCGGTTGAATGCATTTTATGCATCCGCAAAAAATGTAACAAATGTTTGTTTAAATTCAGTAACATTTATATTAATTTTAAAATTAATACAAAATTATTCACTTTATTCATAAAATTCAATAAAAATTTTTCGTATTCATGTCAATTAGTGTGCGGCACGATACGATATTTCGATAAAAATATCGCGATATATCGCGATATTTATATCGAAATATCGTATCGAATATCGTATCGGAAAAAAGTTATTATTTCGATATTTTTCGATACCGATATTTTATCGAAATATCGTATCGAATATCGTATCGAAAAGTTAAAATATCGCGATATTTTATCGCGTTTGTTCACTCAAAATGTATCCCAATTTTAATGGATTATATTGATTTACTGTTTGAATTTTGTGTGAGACATACTTTTGACAAAAAATTTCAGTTCTTTTTTACTGATGGCAACCAATAAATCCATGGCTTATTGTAGTGGTCTGTCGGTAAGTTGAATTTTGCTTTCTGGGTTCGAACCCGCTTGAGTGGGCAGCAATTTTTTTTATTGCTTCATGTCACGTATACTTCCCTGATTAATAAAATTTTTTAAATAAATTTTTTTTAATAATTTTAATTAAAATACGCGCAAAAGTCAAATTTTTAAGAAAATTTCATCGCATCTTTTCGAATTTTTTTTCTTCAACTTTCTTAACAAAGGTTGCCAACTTTTTGTAAAATTCCCCTGGCGGCGCCTATCGGCACCACCGGACATCCTCCGCTCTCATGTAAACCAATTTGTTTTGAAAATTTTTTCGATCGCAAAATGCTTAATTTTGCAAAAAATGTTGGTGAAATTTCTTAACAAAATCCCAAAATTTTTCCGACGCACCTTGTCGGCATCGTCGGGCTCTTACGATTTCTTGAAAAGGGCTGGATTCTCATGGTGAGTTGAAGAGTTAAAAATGTAACTTTTTATTGTTGCGTTTTTATGACTTTTTTTGCATATTAGTCAAAAAAAAATTTGCGAAAAAATATCGCGATATATCGGTTTTTTTTTCGATATTTTTCGATACAGATATTCTATCGAAATATCGTATCGAATATCGTATCGGAAAAATGTCAATAATTCGATATTTTTCGATACCGATATTTTATCGAAATATCGTATCGAATATCGTATCGAGGCCATTGCCGCACACTAATGTCAATGCGCCTTTGTCTTTTTATATTCATTGTTATTATACTGAGTGGTAAATATTTATTGCTTGATTTAGATTTTGTACATTATCAATCATATTTACTTGTTTTAAATGAAGTTTTAAGCAGAGAGTATTAAATCATCCCCGATGTTTTAAACATTTTTCACATTTTACTGCTAATTTAGTCAGACCAGCCACTTATACAATTCTCGGCCCGTATTATTTTTTGTATTATAATTAAAATATTGAAACATATTTTAATGTTTTATGCTGATAAAATATGTATGAATAACTTGATACACTAATCGGTGAAATGCCCGGACACCGAAAGATGAGATTAAATTTATATAATTTTAGTATTTTAACATTTTGTCATTAACAACTCACTAATTCGAAGTTTGTCAATGCTACAAGCCTCGCCCTCCAGCGAAATGCACATTACGCAAGCTTGAGTTTTTACCAAACAATTAATTAAGTTTAAATTACATTAATTTTATTTCCGTATTGCTAAATCATGCTATAGTAAAATTTAAACTATTCACAAATATGGTAATAATTATTTTTTGATAATTAACTTGAAAATATTTAGGGTTTCTATCCTTCTTGTCGATCTATTCTAATAAGATTTTATAATGTTCTCTTTAATTTGTGAAAATGTCATTTATTTTTTTTACAGTTGTATTAATTGTTTTCATAATGTATGCCAACCTCTCTGGATCCAGCTCATTATGATGCGATGCGCAGCATGAGACTAAATTTTTTTCTAATTATATTTTTAAGTTTTTACAGTAATAATTAGAATAAATTTTAGGCGTGTTTAAATGCCAGTTTTTTAAGTTTGTCTTAAATTAAAAATTAGGGGTGTAATATCGCGCGATCTTGCATAAAATGCGATCGGCGATCTCAAATTTTTTAATGCGAACGGCGATCCGCGATCGGCGATCTGCCCAAAAAAGGCGATAATTGCGATCACGATCGCGCGACGCGATCACGATTCCCATCCCTGGTATGTACTGATTGGATAGCAAATACTTCATATTTGATGCTATCAATTTACTTCGTGATTACTGGATACATTTGTTCAGAAATAAATAAACATTTATTTTTAATCTTAATGTTTTAACGTTCATTTTATATATATTTACACACAATGCTTTTATTATTTTTTTGATTTTTTGGTGACATTTTTTAAAAATGTTTTAATTTAATCTTTTTCCTCGCGACATTTAACAATTCTTGTTGTTTTAAAGTTTGCTTATGTATTCTGAATATAAAACTTTGAAAATTGTGTATAAAAAAATTGGGTTTTGAAAAAAACAAGCCTTTCTTTCAGTGCTCGGCAACACTATGCCAAGAAGCATTCTCAGTTCAAATCTTTGGGATGCGAGTGCAGAATTCTTGTCACCAAACAAAAGATAAAAAAAATATTCAAAGACTAAACATATATTTTATAATACCTCTAAAACAAAAAAATAAAAGATGAAAAGCAATATAACCACTTGTGCAAACATAATATGTTGTGGAATCAATTTAAATAGATAAAATATTGATACATATATTCAATTGACAATGATTAACTGAGCACCATGGAGTTAATTTTGTCAAAAGAATCTTAGGACAAGCTCAAACAAAACAAATCAATAAAAATTCATTCATAAGAATAAAGCACAAAACAAAAATACGATCGATTGAGAAAGAAATAAGAAAATTGATCAAATAAATAAATGAATATTAAATATAATTGATTATTTAATCATCGTGCCAATTTGCGAATATTTGATTTGGAAAAACTTATAGATTAAATTTCTTCTCAAAAAGAGAATGGCTTAGCATAACTTAAACCGAGCCCATTTATAAAAATGCGACAAAATACCGTAAGTTAATTGTATAAAATAAGTACAAAGAATTAATTTAGGAAATAAAATTAATATATAATAAAAACTCTTTAGGTCATTAATTTCATTTAACCTTATCAAAACTGCTTAATATTATGTTAATAAAACCAAATCAATTAAAGGCGCAGACCAAAATTATGCTTTTAAAGCTATATAATGTAATAGCATTTTAAAAAAAAAATGCCTGTTATCATATTTATTTACAGAATTGTTGATCAGCACAATAAAATATGCATTTTAATAATAAGCAATTAAATTAATTCGAAGTTTTAAGTGTTTGTGTTGCACCAAAAAATCGGACGAGCGCCCAACCACCGCGCAAAATGTATTAATTAACTAATACTTTATCCAAAATGAGCGGTCTTATCATAATTTTAGTTAAATTTATTTGCAATCGTCGCTTCAGCTTAACGTGTATAAATTAAATTTTCATTTATATTAATCAAAAAATTTCAGTCAATAGTCAATAAATACAATGATTATTTGTTTTTTAATCAAAAAAGTGCACATTATGCATTAGAAAAATGTGGACAATATTCGACTAGTGCCGGCAATTATTCCGAGTAATTTGTAATGTGCCGATGATGACTGAATTTTGAGGATAATAAATATATTTAAAACATAACAAAAGGTTGAAAACCAATGATTAATATTATTTTCAAAATAAAATAAATTTAGAGCCAATAAAAAATATGAATAAAATTGCTACTTGTTTTAAAGTTTAATTAAATAAGAACAACAAAGTCAAAATAAAATCATAAAGCATAGGATTGGTAAATCCGTACGAACATTTTCATGATCTGCTTTGTACAAAATATTGTTATTGTTGCAATTTGTTAATAGGATTAAGCAAAAAAAAATTATAAAATATTTCACGAATGCTATTTTTTGTTAATTAAAATTGTTATTCATACAATGCAATTTTTTATATTATCTATTTCTAATATGAATTATTATAAAAAACGATTTGTTTATAAATTCAAAATGTAAAATGTCTAATCATAATAATTTCATCCACGTTGAAGATTACTGTGTTGCGGTCTTACTAAATATGCTTAACCAACCAGTTGTTTTACCAAAGGCTAATAAGAAAAGAACACTAGTAAGGCAAAACTGGTCGGAATTCGCAAAAGGCAAATTTAAAAATATATTAAAAATAAAAGAAAAATCAAATGAAAATTGATAGTATGTTAGAAAATTTATAAAAAATATCAATAACAATAATATAATAAAGAATATTTATTGATACGAGAACCAAACATTATACATTACGATATTGGGTTTAGAATAAAAATAAATAAACTCATGCATACAACGCCAAAGTAATATTAAAATAACAAAAAAAATAAATTCAGAAAGACTTTTTATCAAAAGTACAATGAGCCAACAAATTCCGAACGAAGCCCTGTCACTCCAACGCAAATTAATACAAAATTTAAAAATAGCAAATAATTTGAAAATGTTAAGAAACAATAATAAAAATCCAATTTTTTATATAAATTTAACACTTAAAATGTTGACATTATTTTTACATATTTTGAAAATTTCTTTCATTGTTTAGTTTTTATCTTTGTTACTTATTCTAAAATATTTAATTTTAATTATTATAAATAACGATTAAAACTTTAAGAAGATATATAAATATAAAATGACTATTTTTTTAGCGCTTCCTTTTTTTAATTATTATCCTTTTTTGATTTGATTTTTATCAATAGTTTTTATTTTTAATAATGATATTTAGTTTGTGTTTGTTGAAGAATTACTTTGTTTTTCAAGTTACAGCATTTTTGGCTTTACGCAACCGGAACAAAATATTATAGATTTTTAATAAAATTAATTTGTAACAGTATTCAGTTAATATAAATTAGGTGTTAAAGTAATATAGAGTAATTTAGCTTTATCTATAAGAAAATAAATTTTATAATCGAATTTTTGAAATATAATTGTCACTATTTATTGAACTCCGAAATAGTTTTTTAAAATTACGAATAGTGACGTTAAAACGACGAAATTTTCAGCTAAAACATGTTTTTCGTGCATAACTCAACAAAATAAAGCTGCAGAAAAAATAGTTAAATAAAAAATCTTAGCCCTAGTAATCAGCGACTTCGATAACCCCGGGTACTCTCAGAATTGCTTAAACCCTTCATATTTGAATTTATGTGCGGATAATCGAAAAGTACCGAAATTTGCTGTTATTGCTTTTTAACAATATATTTTAAAAAGAATATTTTAATTGTGCTTTAGATTTATAATCTCCGGGCCAACTTTCTCAGTGTTGTTCATAATTTAAATAAATATGCTTTGGCTAATTTTATAACAGAATTTTAATGGTTAAAATCCGTAATATTTTAATTTTATATCCTTTTGTTAAATGGTTTTTAAATGTATTCTATACGATATATATAAATAATACATATAAACACATTTCTAAACATAAAATCTAATTTTTACTAAAATCATCGACAATAAAATTATTGTACTTTGCACATCAGCCGACTGCCCATAAGAACGAGATGTTATAAGAGAAAATCAACTGATATATCGATAATTATTGCAAAACTATTGCTAAACAGCTAAAATAAAAATAATTTGCATTATGTAGATAATCAAAACATAATAAATTTGAGTACCCAAAAATTTCAAGTTTATCCATCAAAATAAAAATTTTTCATTAAACTTAATTATTATGAATAAAGCAATAAAGGGCATGCCTTAAAATAAAAAATTTATGTGAAATTCCAGAAAAAATTGCAAGTCATATTTCATTTAAACACCATAAAAATTAAACCATGTATTTACGCACCAATTTTTTAATTAAACCTGAACCGCCGGGGAAAAGAATTTTTCAAAAAAAACTTAATTTAGGGGTGCATTTTTAGATGTTTTATTGCATTTTTTTGGTAAGAAATATTCAAAAAAATTTTGTTTCGGATTCTACTTTACTTTGGCGTGGGGGGGGGGGGGGGGTTGGCGGTGCCGATAGGCGCCGCCGAGAAAATTTTGAATTTTTTGACTCAATTTGTTAAGAGATTTCGAACCAAATTTTAAAAATGTGGTAATTTTTTTTGAAGCTTTTAGGAAGAATGTCCGACGGCGCCGCCGACAGGCGCCGTCGGGAAAAAAAATGAAAGTTAGTGAATTCAATTAGGAAAATGTGCCTAAAATTTGCAAAAAAAAAGCATTTTATTTCGTTTTATGAGTGTAAAAAAGTCTCGATTTTCGAGCCAAGTACCCGAGACTCGAGACCGAGACCAAAAAACCCGAGACTTTTCTCGAGTCGAGACTCGAGACCGAGACTCTCGTGCAGCACTACTATTCATCAACAATCTGAAAGAGCTTGAAAAAATCTGAAGAAATAAACCCATCCTCAAACAGCATGATGAAATTGGAGACAGAGACGACGTGGTGTCTGATTGCCGTGATGGCTTCTATATTGTATGTTTTTCCCACTGCACTCTGTGCTTATTCTTGGTCTTGGGACCTTTTAAAAAATAATAAATATTAAATTTTTCTAAAGGTTGGGATTTTTATTAAAACTTTAAATTTCTTCATTAAATAATAAACTTAAATAAATTTCAATCTTATTTGTTAGTCCAAAATTATAATAAAAACATAATATTTGGTGACAAATATTTACTTAGTAAATAATATTCAATTATTGCTGTCAATCAACTAACATAAAGAAAAATTGAAACACCAACGGATTTAGTACCAATAAATGAATAATTTATTACAAAGGTTTGCATCAATACCAAACAAATTATGCTATTGCCTCAAAATCATCAATGATTGCTACAATTTCAAATAATCTTTTTGTAACTTTATTTATTCTTTTAAAAAGTTAATAAAACAAAATATATATTGTGTGATAATGCAAGTCGGACACATTGTTTTTAGTAGCGAAATAAAAAAAGGCACAATTTTATAATATATGTTAGATTTGAACATAAAAATTTAAAATTGAGAGATTTTTTATAAAAGCAGTCATTTAAACTAAATTCAATTACATCGAATAATTAGCATCAAATTTAAACTTACAATTAGAAATCTGATTATTACTTTTTGCCATCAATGGAACACCCCGATAAAGCTAAGTGAAAGAATTTTAAAGCAGCAATAACTAAGCAATAAATTAAAATAATCGTTTAAAATTTTAACAATATTGCCAACCCGTCGTCCCTCTGCCTACCGATTGAATTGATCACAATAAGTACTTTCCAAGAAACCATCTGCTCCAGCTGCATCTGTCTTGATTCAGCAAACAGAAAGTGATCTTTCCGCGTACTCGGCGCACAAAAAATTAAGGCTTAACAATTTGCTTCACAAACTAAGGATGTCTTTTATGGTTCCTGGTTTTATAAATAACTGATTAAACATTTATAAATAAATAATTGCACATTTTAAAAACCCAATAATTTTTATGCTTTTGCTGGAACTCTAATGTAAAAATTGAGCTTTATTAAAAGAAATCATTTGTAATTTAGACAGAAACAAGAAACTAAACAATTGCTGGAGCAAATTAGACAACAACAACAACAAAGGCAAACATCTTTTTAAATTTAAAATTACAACTTAATTATAAACATAAAAACTAAGTATTAAAATTAATAAATTCAAAAAGACCAAACGTTATGACGACAGAGATTAAAACCCAGCGAAATCAAAATCTCATAAATAAAAAATTTGCAGAAAAAAAAACAATAAAGAATGCGTCTCAATTTTTATCCGCTATAATAAATAACCACAAGGAAGTCAAGAATATGTTTCAAAAAATAATCTGAATAACACAATAAACAAGCTCACAAAGATTGACAAACATTTTCCCTAGTTTCAAATTGGTATGCACCATGCGACATATTATGCCGCAATATTAAACTAATATTACACAAATTTATTAAATCAAAAAACTAAAGCTACCCTTATGGTGCAATAATTTCTTACAATTAAAAAAAAACGACAAAAAAGACTAGAACAAGGTTTCCATCATTTTTCCAAAATAATTTAATTATTTTTACTTTCTATTTTAATAATTAAATCCCATGCATTCATAAAAATATGGAAACCCCCACTCAACGAGCGTAAAATCTTTTTAATTTTAAATGATTGCTGTTAACCATATTTCAACGCTTGATCGGCAATTGTCGGCATTTTCGCGGAAATAAACATGCTAAAAGACAAATGTTGCTTTGATAAAGTCGAATAAATAAATTCTAATTAATTAAATCAGATCTTAAATATTGTCTACTTTTTTATTAAAAAAAACATCACAAATAGCTAAAACTATTTACAAGAATAAAACATTTAAATAATAGTAATTACACATTGAAAACCCAACTTAAACTTTTCAATCTTTCAAGTAATTCACTCTGTTCAAGGCCTAAAAAATAAATAATAAAAAAAACATATATTATTGTTTTTGACCCAAATAAATATTATTTTTCAAAAAAATAAATAAAGCTAAAAAATTACGCCAAAAGGGATGGTAATAATATTTTTTATTTAGAAATATCTGAGTGTTTGGTTAAATTATCATTCTTGTTTGCCAATTGAGATATATCAAATATACTTGCAAAATAGGGTTCGGACGGGCGGCCGGGTCGGGCGGGCATTCGGCCAAACGGGCGCTCGACTAGGAAATATTCATCCGGGCTAAAGCCCGGTATTCGCCCGGCAAAGCCCGCCCGGACACAAAATCAAAAAGCCCGGAAATCCGCCCGGGTTTTTGTCATTGTCATGTTAATTTTTCGGTTGCAAATCTCAACAAATCGAGTCAAAAATTCCAAATTTTCTCGGCGGCGCCTATCGGCATCGCCGCGACCCCCCGCCCCCGGAAGTCAAGCAGAACTCTCAATAAAACTTGACATATGTTGAAAAATTCAAAAATCGGCAAAAGAAACTGAGAATTTTTTAACTTTATGCTGTTCAAAAAAATTTCAAATATTCGCCCGATATTCGTATTTTTTCAGAAATCCGGGCTAAAGCCCGGTATTCGTCCGGCAAAGCCCGCCCGGAGGAACGAAGAGTACAAATTATTTCTTGACTTCTTGCTAAATAAATGAAGAAGAAACCAAAAAATAAAAACTTTAAAAAATGCAAAAATTTAATAATATTTTTCAATCTTAAAAAATTTTGTAAATTAAATTAACAATTTTTAATTTTATAAATGTAATAAATACAAATAAAAAAATATATTTAATTATCAACAGAATATAAAATAATAATACCAAAAAAACACGCAACATAGTAAAACAAAATCTTTCGTTTGTCTTCTATCTTTTGGAATTTGATTTTAATAATTTACCATTTGTTTTCTAAAGACGAATTTTAATTTTTAAACATAAAGGCATTTAAGGTTAAATATCTTTAAATGTGCTAAAATAATCATTTTAAATACACTGTTTGGTTCCTGTTCCCCAAAACAAAACAACAAACTACGACTTTAAAATTAACAAATTTTGGTTTCTTTTGGGTTTTGCACAATTTGACCAAAACCAAAACCAAATTTTTGGGTTTCTTTTGGTTTTGGTATTTAAACAATATTATTTATTGGGTTTTTTTCGGGCCAACTTTCCTTGTTTACGTTATTAATTTGCTTAATTATTCAAGAATAAAAAATGAAATTATTAAATTATATTTAGCAATGCACCTTTTCGGCGATCGGCGGAGCATCTTTTTCTTCATCTGGTCTTGCCCAATTGATCGTACACAAAACAATAATGATTGAAATGAAATTGTTTTGAAATAACTTTTACAACCTTTGAATTAAACTTTAATAAAATCAATTGAATAATAAAAATTGTTAAAGTCCTTATGTGTTCCAATAAAAAATCATTCTGCCGGCCGTTTAAATGCGTTCCAATACATTTAATAGAAAAAAATTATGATTTAAATTCTGTTTTCATTATATTTCTGTTATTATTATTTTATCAATCATTTGATCGCTTTGAATCCGTAAATCAATTTCCAATCATTATTTTCAATTTAAGCTGTAATATGAGTAATGATTAGTTTAAAAAATTTTATTTGGAATTAATGCGTAATTAATATCATTTTGACAAAATGGTTCATTTATAACTTTTAGCACATTTCAAATCGTTTTCACTGCAAGTGCTGCTATTGAAAAATAAAATTAAATAAAAAATTTTGTGCCAATAGTCAATTTTCTTTTTTTTTAAATTAAAATTATATGTTATAATTTTGGATAGTTTATATATTGGTTTTTATAATATATCAGAAATTATTTAATTACCATTTTAACGGGTAATTTTATATATGCTTTTGGTTTAGTTTTAAGATAGCATATTTTTTTTATCAAACTTTGTTTTTTCAAGACTTTGTTGACCATTTATTGTTTTGTTTATTAATTCTTTATAGTTTAGTCTATTTTTTGCACTAATCTATTTTTGTTTTATCGCTGTACCTTTTATTTTATTAATTAAATATTGTGGTTTGGGGTTTAATTTTGCTAATTCTTTTACCACTGATTTGATCCACTCTCAGTTTTGTTAATTTCTGATTTTTTGTTTAAATTTTTTATTTTTTATGTTTTGTAGAAATTTGTATTTAATTTTACGTGCTATTTTTATTTGTTAATAATGGGGTCTCATAGATTTTATATTTTATCTTCAATCGGAATATTTGATTAACATTTAAAACATTATTTTTTTTTAAATTTTTCCTAAGTTTATTTTATAGCGTAAATTTTGGTCAGATTTATTATAAAACATTTTTTTCTTAAACAGACCCTCCATTGTTGAAACAAAAAACTGTCTCCGCACAAAAAACATCTCCGCGGTGAAGTCGTTTTGCTCGGGTTGGTGTCGTAAAATGAAATAAATCATTTTGGTAAAATAATAAAAATATTAATTATAAAATGTTAAAAAGTTTATTTCAATTTTAAAATTAAAATATCTTTCATCATCATCTTCAACGCTCTTAATGTGCGGTTGATTTCCCTTTTTTTGTTATAAAATATATTTAATATTATTAAAATCTATGTTTTAAGTTAAAACTATATTTTAGCATTTACTTGTCTACAATATATTTTTTGGTTCATATATTGTATTGTTTATTTGATTCAAATTTTGATAATTTTTTTATAAATTTTATACTAATATTCTTCTTGTAATTTTTTAAATCATTTTAATAATGTTTTTATCCTCGTTTAAGATATATTGCTTCGCCCAAAAAACGAATGTACCCATCTTTCTACGTCCGGCAAGTTCCCATATGACGTATAACACCGATTGATTTATTATAGATTTACTTTAATATTTAAAGATGTAAAACTACGTCTCCTGAGGCATATTAAATGTTGTTTTTTGTTATTGTTAATCTTGAGAATTTTTTAAAATATATTTATTGATAAGTTTCTGGAAGTTTTAATTTAACATAAGTTCTGTCTTTCGGGGACCTTTTGTTCCTTGTCACTGTCGTTCTTTCGACGATTCTGCCTGATCGCTGGGTATGTTGGGCATTTTAATTAATATTTTGTATATCTCATTGGCCAATCAAAAAGGCCAATGATAATTTTTATCAATAAAATTTGTTTCAGTTTTCTTTAATTTTTTTATTAATTTGTCAAGGTTTGTTGTAAAATTTTGCATTATAAATATAATTTTATTGTCTTTAACAATTTTTTGAATATTGAAGCAGACTAAATTTATTTTGTTTTATTTTAATTTTAAATACGAACTAACGCTGTGTGTTCAAAGTATTTCTGTATAAAGGATAAAATCATTAATTTTATTTATTCCTAAATATTCTCTATTCATTTATTCTGAAACGGTTTTATTGCTGACTGGCGAATAATGTTTACAGAATGAAGTGTAATAAATTTTAATAACTAAATAAGAAAATTTAACATTTTTATTGCAATTAATACTAAATTGTTTTTATATTTTCATTGAAATAAGTTCATATTTTTTTTTTATTTGATAAAAAATGAATAATAGATTTCTCTAGGACAACAAACTTTTTGTCCCAAAAGCAAGTAAGTTGAATTTTTTAGCCGATTTCATCTGCCGATTGTTAAGGTTTGAAGAAACTTAAAAATTAAAGGTGAGGCTTACCTCTTAAATGTATTATATAATTTGTTATCATTTAATCGATATTACAAAAAGCGTAATAATTAGGGATGGGATTTATATGCTCCAAAAATGGCCAAATATGCGCATATATATGCTCCAAAAAAGGCCAAAATATGCACAAAAATGCCGAAATATGCACTAAATATGCACCGAAAAATGGCATTTTTAGCCCATTAATTTGCTTTAATTTAATTTTTTCTTCTTATAACGTCTAATTAAGTAGATTTAAAGCCTTTTCGCATATTATTTTAGTATTTTTGGAAGGTTGAAAAAATTCAAAAAAAATCCAGTAATTTGAACTGTCAGGCCACTTCATCGCCATACTGGCTATCTCCGCGCCAGCCACTTGAGCGCAGCGCCATTTCAGCGCCGAGATTTTCCCCCCATATTTTTATGCAAATGTTCAATTTCTTCAAGCCTTTTTTTCGAAAATGACTAAAAGTCCATGGTTAAAGATGAATTATTTTTCAAAAACAGCAAAAAATCAATGATTTTGGGTGTATTTTTTCAAATTTTTTGTCAAAAAATGTCAAAATATGTAATTTCAACCTTGTCCAAAAAAGCTCAAACCAACGCGAAAAGGCTATTTTTGGGCCGTATTCTTCAGAACATATAAGTACTAAAAACATAAAAAACATAAAAATCCCATCCCTAGTAATAATGCCTTATTTAAAATTTAATGAAAATGCTGAATAAGAATAATTTTGGATTTTCCAAACATACGCCTCTTTTGTTATTATATGGTAGTTGTTTGCCGAGCCCCAATTTTAAATTTTTCAAAGGGTGGGTGAGCGAAAGCACAACCTTTAATCTAAATTTTAAAAACTATATACGTCTAAATATGGTAGTAAACATTTTATTTAGCTCGTTTTCCATTTAAATAATTAAAAAACAAAACTTAGAAAAAAAATGTTAATAAAAAATAAAACTCCCATTAAATAAAGTTGCAATTAAAAATCTTATTTAATAAAGTCTATTTGTTGGCATTAAATAAACACTACCGGAAATCAAAACCCCGATAAAATACATCGGTTAGCGTTCATTGGCGTGATATTATCATATTAAAAAAAACTAAACAGATTTCTCGAATATTCGAAGCAAGCAAAAATAAACAGAACTGATCATCTAATTCGCTATTTTTAAAAATTTTAATTAAAATCAAAAAACTTAATTGAATTAACTCTCAAGAAAATTATTTTAAAAACAGACAAAAATTAAATACTAAAATAGTTAGAATTATAAACATATTATTATCCAACAGCAATTAATATGAAAATGGAATAACTAATATTCGTTAACGTTTATGCAAATATTTAGTTTTGCATAGCCTAGCCAAACTGGCGAAAATCACTTATACGGCCCAATTATCAAGGCGGATCAGTTGGAATTATAGCGCAATCTGGTATAATCTTTGAATTAAAAATATTTTATAAAATTCTTAAGCGAGAACCAAATAAATAAAATAAATAAATTATATGAAATCAAAATAACATTAACTTTTCATTTCTGATTTGAAACATCTCTTCAAAATAACAAATACAAAGGAACTTAATAAATGTGGGTTTAAATTTAGAAATATTCGTTGATTTTTTACAAAATCTTTGCAAATTTAATTTTTTCATATAACTTTCAGATAATATTTATTCATGCGATGAACAACCTAAGAGAGAAAACAGGCAATGGAAACCTGCAAGAATTATTTAAAGTCGATTAAAAAACGTCAATACTTACTTGTTTTTGGTACAAAAAAAGTTTGTGGTCCTAAACAAAAATCTATATAAAAATTAAATAAAATAACTTTAAATTGTTATAATTAATTGCCAACATAAGCAGCATTAGGGCCAAAACCACCCGGGTCAAATTGTACTATTTTCTTTCAATGTAAATATTTACTAAAATATACCAGCGTTAATGAAAGTAATAACAATTAAAAAAAGAGTTGTAAAAAATAATAAAAATTGTATATATAAATGTAAAACCACATAAACTAATATGTATTATTAATGTAAGAAAGCAATTAAACTTTTGCCAAACAAAATACATTACAGCAATGTTAAACAATTTGGCAAAAAGCTGTAATCATAAATATTTATTGTTTTGAAAAGCAAATGTCATTTGTGGTGAAATAAAAAATGTAAAATCATCTAGTTTAATATTAATTAAAACTAAAAAACCAACCTTCTATGACTTTGTTGCTGGCTGGCCGAGTCACTCAATTAATTACGCAAGCGGATGGATACCTTCATAACACAGTGAAACCATGAAACAATTATTTACAATTGATGAAAGAAATCTGCCAAAAATAAAATTTAACAAAAACTAATTAAAGTTATGGATAAAGAAATTGTAAGATTAGACGATTTATAAGATGATTTTATGTAGCATAGGGAGGGTTTCAAAACAACTAAGCATTTGCATCTGTCCATGCCAAAAAGGCAACGGAAGAATAAATGGAGTGGCCGCTTCGACACATGCATATCAACCCAATTTTTTATATAAATTTTTTTTTAACACATAAAATCTAATGCAAAAGTCAAAAAACATTTAAATATAATTGAAGGACAAATCCAAATACAATCGAAAAAATAATAAAACAAAAGTACATAAACGGAAAAGTAATTGGTCCAAATAATTGCCAATAACCTCTATCTTTTGAACCAGCCATAAGTTGATATAAATAGTTAAAATGTTGATGTAACAAATACAAATTTCTATAAATAAAAGAAACACTAAAAGTTTTGGATTAGCTAATGTTTAATATTTTTACATATATGTTATGGAGTAATCTACGGCGCCCCGCGCATTAGAAGTTTTCGTTCCGTCAGCAACTAAAATGTCACCATGTTCTGACCAAAGTGGGCAGTGACGGTAGTTGAAGGCGTACCCAAAGAACAATCACAAACATAGAGGCGACATCAGGATCATCTGCCCACTAAAATAAAAAACTACAACTGTTATAGCCTCAATTTTCTATAAAGTAATAAAGGTTTTTTATGAATTAAAAACACATTCATTAAAATTAACAAATAATTAGTATAAAATATATTTAATACTATTTGCTTCAAATTTTAACCTTTCTTTGTTTATTCGAGAAAATAAAACTAATTTTTATGCAATAAATATATTGTAATAGATTAACGGAAAATATCTATAATAATAATAAAATTAACATTTAATAAAGTTGTTCTAAACTCCAGCCCAAGCCAGTTGCTGAACTTGCCGCAATATAATTATCACTATACTTATTTGAACCTAAATTATAAATATAAGATTATTTAGTTGGTTGATAAAAATACAATAACAATTGCAGACCAGGCAGGCAACGGACTTCCACTCGGCAAAATTATTTTCTATTATGAATACGTATAAAACAAATTAAAGAATTTTGGACTGGCAACCAATATTCACTTTTATTTAGGCTGTTGCTCGATATCTAAAATCGCAGATTTTAAGGTAAATGTCTGCTAAATGAATTGGCTGTTGAACGACAAAGATTGTACTAAACAAAAATATATTGCATATTCATGTGCCTAAAACTTCAATTAATTTTTTTACACAGGCGAAAAAATATTGCAAAAATTTTACAACCAATCAAAAATCTCCACAGAGATCAACTATAAACTAGTCATATATTTTGACAAAAATTTCTGAGAAAATTGTGGAATTATTATATAAAAACTTAGTAATTCTAAGAAAATAGGAACAGTAATTGGGTTTAAAATGTCAAGAAAAAAGGGAATGCAAAAAAATTTGTACGACTGAATTATAATAGATTAAAGGCTATTAGAAAAATTTTAAAATGAATATTGAATATTTTCGTCGCGTAAAAAAATGACACTGAACGACCGACCACGAGGACGACCATGTAAAGTCACGTCTCAAAAATGGGAAATTTTTCAGACAGCTGAACGTGAATTTGTGGGCGACGATTTATTGAATACACATATTTACGATACATAGCCTAAGGTCTCAGCCCAGCCAGAAATTGATGGCTTTTTAACTTATTTATTTATTTTTACAAAAATTAATAAAACACAAAATTTATTGTATGATAATGAAAGTCTAGCATTTTTTAACCCAAAAATCTCCAAATCATAATCATACAATTAAAAAAATAATAACACCAAACACATCTTCCAAGTTTGATAAAAATAATTATAGCAGCAAGAAAGTCTTAAATATTTAAGAAATTATCAACATGTTAAAATTTATAGATTAGAAACAAACATAATAATATCTTATTTACATTGGTAAATCGTCACAAAATTTTGAAATTTAAAATTATAACTTTAAAAATAAAGTATCGTTTTGTTATTATTATGCACATCTTACATAAACCAAAAATCCAATAATTAAAATTAAACACAGAAAAGACGGATCACTGAAATTGTGGAATATTTATAGCTTTATGCACTTGTCAGCGAACACTAAACGCAAGCTTCCTCGTGAGTATAATGAAAATGTTAATATAAAAAACGCGATTAATAAATGACACCAAAAGACTAAAAAAAATAAAGATTTACAGATAACAATCTATTAAAAACAATTATTACCATTTTTCATTTATAAATATTAATATACTGAAATAACAACCCCAAAGTCCGCATACGACAAATAATGACAGCAAATTCTGTCGAAATATGAAGAAAATAATGTACAAAAAATAACAAAGAGTAAATTACGAAATATGTTCAAATAAAACTAAAAATTAAATCTGTATTTTTATTTTATTGTCCAAATGCATTCTCAATTTACAGAAGAAAGCAGCAAAGACAACTGCCCAATTGAGGGCGCTTGAAATAGAGCGTGATGGATTGCATTGGTTTAATCAACTCTATGCAAAAAAATCGAAAAAATCAAAATTAAAAAAAGTTAAAATTAAAAACATCATAAGAATAAAAAGTTAAAATAGGAATACATTTTGAAATGATAAATGTATTATATCCATAATAAATTCATTTAATCGTATTATTGTATACTATTTTAACATAAATAATGGAAGCTTGCGCACTTTAACTTATCCCACAGCTGCTGATTCGTCTCATTTTTTTCTTATCTTACGCCATAATTTGTTTTTTATTACTTTTGTTTTAATCCCGCTTTAACTTTTGTTCATGGTTGGTGCGACTTAGACCCGCTTTTTGCATTATATTATTACTAAAATTTGCTGGACCGGTCATCTCTCTGATATTAATTCTGCCCGCGTCATTCAGGTTTATCTTCGCTGCCCTCAGGTTCTTGTTGATAATAGATTATTAAAATATTTATGATTGTCAAACAATTATTATTTTTTAAAGAATTTTTTTGACTAAATTTTTATTTAAATTATAGATTATTGATTTTCAAAAATCAATTAAATTTTAGCAATAATACACCTTCTTTGTTTGGTAAAATTAGTTGTGTTTTATAAATTATTATTACGGAGTAAATTTTCAATAAAATTTTATTTTAACTATTTTAATATTTAAGTTAATCGATTTTGGTCTTTTTGCTATGATGGCTTATAGGAAAGTCAGACTGTTGCATAAAAGCATCATGATTTTATAAGGCGAAAAACTTGAGAATATTTGAAAAATAATCACTGTTTTACGATTTAAATTAGTTGTTTTTTATTTTTTACATTTATCACTCAATAATTGTTAAATCCTACTACTTGAATAAATTTGATCATTTTGTTTTAAATTTTTTTGATAAATTTTTAATTACGCTGCATATTAATGATACATTTATTTTTAATTATCCAATTATTTCATTCATTTAATATATTATTCCATTATTTAATATATTATTCTGTATTTTGCAACATAATTAGATAATAATTGTTTATTAAAAATCGTTATTGAATAAATTAGCCTAAAACAGTTGCAAACAAATTATTAAACGAAATTAAATATAAACAATTTTTTACAGCTATAATTAAATTATACTATTTAAATGAAAATATTTTCAACGGTGCCTACTAGAGTGCGGCGCAGGACAGGATCCTGCGCAGGATTTTGCAGGATCCTGTCCGCAATCCTGCACTTTTTGGGCTTTTGCAGGATTGCAGGATTTTGCAGGATTAATCCTGCAAATCCTGTCCTGCAAAAAATTTTGAATCCAATCCTGCAACAGGATCCGCAAATTTGACTGCGGATCCTGCAAGTATTAAATTTAGTAAAACATAATGCCAATTTCCATACAATAATGTTTTGGTGTAGTGGTTAGTACTATTGGTGAGAAAGGTTTTGGTTGGTGTTCAAATCCCCGACCATGTAAACTATTTTTTAGAACTTTCAGTGAGCATCTATGTATAGCGGAGGAAACTAGGTATTTCTAAAAATAATAAAAAATATTTCTGATTTTGTAAAATCAAGTCAAACATGATGAAAACCCACAATATTTTTTATCACAAATTACAAAATCGCCATTACTCTTTCCATACTTTTCTTCTTTGTCAAGCTGAAAAGCCGAGCAGATTTTTTTAGCATAGGACGTTTTGATTATGTTGATACCCAATTTATTAATTAATGTTTCCAATTTCTTATTCATAAACTTCAATTTTTTCAAATCTTTTTGCTTTGATTATTTATTAATTTTTAAAGATAAAATTCCGCTAATTATTTAATAATTTTAAGTTTTTAATTTTAAATTTAAAAAAAGGTAGTTTTTAATAATAATTTTGGAACGCGCATTGGAGTTGTTTTAAATGTACGTCCGCTGGCCAACTGATTCAAAGTCGATTCGAACCGCGTGACGCTGAAATTTATCTGATTAAAACCTTTAATTATGCAAATATTTTCAGGCAAATAAAAATTGAAATCATTTTACCTCAAATGCGTGTTTTAGAGAGCCATGTAATATGCCTCCACGTTTCTGTGCAGCGACAGCCGCGGCAGGGGTGCGCGTCTTGTGTCATATTCCGCCAATTCTTCTCGGGTGTCAAATTCTTAAACAGAAATGAATTTCACTTAACTCAAATTTCTTTATAAATTATCTTAGGTTGTGGCCAATACTACCAAAGATTTAATTCGTTAAAATTTGCAAAGAACCTTCTGACCCATGAGTCAGACCTGAAAAACCACATCGCAAACCCCGTGATACTACCAGAAATTTTAAAAAATATATTATCAGACAATTTTATAAAAACGTATCAAAATAAATTTTATAATTATTTTAATTTAGGAAAATACTTGGAAAGAGAGAAACTGATGGTTTAATTTAGAAAAAAAATAAATTAAATATTTGAGTTGAAAATAAAAAATAAAATTACATAAAATCACAAACAAAATATATAATAACGCTAATAAAAAATATAAATTCAAACTATATAATGTATTTAAATAATATGAAATAAAGTAGTTACAAAGACTGACTCTTCTGTCCATAAAATTTGATAATTTGGATCAAAGGCAACATAATTTGTGAAAAAAATGCTATACTTTTAAATAACAACTAATCTCAAATATCTAAAGATTAAAACGCGCAGATAACCTTAGTATTTAAAATCAATATGTGATGGGCAAATTTTTTTATAAGGAAACCCTTATTTGTCGCAATTAATGTCATAACAATTTTACTAGCTAAAGCATAACAAAAGAATGGGTCATAAAATAATATTTCGCTTTTTAAATAAAAAAGTTTTAATAAATGCAAAAACGCATAAAGCCATATGAGAAGTAAAGCATCTTAATATAAAAATAATGAGATCGTTTTTCAATATTAAATACTTATTTTTATGTATTAATATTATTCTTTAAATATATACATTAAAGTCTATTGGAAAGATGGGGTAAATTATCAAAAAATCTTTAAAGAAACTAAACAGTCGAATATTACTTTTCAGAGATTATAGAGGAAGAGTACAAGAGAGAAAAGAGGAATTTATTTTAGAAGTCAATTCTATATCAAATAAAATGTAATTTCTGAGAACCAAAATAATGTAACCAAAATAATAAGAAATGTTATTCGGACAAAAGTATTTATGAGACCTTTTCCAGTCACACTGATTAATATAAAAATGATTTATTTACAACGATACAAAAGTTGGGATAATAATTTGCAATAATGCTAATCTGATTAAATTTTCAAAACTACTATATCAAACAACTCTATCTTTTATCGCGACCAACGCAAAAAAGCGAAAAAGGTATTAAACCCAAAAATTATAATCAAATTAAAGAGCTGTCGAAAGATAATTATTAAAAAAGAAATGGATAGAGTTTTAGAAATAGTTTTGTTGATTCATCCTATTAACAGTTCAATCATAAAAGACGAGATAGAAGAACTGCTCTAACTATTAGTGTTCTCGGAGTATCTGCGAGAAGTTAAGGGGGTATTAAAATTATTTGAATTGCAAGATTTCTTAAACTTTACTAAGTCGAACGCCATGCTTAAATGTTATTAATGTAAAATTTTTGTTGCAAACAATTATTTAATGTTAATTTAAAGGTCAAGACTAAAAGAGAGGCATTGGCCTGTTAAACTTAATTCTTATTAATCACAAATAAACAAAAAAAAATAAAATTTTAAATATGCAAAGTTAACTAAAAACATTGACACACTGTTGATTGGGTTCATAATTAATAAGATTTGCTATTTATGGTTAAAATTAAATTATCCAATTATCCAATTTAATTTTTTCATAATTTTTATATTAACTAAATTACATGAGTTTCTCTATTTATTTGTTTTATGTCTTAAATATTATTTTATGTTAATAATTTAAACATAATTTTGCGTTTATTTAAACAGATAACAAACACTCCCAATACTAAATGTGAGACAGAACTGCAGCTGGAGACAAAGCCGATAATTGAAATGGGAATTACTAAATTTAAACAGATCGTAAACCTAACTTTTACTCAATTTAAATAAATTATACCAAAAATTAACTAAAAAATATATATACAACTAAATTAACTAACCTATGTTTCGCCGGGCGCATTTTTTGTCGATGGCCGTTCCGGAAAAGGCATTCGTCCGCCTCTGTCAAACTCCTCCTAAATTAAAGACAAAGTTGACTGCCATCCATAACGGACGACGAACTTTTTGCGCAGCTTCAATAACTTTAATAAAACTTTTAATAATAGACTATCATTGAGCCACTTTAAAAGATTTATGTTTAAAATTTATTTTTGATTTTTATTCAATTCTGTTTAACATTTAAAGTTTGCAGGTGGAACGCCATTGCGTCCTTATTGCAAAAGATCGTATTGCACAGTTGATGAATAATTAAATACCGATACAAGCAAGAAACAAAACAATCTAAACTCTGCGGTGTGGTCAAGAAGACGATATACGAGACGCACTTGAGGCAAGATCATAATTTTAAATTAAATAAATATAATCTAATAGAAGGCAGTGTGGACGACGAAGGAAAACGATAAACAAAACCTTAGTAAATGATTTAAAAGTCTTACATTCTGACTATTATAAAGGTTCGAAAAATAAATAAGTGTTTTTACAAAGGAAAATGACATAAAAAATAACTAGTTAAATTAAAAAAGCGGATTTTCGTGGCCTCAAAATTTCCAGAAATCAGAATTTTAGCTTTTGGTTCAGGGAAATCACTGAATCTTTAACAAATCATAACAGCTGACATAATATAAATAACTTAATATAAAACAAAGCCGGGACAAATAAAATTTATTGCAATAAATGAAGTAGTAAAACATTTTTTAATTAAAAACTTTAAACTCTTGATTAGCTCCTAATAAAATTTCTTGAAGAAGTAATACAGTTTATAAAACTTAACAATTATATAAAAAGTGCATGTTTTTAAATTTATGCTTATGCTGTAAAAACCTATAAATACAATAGATTTCACCTAGCCTCATTTATAAAATTAATAAAATTTTGTTTGGTATATTTAAAAACAATATAAAAATCAATGACTTATGAGCAATACTCCTCTTTGTTCATTTCCAAAGCACGGCCCTGAATATGTAATTATTGTTAAACATTTGAGAAAAATAAAATAAAATAAGCTAAATATAAAGATAAAATTATTTTTTTTATCAATAAATAAAATATTGACAATTATTCATATTAAAAAATATTGTTTTACGTAAGCTTTTTATTTTTAATGTTTTCCACATTGTAATTAATAATTAAATTTATAAACATAGAAAATATTATTGATATTAACATAATATTTATTATATTTTATATTCTAATTGGAGGCGTTGTCTACGGCAATTCTAATACGAACCGATTTTACAAGAAAATACCGTGCCCAACAATGCACTACTGTATTCTTCGTGTTATAAATCAATTATATAAATGAAGTATATTTTATTTATTTAAATAAATATCTTTTCAAAAAATTTACAAAGATAGCGGACTTACCCAATATAATAATAGACAAAACATAATAAGGATTAAAATTTTAATCGCAACAAGAGGAATTATCACAAATAAATATTTAATAAATGCCTAACAAATTGATGAATTATAATCAATTTAAAACACGTTTCTTTTTTTCATAACCGATTAAATAGAAAAAGATTATACATTTTTTAATTTCTTAAACTATATTAATAAAGAAGGAATGAACTGTAGCTGCAAGCCTGCCTTACCAAAACCTCGTCTACAACATTCGACATAGAACCAGGATTTTTTATAAAACTATTATTGAAATTATGATGGAAATATCTATGAATGTTTAATGAAAAATTGCATAAAAGACTTTTAGTATATTCAAAAAATAATAAAAAATATTAATTAAAAAAGCCCATCTCGCGACTTACGGGATAAATCAAATTTTTTAATCATATTCGTATATATGCATTTATACCGTATTTTTAAATATTATATTATCTTATTCATAAAAAAAAGAAAGATTTATTATTGCACTGATTAATTTCTTGGAAATAAGATCTATCAATTCTTAGCGTTAAAAATTGAAGAATACAAATTATTGCTAAAACATAAATAAATAAATAACTTTATTCAACTTAAAAAACTAATAAAATTACAAACTAAATTAAAATAATAAAACAGAATTATTTTACTCCAATTATTAAACCACAATATTGAAAAATATTAATTCAAAAAGAGTTCATATTTATTATTGATGTAAAAGTCTGTTAAGGGATAATTCATTAATGAATAATAGGGTAGATAATACTTAACAACGGCACTTCCAGATGCTATTTTTTAATTTTGAATCCAGAATTTAAAATCGAAAAAACAACTATATAATTCAGATGGTATAAAAAATTTTATTTATAGAAAATCACTTATTTAATATGGCATTAACAATTAAATATAATTCCATTTACATCAGGGTTGCCAACCTGTACTCATTTATCAGAAATGTACTGATTTCAGCTTGGCGTACTGATTTTGTACTGATTTTCAGGATAATTCGAATTTTTGGAACAATTTTCTTACCAAATTGAGTAGAAAATCAAAAAATTTTCTCCGGCGGCCCCTATCGGCACCGCCAGCCTTCCCCATTCCAAAAACTTCAGAAAAAAAGTACCGTATTTTTTAAATTATAGTTGCAAATCTGTTAACAAATTGAGTCGGAAATTCAATAATTTTGTAGGAAGCGCCTATCGGCACGCTGATCCCCCACCCCTACTAAAGCAGAATTCGCAAAAAAAAATTGCATTGAAAAAAAATATCAAAAATCGGCAAATTTTCGGAAATCCATGAGCGCAATTTCCAACCCAGTATGTTGAGAAAGATTGATTTACTATATATCATAACCTTTTTTATAATGTATTGGTTTTTGACCCTAAAATCTGATATTTTAATTCTAATGTATTGATTTTCAAAAATTTTTGTTGCCAACCCTGATTTACAAATTGATTAATCTAAAAAACACAAAACATTTGTGATTAAGCCAATATGTATCGGAGAAAAAAAAACATAAACCAAATTATATTTGATTAAAACCAAAAATACAAAAATTATTTTTATAAAAATTGCAAACGTGCAATTGAATTATAAAATTCGTTTTAATGTACTTTGATTATTAATTTGATCCCGCACCTTTTCTCATTATCTTAAAGCGTTCAGCGCGAGGCGCGCAATAAGACCCACCGTCTAATGAAGTTTCCCAAAATCATTTTAATACAAATTTGAATCAAGAAATATGGAAATTTCAGAATTGTAAATTTGTGGCAAACCAAAAATTAAAGGCAATGTTAAAAAAAAGATATATTCAGAGTATGGAAGAAAATACATAATAAGGCTCCTACAATTACTAATGCGCAGCAAAACAATTCACACAAAAATATATTCTTACACAAATGCATAATTAATCAATAATATATAAATGTTTAAATGTAGTTTTATTTCAATAAAATTATTTATTCATAAATTACAAAACTTGCTTTTATTAAAATCTAGTATTGATAAAAGAGTCCTAATATAATAAAAGTCCAAAAAAACTTAAAAACATAACAAAATAAAATAATTTTGGCGCAAATTTTAATGATAAGTATATGTGATAAATAAATAAAGTTTGAGATTACATAAATAATGTAAAATAATGAAAATCATAAAATTTGAGAAGATGGAGTATTTTAAAAACCCAATGGGTTAGAATTTTTAATGCGTTAATCCTATTAATATTAATCATACATAATTTGAAATAATAATAGTGTTAAATAACATTGGTGCACTTAATGAACAATTGTATACAAAGATGAAAGTGATATACTATAAAAACACTACAAGCATGGTTAATGTTAGAAAAACAAAAAATAACTAAAAAAGCAGAAGATATGGTTTTGAAAAGCGAACTGCGGTAGTTAAAGCTGATCTCCATTAAACATGATCTCCATTGAACTGATCTCCATTGATCTCCATTGAACATGGATAATGTATATCAAACAAAAACAAATTAATAAAAAGAAAAAAATGGGAAGGATATTATTATAATTGGCTGAAAAGTAAATAATATGGCAAAAAAGCTGATTTAAAGACAAAATGAAATTTGTTATACTATGAAATTTAAAATTATTAATTTTTCTAAAAATACATTGTTGAGTAAATATTTATAATATTGCTAAATGCTAAAGTAAAAGCGAGTATAAAAATTTAATAATATTATACGATAAAGCTGGCAAACCAAAGAAGGATGGTTTAAATAAAACTTTGTTTAAATATTTTGAAATAAAATTACCTCCCTTTTAATTTTATATATACATAATGTTGCCAATTATTTCAACAAATCTTCGAGTAGATCGAGAAGCTAATTCAAATTCGATGAGCCTCTCCTTAAAAATATGAACTTATTAGCATAAATGGAGAGAAGAAAAGGACCGAAAAAAACCGAAAAATTTGTGACAAGTAAAAGGCGAACAGCAAATGCAGCAACAATCCAGCAGTGGCTTCCATAGGCTTCCACAACAACAACTATGCCAAATGGGAACGCTGTCGAATCCGAGTGGCCCATATGCAACAAAAGGAAATGCTATTTTTTTAATAAAACCGGCTAAAGTTCGTTAAAGCAAACAAAATAAAACAAAAGCAAAGAAAATCAAATAATCTTTAAGTTTTTCACAATTATAGATTTTGCATGCGCATAAATTTAATTAACTAAAATATAATTTAAAATTTCTGGAGTTTAACCAATTGATTAGATAGTTATTTTTTAGTATTTGGTACCTACATTGTTTGCTTGTTACAACAGAGATAAATGCAATTAATTTTTCTTAAAAAACGTTTCTAAATCTAATATCTATAAATTTTTTAAAATTATTATTATGTGTAACTGTAAGACCAGTGATTAATACATAAAAAATACTTAAAGGCCGCGACACTCAATCAATTTTCTTTCCAGTTCGGGAGCACTGCGCTTGAAAAAATAGTAGTTTTGCAAATGCAAAAAATTATAAGTTTTTAAAAAATCACCAAAACTAAATCAAAATAAAAGTTTGATGCACAATTGTTTTATAAATATAATTTTTTTTTACAATTAATTTCCTTCCAATCTAGTTCATAGTTGATACATTTAATTACAAAATCTTATTACAAACAGCGGTAGTTGAATCAAAGTTCAACGTCATGGTCAGACTTTGGTTTTATTATATTTATTTTCTTAATGTTTTCCCCAAAATTTGCACCTGCAAGCCAAATAAATATATTAAATTGTAATATTTCGTAAATTTAAAGTTTTAATAAAAATTTTCTTTGTTATAATGCATTTTTGATCCAGAAATTCAGTAAAAAAGAAAGAGGTCTACGTATTGTAACTTTATACCACTATTCTTGTTTAAAATATTATTATTATAAATAAATGTGATCCAAATAATTAGCTTTTAATAAAATAATTTTATGACAGATATTATATTTAAAAATTTGTAAATTTATCTCCATAATTATAAAATAAAGAAGTGCTTTATTACCGATAATCCTAACGACTTTGACCAACCCATTTAAGATTAATTAAGTTTGCACGCGTGCAAAAAATCACGGAATCGATCGCCGACTTGATTTTTACAAAAATTATTTTATAAAAAAGTGTTTTAAATAATATTTATTTTTATTAATATGGCACTTCGCTCGACGGCACATCAATAATTAATGAAAGAAAAAATAATAAATCATAGTTTAGAACCATATTAATTCAAAATATTTATGGATTCAAAGATACTAGCGTTAAAAATAATTTAAACAAATGTTTTGAAAAAAATCAAAGTAATTATAATGTTCATATTAATATACATTTCTCGTTCAAAGATTTTAAATTTTTATGAAATATATGCTGTAAAAAAAGTCAAACAATAATTTAATTAAATAGATCATCAAAAATCGGTAAACAACAAGATTTCAAGAGTTTAAACGGCCCAACATTTATAATTATTTAAACAATTTCGTCAGCACTAAAGGAATCAACAAATGTTTAATTGCTTACTTGTTAATATTTAAATTGGTTACATTTAAAAAAAAACCTATTCTTTTAATTGTGATTTGCTTAACTTTCAGACAAATGCAAAAAGAAAAAAAAACCGCCAACCCAAGAGAAGATTATCTAAAGAGGGGAGTAAACATCAAGATATTACAAAATCTGGACCAATACCAAATTTCCCGCATATTAATATTTAACTGACATACTATATTTCTTTTTGGTGCGCAATCTTTGTCACAAAAATAAGCTTTTTCATTTATCAATTTATTATGAAATTAAATATAAATATTAATGCATATATTAAAAAAGAAATCATTTTCTAATTTTAACTAAAATATAATTTGATTAATTTGCTAACAATATGTGTCATATTCTAATAAAAATTGTAAACATTTCAAGACTCCAAAAACTAATCAATATAACAAATTTAAAACATGTGCATTAAAAATGGCAATTTATTAAAAACATAATATGTAGATAATTAAAAAATAGAAAATTTAGCTTCTGCACAGCAGGCAGTAACACGGAAAGGTGGTTCCGGAACCACACAATCAGGAAACACCCGGAGTACCCAACTCCACCTCGACTAAATAAATGATGTTAAATCTTAGCGACCTAGAATTACAAAATAAATTAGATACGATCGAGATATAATAAGCAAACATCCATCCTTAAAAATAAAACTAAAAGAATATTAAAAGGACGAACCACGGCCATGACTTTTACAGTAGATCCGCAAAAGAGCCAATTTGCTTAAGGAGTGTGATTCCATTAATCTAAGTTTTAGTTAAAGCCATTAAAATAACCATCGTTCCTCTGCTAGCCATTGCATGGTGTTGTAAGTCACGACTGGACAAATGAATAGAAAATTATTAACAGTCCATTGCCAACCTTCAGAGTACTTCCGAACAAGCACTTCGCGGGGATAAAAACGATTAAATTAATAATTACACTTTAGAGAATAGAAAATATTAATAAACTTATGCTTTGACTATTTAAGTTTCTTCTCTATTTTTTCTCTAAGTAAATAAATAATCACAATTAAATTAAATTAAATTATAAAAGAAATTTGTTATTTAATGAATAGTTAATCAAAAAAAGGTTAAATATTAAACACTCTCTCAATTTTAAATCGGCCAAGTCGGACGTACTTTTTTATTTTGTGATAATACAGAGATTATTACGTCGCCATATTTAACATTTTACCAGTCGTAACGCAATTTTGTTTTTTGTTGCTTTATTTGTTTTCCAAACCGAAATTATTTTCATTTTTAAGATCTGATGTTTTTTGGGTTTCTGTAACCTTAGGGCATATAATTAACAATTGGTTTCAATATTTTAGATTGTTTTATGGTTTATATTTAATTTGCATTATTTTTAGCTTTCCATATAATTTCAAAGTTAAACACAATAAAAATACATCTTAAAAAATTGGTTGATTATATTGACTGAAAAAGTTGTTCACATTCTATACCTGCTTTATTGAAGACTAAAATTAGTGCTGACTCGTTGTGAAGTAGTTGAGGTTGATCCGAGTTTCATGGCACCTTACCAAAAATTAATTCATTTAAATGATAAATTATTCCACAATTCAGTCGTCAAGATTAAATAGTATTTAAATTTGTAATTATTATTTACAAAAGCGTTATTTACAAAGTTGATTGTTAAGTAAATAATTAATTTGTTATTTTTTATATACCGTACCGTAAATCATTAATTAATATAAAAATAAATCTGGAAAGTATTATTTCATAAGTATAAAAATAAAATTTAATATGTATTAAAAATATTATTATTTATTTTGTTATTAAATTTTGCTAAACTATAATAACTTTATTTACGAAGATAAACAATTACTTGCTAATAATAAACAATAATCCATAAAAATAAAGTTAGCTATTCATATCCTTATATAAATATAGTATATAAGTAAATAAAATTATACAATAATGATTACTATATAAAAAATGAAACTGATCCGCGTGCAAATATAAATTGTTTTTAACTGAGATGGTTCAGAGTGGGAACTTTGACCAAGCACGGGTTAAGGTCTACATTAATCAAATTTCTGCATGGGCGACCGTAAAGTTCGTCTTCATTAATAAATATAAAAAATAAATCAGTAAACTTGATAAAAATGCTTCAATATTTTTAAAAATAAAAGAAAATTTCTACATTAAAATTTTTTTGAATGCTAGATTTAAATTTAAAATTTGATCGTAAATAAAGCATAAAAGCAATAAACCCTACTTTAAATAATTCATTTGTAAACTAATTAAATAATTTTGCATATTTTGTGATTTTGGAAATTAAATTAAAAATTTAACACAGAAATTATTATAATTTTATCTTAAATGATGAAATAACTTCCAATTAAAGAAACCTAAAAATAGAAAAATATTTTAAAGACAAAGTGTTTTTAAATTTAAGCATAACAGATAACTTTGCACAGTTTCATTATTTTACGAAAAAAATTGACACTTCACAGTGTCGCTCCTCTCAACAGAAAATGAAAAACTAAACATTTGTTCATCAATAAGTACAATTAATTTCAAAAGAAAACAACAACGTTCAATGCAAAGAATTTTGTTCCATGCTATAAAATGCGATCACATTATTATATTTAATTTTAAATAATTTTTTTAAAAAGATAAAACCCCAAAATTTCCAGCTGGTGGCGCAGCCGCCCGGCATTTCACCGTCAGCGCACAGGATGCGAGTCTGAAACTCGTAAAATCTTTTCTGAACAAATTAAATTGCCCATTTATAAAAGCGGATAAACGAATTTATTGAATCAAATGTGCTGGGCATTTTGCATTTAAAACAGAAGCTACAATATTAAATAATGGATTATTTTATTTTAATAATTAATAAATTTTAAATTAAAAAGATATCAGTAAGCTTATTAATATATTATTTAAACTTAAAAAATATAATGAGCAAAAACAGAATAGTTGTTTATTGGTGGGAAAGAGAAAAAGTGTAAATTCTTTCACATTTTTCCCGGCCTCCCCGACCCCCGACGCCCGAACCCCGTCGGGGGTCGGGGGTGAACAAACACCCCTAAAGATCGAATTTTTGGGAGAAATAAGTAGTTTTGAAAATTGACTATGTAATTCAGAATAGACAAAAATAATAATTTAAATAAAATACTTGCCCGACTGTGTACGCAAAATAGTGAGATTTAAAATAACATTGTTACTCAAATAATCACTCTCAGGCGCTCAAAAATGACTTATTTCTGTTTGAAAACGAAAATAACAATAAAACGAATTGAGACAAAGTTTATTAAAATTAATAAAATTTTTTAATTTAATGAGAATGTCATTTCCAATCTAGTCTTGGGCACAGATGCACAGACACAGCCAAAAAACATATCTGAGGAACAAGATAATAGTTTATTTACCAATAAAATCATTAGCCCAATTATAATAAACGAATGAGGACTTAAAAATAAGAAATAAATCTTATAATTAAAAAGATACATAATGAAAATAAGCCGCAGTATCTGAAAGAATTAAAAACCTAACAATTCTTTATTCATCTAATTTGTAAGGGCAGCAGAGAAAAATGTATTTAAAAAAATATATAACAATAACTTTAGTTAATGCATTAAAATTATCATTTTCCAATTATAACAAGTAACTATTAATTAAATAAATAAACATGCATATTAATTAATAATAAAATTTATAGTTAAATATTTGCTAAAATACCCAAAATTAAGCACAAATATTTTACACAATTTTAAATAAAGATATAATTTCTATTTATTTATTTGAGAATTTATCTTTTCAGTGCTATTTTAATTATTTATGTTAGAATATTACTTTTTTTCACATTATTTAAATTAATCATTGAGTTGCCAATTTTTTTAGTTAATATTTACTTATTCGTTTTAAAATTATTCTAATCATTTAATTAATATACTATGAAATTAAATATTATTTTAAGTCTTATCTTATTAATTGCATTAGGAAATTAAAAAAGTACTCAAAATATTTTACAACTTTTTATATATATATTATAATTAAACAATTAAATGCAATAAAATTAAAAAATATGGATAGCTGCGCTACGTTCAACTAAATCAATAAAAAAAAAAGACAATCCGATGGGAAAATTGAAGTGCCTGCAAAATTTCTTCAACACTTCAACTTTAAATTCTATCATCAAATATTCCTGTACATTCTTCACAATTAATGCATAACACAAAAAAAAATGATATAAATTGAGTAAAAAGGGTTTTATAACATCATTGCGGTTTAAGTTAGAATAAACAATTGCTCGCATAAAATTTGGTTAGATAAAAATTAAATAAATTGATTTTAACATCAATCTAATGCTATTATAATTTGACTGATTATCTATCATCAATTTAGCTTATATTACATCTTTACCCCAAACTCACTCCCATTTACAGGTCGGCAAAAGTAAACATTTAATAAACAATTGAAAACTGCTTTTAACATACCTTATTATGATAATTTTGCTATATTTTATTAGAGAAAAAATAATAATTTTAAGTCAATGATTGTTCGTTGTCTTCGCACTTTGTCTAAGGATAATATTAAACTAAAATAAAAAAATATTTTGATATTAAAATTGTTTAAAAAAAAGATTTGAAAATTTCTAATTTAAATCCTCTCGGTCTCTGATCAGACAAACTCCTTTTCGTCTCTGATCGGTACCCTTTCTCTGATCAGACAAACTCCGGATACAGTATTTTTTTATATGACCCTAAACAATTAATGCCAAAATTTAATTGCCATAAAATATTTGTTACCCCATAAAACGCCAATAAATAAATATATAAAATCAAATGGAAGAATTGTCCAAATTTAAAGTCTAGAATGTAAGTTTATGATAAATATGTTAGCATACACCCCTTCTAATTAAGAAAAAGGTACGGTCAGGAACAAATGTTGAGTAGATTGACAATCCGCCAAGCATCAAACACTGTTCGACAAATGCAATATTTTTCTGCCATTACGAGTCTGTTGCTTACAACCAGTTTGCTTCTAAAAGGGGCAGGGTTACTGCATCGTGACAAAACAGAAGGAAGCCGCAGAGGAAGAACTTGGGCAATTTCCAGAATACATAAAAAAATTCTAAAAATCTAAATATTAAATTATAGTCAATGCTAAAAATAAAGCTAAAATATAATTATTTTACAATTCAACGTAAAACATAAATAAAAGAAAAGTATACGGAAATAATTCATCAACAAATCTAAATGTACAATATATATTATTATTTTACAATGTAAATCACAAAGAGTAATCAATTCTTATTTTACAATTATAATAAAAAATTTTTTTACAATATTTAGAAAAATTATTTTAGGAAAAGAAACAACATTTTTAAATATATACTAAAAATCCATTAAAAATCATGGCAACTTCCTTATAAATGGTGAGAATGCTATTGCCATTAGCCAAAAAGAATTTTATTTTAAAATAAAAATATTTATTTATAAAGAAAATGGAAATTCGGCAACAATGTATGTAAGAATGTCTCTCAAACAACAACTTGTCGTCAGTGCAAGTAGGTGAAGCCATGCATTAGCAATCCATTGCCCATTTTGAGGCGAGTGGAGTGATACGCAAATTTAAAGATATCATTTTCAAATTGATGTTATATAGAAATAATTAAATTGATGACATGAAATGGAATTTTAATTCGCTTATTCGATCAATGAAATTAATATAACAACAATTCGGAATTTTTTAATTGGGTTTTTTTACATTTTACTCCAAAAAATTGTCCTTAAATTGTTGATTTTTTATTTTAAAATTGTAACATTTAATTATACGGCTAAACTGATGCCTATTGCATTACAGTGCATTTAAATATATTATATGCATGTTTCTTTTATTCCAAATTGTTGCGTATTTGATTGAAAAAATCTATTTTAATTGCTTGGCCCATTCTGTTAATTTTTATATCTGATATACTTAATACTAATAAATTGAATTGATTAAAATAAGTTATAGCATACAATATTTAAACCACTGAGAATGATAATGATTTCAAGAATTAAACTCACTTTTTTATTAATAGCTAGATCAAAATAGTATTTAAAATTAGCCAAGGCAAGTTTGTATATGACTCTGAAAATAAATATGAAGTCAAAAATTACCAAAAATGTTACAGCTTAAATTAATGCAAATTTATTTTAATTTATGAAATACACTATAAACTTAAGGATATGAATAAAGTAGAATGTTAAATTAAAAATAGGCGAACCTCAAAGCGAATCCATCTTTCTTCAGTTAATAAATGATTAATTCATATAATAATATTTTTTACGCTTAATATGCTTTTATTTACAACATGCAAAACCGCATAAAACAGCGAGACGATTTAGAAAAAAATTGACTACATAATTAATAAATTTTAAAGATCTTAATTGTAAATTCTTAATTTTTAATAAAACAGAAACTGCACCAATAATTTAAAAACTAAAATAAGAAAACAAAATTATTTTTAAATAAAATTTTGTATGCCGCTGCAATGCAAAAAGCCTACATTAAAGCACGAGTTGCGTTTCACGAGATAGGACACAGTTTGACGTCCGGTTCCAGTAAGAGACCGACCAATTGATCGACGAATTCAGCACTTTTAAATTAAAACTAAATGGATAAATTTAACCAATAAAATATTATACTATTTATTAGAAGCTGAAAGTTAACTTTGTAAGTAAAAAATAAAATCCAGAAATGTAAATGGAAAGCATCTTAATTTCTAATTAATTTTAACTCATATAAACTTTAGGATTTTAAAACGAACAAAATATTTTCTAATTGTTTTTTATGTTATGGCCGAATTATTGTTCAAATTTTATATTATTATCTTTTTTTCTATTTTAATAATTAGGAAAATTACGTTTTTTGACTTTTTATTATATAGTTTGTTTTTTTAGTTTATCAAAGTGACAATAATTTTTTCCTAGCATCCGTCATCGTCATTTTGCTTATAGAGTTTTTATAAATAATTTTCTTAACTAATAATTTTATTACTAACAAATAAAATGTTCGTTAAAAATGTTTTTACATTAGAGTAAAGTTTAAAATTTGAAAGAATAAACAGGTTAAAAAGTTTATTACTCTTCTTCTTGTATTTGCAATATGTTTTTAAAAGTAAAGTTTAGATAATTCAATTTATATAATGGCAACACCGTGACGAGCAAACACTTTAATCCGGATTTCCGCCAGTTGCATTTTCCAGCAATATTGCAATATAATCAATAACCTAAATTTGTGGGCGGAATGATAAAACAGAAAAAAGTTCAATTAAATGTAATAATTATACACACACATAAGTTTTTTGCGTTGACGCATTAAGCTAAATTGTTATATTTATAAAAATATACATATATTATATGAGATGCAGGCTCAATCAACCCCCAAAAAATGTATTAAATAGGGCAAAATAAGGATGCCTTTGAAAAATAATTTAAAATTTAATGTAAAATTATCTATAGTTAAAAAAGATAAATGCGAAAAGATTTGTATCGGTTTATACTTGAATAAATTCGTCGTTAAAATTATAAAATACGTAGTACTTATAAGTATTTTTCCTCTAAAAGTCCTTTCTGGCAAAAATCTTTTGATTAAATGAAATATAATAGACAAAAATATAAATTTAATAAAAACAAATATTTGAAAACTTTCTTGGTTACGGGAGAAAGGATAAAATCTAAAATTAAATTTTTGTTTAAGTTGTTAAAAACGCGGTGCGACATTTGCGGACGGACATTTGCGGACGGACATTTGCGGACGGAACATTTGCGGACAGACTTTTGCGGACGGACATTTGCGGACAGACTTTTGCGGACGGACATTTGCGGACGGTAATCTGCAAAAAAAAAATTAATTAATTAAAAAATTAATGTTAAAAGCAAAAATTTGTTTTTTTGGAATAGGAAGGGCGGGCCTCGTCAGTACGGACCCTTCCCAATTCCAATACATTTGTTAATGCGCCTGTTTCGGCCCTACCCGTAGACACACAAAATAAAAATAAAACACAGCACAAACAAAGGTCAAGCCAAAACTGCAAAAAAACATTTGATGTCTATATATTATTTATTGAGTGATTATTTTCAAATTGCGCCTAGTTGATTAACGATTTTGTTTTGTCCACGTATGATCAAAAAGGAATTGAGCATTGGAGCTCGCATCTAAAAACCGTCTTTCTGTTCACCGTAACACTATGCGATCGAACAACTTCCATCGAGTTTGAGCGTAGTAAAATACGAAAGTGTAAGGGCGTACGAATTGGATCCGACTTTAGGACTAAATATTCGACCAAGAAAGAAACAAAACATAAATAACGATTTAGCCATAAGAACACTAGTTACTCAATTTGATTTACTTGTCAATCCCAAACCAGAGCAAATCATTAATCACCTACGCTCACTTCAATACAGACTAGCATCTAATGGTTTTGACCATTGGGCCTGAGACATTGTTTGCAAATTGAAAATAATCACTCAATAAATACATATATAGACATCAAATGTTTTTTTGCAGTTTTGGCTTGACCTTTGTTTGTGCTGTGTTTTATTTTTATTTTGTGTGTCTACGGGTAGGGCCGAAACAGGCGCATTAACAAAGGTATTGGAATTGGGAAGGGTCCGTACTGACGAGGCCCGCCCTTCCTATTCCAAAAAAACAAATTTTGCTTTTAACATTAATTTTTTTAATTAAGCCCGTGGAAACGTTTTGGCAGAGGTCCGTTTGAACGTTTATATATAAGAGATAATAAAAAAACGGAGATTATTTTTAAGTATTTCTTTACTTACCAAAAATTAATATTTTTTTTTGGTGTGTAAATAATTATAAATGTTTATCATTGAGTAAATAATTGATTCCAAAAAATTTCGGATAGAATGATTTGATGCGCATTAAAGAATTTTTAGCGTCAAATGCTTTATTGCCGCGGATTTCGGATAAATACAAAATCTAAATAAAATTAAAAAATAAATTAACAATATAAAACAAAAATAATTGCAATTTCCAAAAAATTAATTTTTTTCGAAAGTTTTTGCAAGTAAAATTTAAATAAAAAATTTAAAAGATAAACGACAATTAATTTAAAATTACGCACGCATTGAAATAAATGGTACCACTCTTTCTGTAACGAATAGGTAACGCGGGCAAGGCGGCACCACCAAAAATTCGACGATCTCAGGAATTTGGAGAGCACAGTAGATTGGGAAAAAGCATTTGAATGGTATGGCTAAACTTCAAACAATAAAAATTAATTTCAATTTCATTTACCATCAATATTCAAGAGAGATAATAGTTTAAAAATACTATAAAAAAAGTCAACCTGAATTTCTAAAACAATATAAATAAAAAAGTCATTAAATTTTTTCAAATTTTGATTTAATAATGAATAACAACAACTCCATACCAAAATGAGTGCTAATAAGCAAGGCTAATGTTACTTGTAAAGGAAACTTCAAAAGTGCAATTTTTGTTCAATTAAATATCTGCACTCTCATATAAGCTTCATTTAAAATTTTAAAATGTCGGCTTCTTTCCTCCATAAGCAATAAAGCGTCGCAGTTTCCGCCGTGTCTCTTTGGTAGGCCATCGCGGCATTGCGCCATTTAGGGCTTGCCTTTACCAGCTGAAAGCTCTTAATTGTGGCATGTGGGTGGTTTATTTATTTATGATCATACTTCTTTTTTGCTTGAAATAAGTTAAATAGAAGTCGTGGATGTCTTAATTTTTGGTTTCCAAATTTAACAGTTATAGTTTGAAATTGCAGAGTATTGTTCAGTTTTTCTGGAGTAATTATAGATCGGATATAACCAGGGCTCCCAGATTTGATGATTTATCATCATCTTGGTGTTATTTATGGGAACGACTTCGACGGGTCACTATTGTGCAAGTATCCGATACTTTAACTTGAACAATTTGGCAACACGTTAGACCGACTGGTTAGTAGTTTAACTTAATAAATATAAAACTTAAAACGACCATAACTACTTTTGTAAAGTAATTAACAAAACAAAAAAAAATGCATCATTATTATTTAAAATGTCTAATGAAAGATTTCTATGCCAATCCGACTAATCTCGAAGGACTTTTCGTCAAGGGCTTTTTCGTTGGACTATTCATTAACGACATTTCGTCAATAAGTAAAAATTTAAAAAAACTAAAAATTTTAATTAAATTTAAGCCAACACCAAATTTTCAAGCCTAGGGTTATTCGGGGCGAAGAAGCCGATTCTGACCTCCATTTCGACCAATTTCGAACCCCGGACCCAAATCCAAAGATTTTTCGAAATTTCAATAATTTTTCAGAAATCAATTTTAACCTTGAAAAACACACTCATAATCATCCGAAAGCACGATTCGATCATTACTTGCCTTATTGTTGTAATTCTAGGTTTTTGAATGATTGAGGCCTTTGTTGCATTTTTTAAATTTTTTCAAAAAAGCATAGCTGTTGGAATATAGATTAGAAGATGTCATATGATGAATCTGTTGTCATATTCGTGATCAGCGATTTCGATACCACCCGAGTACTTCCAAACTTAGAAAAATTGATTTAGCATATTGAATATGGCAATTCTAATATTTTATATTTTAATTGTTAATTAGCTTTTTTGTCAATAGCAGAAAATTAAAACTAAAGCATTAAAAATTTGATGCTCATCGTTTTTCTCCATACCATTTAATTTACTATGGTTTCAATACTGTTTCTAACAATATCTTGACAAGTCATCTTGGTTATCTGTTACGAAGTTTTAAAATTTGCACCCGTTGATAATTGATTTAAATTTAATTTCTTAAACAGTGTTTTTTTCTAAAATTACATAATTATATTTTTAATTGTTATTTTGTTTCCTTGGTGTTGGAATTTCTTCCTTTATTCAGGTAATTAAAAAATCAAACAGAAATTGTCACAATATAAAATATAGAGTCCTAAAATCTAATTGACTGAAACAATTTTTTGTGTGCATAGTTTTGGAGAGTAATTTTTTTATGAGAACATTGTCCTATTTATTACATTATTATTAAATGGTCCCGGCCTTATGATAGGCTGTTTTTCTAGTTCTTCCAGCTCGTCATTACTTAAAATGTATATTTTGTTGAAATATTAAAAAGTGTATTTTTTATTTCAATTATTTATTCATTTTCACGGTTTTTCAAATTAATAATATTTATTTTGCATTAGCAAAAATTGCATTTTATTCTTTCTAAAATTTATTAAGATTTTGTGCATTAGTCTGCTTTATTAATTTTAATAAAGGTACTGTTTGATTAATGCATTTTTATTTGGTGAATTACTTTAATTACTTGAACTCTAGTAACAAGTTTTGCTATTACTTGCCTCCTTTAATTTGTGACTTTACGACGCAACTTGCTTCATGTTGGTGTAAATATAATGCATTCCGTCCGTTCTGATCTCCGTTCTGATAGGGCTGTAACCTTCGCCATTTTAAAGTTTAACATTAATAAATATTTTCTGAACTTTCAATTAATACAATAAATTTTAAAACAATACCCTATTTTTAAATTTATGAATTTAAAACAAAATTTTAAATAAAATCAAATATTACGGTTAAAATTCAGGAACATCCCTATTTGCAACCAATTATAAAATTGATTGTCTTGACAACTTCTAAAAGAATATTAATTCAATATAGTGGCAGCATGTAACTTATGTCGCACTATCCAAAAAAATTGAAGTTTATGAAATCCGGACTTACCTCAAATTCCTGCGAGAGGATGTTGAAAAACAGAAAGTTTACATTTTAATGGAAAAAAAAACTCAAACTGAAAAATTTAATGTCTTTTTTTAATTTTGTTTAAACGATATTAATTGTTTATTAAATTACTATTTATGTAATGAAATTGTGTCTAGATAAATTTATTATTTCTCATCAGCCAGGCTTTTTATTGCACATGACAATTTTATATTTGAAATTATAATGTTGCGATTTTTAGATTAGATGCAAAATTACAAAAATTCATTGGCTTATTTCAATAATCACACACCTGCTGGACCGACTGTGGCGGCATTTGCATGCGCTGACTCTGAAAAAAGTGTTCACAAGGTGCCCTCATCACAATGATCGCACGCCCACCAGTATTTCTTTTATCAATTCTTTAAAGTTTATAAATGTAATCATTATTTAAATTTACAAAAGATTGCATTTAAAGCTGATATTCAATAAATAAAGAAATTATTTGAGTTCATTATAAATATTTGAAGATAATATAAATTTTAAATATTACACATATATTATGGATATGTTGATTTAAACAGTTGATTTAGTTGACTATTATTGCTTTAAAATTATTTATCGTTTTGATACTATTTGATCGTCTTTTATTTTGTTTTAGATAATTGTTATAAAATGCATGGCTAAAGTGTCGTTTAGGTACCTCGCTCGAAATTCGACAAATCATATACCAATCGACTCCTCTCTAAGCCTAACGCACGAATCTGCAAAAATCTTTGCCCGGACTCAACTATTAAGAAAGTTATGGCCCCTCAAAGTTGGCCAAAAACCATAGGGGCCATGGCTGCACGAAAACAGGATTTTTCATTTTCGAAAACGAAAACGAAACGAAAAATCTTATTTTTTATTTACGAAAACGAAACGAAACGAAAAAAAAATTCTAGGACGAAAACGAAACACGAAAACGAAACCCAAAAAACCACGAAAACGACGAAAAACACGAAAACGAAACGAAATTTCGTGCAGCCCTGATAGGGGCGGGGCGACCCTTTTGGTCAAAATTTTTAGAAAAAATTTTTGTTTTAAAAATAGTCTGAAAATATGTTATTTGATACGCTGATTGCGAAGTTGTCAATAGAAAATAAAAATTGAGAATTTAAAAGGGTTTTTGAACCGGTTTAAAATTTTGAAAAATTTAAGAAAAACCAACTTTTGAGTAAAAAAACCGGATAAAATAAAATGAAAGGCCGCTGGCGGCCCGCCAACAGCGAGCATGCGGAGACGGAGCAAGTAGTGGGGCGAGACGGAGGGCGGAGGAAGAGTCCAGTGTTGTGATTATGAATAAAAACAATTTATTTTATAAATAATACAAATTTTTTTATCTGGATTGGAAGATTGTGCTTTAAAATTTAGGTATGCAAATGCAGATTATTAAAAAATTTCAAAAGTTTTTAACCACTTTTTGTTAACTGAAAAAATTACTAATAATTATTGCTTTAATCTTTCAGCAAGTAAAATAAAAATATATAAGCAAATTATTAAAATCTTAAATTAAATAATAAATATCGTGTATTAGGATTTTTTTCATGCGTAGAACTAACAGACTTTGGCAAAGACTTGTTGTGATCTGAGTTGGCGAAAAGTAGCAAAAAATTTACAGCATTCAAAATAAAACGCACATACATTAAATGACAAAAATAATTTTTTCAGTATTAACACTAATTCAAAGCCGAAGCTTATAACAAAATAAGTACTTGTTTGTCCTTGGTATAATTAAACACAAAGCTTATGAACTCGAATCACTGGGTGTTATGACCATGGAAAGCATAACAAATATAAATTTTTATTATGTACAAAATACTTTATAAAAATAAGAGAACGCCATTATTAAATGTTATAAATTATATTGTTGTTTTAAAATTAGTTTAAACCTTTAAATAATCGTCTCATGAGCGAATATTAGCTTTAATATAAATAAATCTTCTCATCTATGCAACAACGAAATAATACAGTTACGCAATCATTGAACTTGCTTTTTAGGCACAGCTCAACCCGCGCTGCTTTCACTGCTATGGGCTTGGTCATCTTGGGTGGGCATAGCCGATGCTGGGTTTGCCAGCAGCTTGAGCAATTTGCAAAAGCGTTAAATTGATTAAAATAAATGAAATAAAACGTGTGTCTTTAAAAAAATAAAATTTTACTATCTAATCACCATAGCATATTTGAATATAAAACCTTTATATGAAACCAATATGAAAATTAAAAATAAGGTGATAAGTCAAAATGATTTTAAAAAATTCTTTTGACATATAATACGGCAGCGATTCGTATCCTTAAAAAAATTAAAATTTAATTAGTGTTTTCTAGTTTAAGAAAAAACCCCAATATTTTTCAATAAAAAATCCTTTTCTGAATCAAATTGTGATGAAGGAAAAAGTTTTAAAGAAAATTACAAGAATAAATTGGCTTAAAACTTATATATACAACATTATTTTTATTAAAAGAACGTAAAATCTTTATAATGAATTATCACAACGCTAAATCGCAACCGAATTTCTATTTTTTTAAAATTTTAATTTAAGGACATTTATAACAAAAATTTCAACAAATCTATTTATACATTTGAACAAGGCTTTAGCGGAGCTTTGTGCCATATTCAAATAATTAACACTTTTGAAAAATTGTTGGTTATTTTTAAATAAGATGCATATTATCATCAATCATTAATTCGCTCTAAATTTCAGGCAACGCCGCTTCCGTCGCATTAAAATATTATTCTTAAGTGCAAAGAAAGAAACTACATCGATATTTATTTATAATTTAACTTATTTATCATTTAATTTAATTTGGCCAGATGACAAAAACACTAAAAATATTAATTATTATGGATTTTATTTTAAATCGATTAAAAGCCAAAAGGCATTTTAAATTATATTTTTGATTTAATTAAATCTCACGAAAAATACTATTCTAAATGCTATGTAATAGAACAATAAATGATCACATCAATATATATTGTATCTTCAGTTTAAAAAAGAATAAATACATAATAACCTAACATCATTTTAAAAATATTAATCGTATTTTTGATGAAACTAAACTTGACTTAAACCTTAAATATTTGTCTGTCTTTAAACATATAAAAAAATTTAAATAAAACCCTTAAAAAATAATTAAACAATTTAAGAAATGACAAAGAAAATAAAAACCAAATTAATGAATGCTGTAATTTTCCATTGTTTACTAAAAAATCTTAAAATTCTAAAAAACCAAAACGAAGTAAAAATAAATTGGTGAGAGGCTCGCTGCCCGTTAGAAGCTGAAATGTTTTAGAAAAACTAAAAAGAAACTTTTACACTAAAAAATCTTTATCCAAATTAAAATCTCAAAAAATAAAATTTAAGAAAATTACGTAGAAGACGATTGACGAATTATCGGAGAGGATCCTGTCACCATAAAGACTTGGAAGATGAAGAATCTGTGACACGTGATTGTTTTAAAATATTTCTTTTTCATAAAAAAATGATTAAAATAAAGTGGAAGTATGGCTCATTTTTCTGATCACCAGCAAAAAGTGAACGTAAAATCAAAAAATAAAAAGCATTAATAAAAACAAGCGTGGAACAATTAATTGTTATATTAGTAAATATTAGATAATGCAAACAGGACCACAATTTATTTTTAAAAAAAATAAATCAAGGTTCATAATCTAATAAACAATTATAAAAATATTAACCACAATCCAGGAAAAAACCTGATTAATAATTTTTATGAAAATGTATTAGTGATAAAAAAGGGAAGCATTAATTCATAAAATTTGAAACAATGATCACGAAATAATTTTTAGGTAATAATTTAATTACAATAATTATAAGAAATTATACTAAAAATGAAAAACAAACTTTGATGAAAGATTTACGTTTCACGAGGCTCCTGAAAAGAGAAAACAAAATGCCGAAATAATTTAGGCAATGGCACAAGCAAAACCATCTGACATTTGACGTCCGGAACGGGCAATTTAACTTTTTTATATACAACTAAAATCTGAATACCTATTTAAATACATAAAAAGAATATTTAAGTGTCAAGCCATGAACCTCATGCTAGACCAAATAAATAAAGCAAGAAGGGAAGAAAAAATCTATAAAATTTAAAAACCATGATTGTATTATTATTACGAAATTATTTAATAGAAAGTATTAAAAAAGAAAAAAATTGACTCAAATAAATAATAATGCGGAATATGTTTAATAATTGATGATTCTACTTTTTATTATTTACGTATACAAGTTATCTCCCTGAAAAGATAAACATTCCTCCCGATCCTCAAATATAATTACAATTATGCAAAATAATAATTAATAGCGTATGCCCGCAATTGTTAAATAAAATAATGTTTTATGTCTTGAAGACGACTCGATGGTTTAAACAATGCATACAACCAATGTCGGAAAGCAATCCGGTGTGACTTCAAATGCTATTTGAATTCCTTGGTTGGCGCTAAGCAGTCAGAAAGTGTCCCACCCAAAAGGGCCTAGGGGATAATGCGGCGGCGAAGGCGCTTTTTACAATAATATTTTAAGGAAGATAAAATTTTAGATTACATACTAATTTTTATAAATATTTTATTGGAGATTGATAAATTATTAATTTAGCCATGGCTGGCATTTTAGCCAAAAAACTAGGTATCACTTAGCTAATTGAAAAAATATAGCGCTTTTTACAATAATATTTTAAGGAAGATAAAATTTTAGATTACATACTAATTTTTATAAATATTTTATTGGAGATTGATAAATTATTAATTTAGCCATGGCTGGCATTCTAGCCAAAAAACTAGGTATCACTTAGCTAATTGAAAAAATATAGCGCTTTTAACAATGATATTTTAAGGAAGATAAAATTTTAGATTACATAATAATTTTTACAAAAACATTTTATTGGATAGTATTAAATTATTAATTTAGCCATGGCTGGCATTCTAGCCAAAAAACTAGGTATCACTTAGCTAATTGAAAAAATATAGCGCTTTTAACAATAATATTTTAAGGAAGATAAAATTTTAGATTACATAATAATTTTTACAAAAACATTTTATTGGATATTATTAAATTATTTTCTTTGTTGATTGGTTGTCTGTTTTGCTTTGTTTCTATACTAACATCTTTAATAAATGCGCAATCAATTTAAAAGAGTAGATTTCAAACAGTTTTGTTTAAATATAAATTCTGAAAACAAACAACTTAATTTTAAGTCCATTAAATTAAAAAATAATAAATTTAGAACTAAAAAACCAACTTAATAAAAAAGTAGTAAAAATAAAAAATAGTCAATATCAAAATAAAATTGAATTATAAGATAACAATATTAAATTTAATAAATGTGTATATGTTGAACACTTTCTGCCATCAGTTGAACGTAATACAATCAATATTCAAAATCTTATTAACTGACTTTTAAATTTTTGATAAAAGTAAAATAACAGAAAGACAACAATTCAAAAGATTTTTGTATAAAATTAATTAATATTATTTAATACAACTAAACCAAATTATACTTACCTGCTTTTGTACAAAGCTTGCGAAAGATATGAAGATTGCGATGAGGTTTGTCATTTAAAGCAAATGAATTATTGGAAAAAGCGCATGCAAATTGTATGGCTCTTACAAATACAATAATTAAATTTAATATAATTACCGAGCTACCATAGTTATGTTTATTTAAAATTGTTAAAAATGCATAGATAAAAAACAAAAATAATTTGATCAAAGTAAAAAAAAATTACACAGCCAACAAAACTTTAATAAACAAATAGAAAATCATTTAATTTGAAAAGCTTTATGATATTTATTTCTAATTAATAAAAATTAATGAATTGTTTTAAAAGCGCAACCCTTGGCTTTAAAGAGAATAAGATTTAAAAATTAAAAATAAACAGATTTTTAAACATAAAAAAAATGATTAATTTAAATCAAATTATTTATATCCACACCAAATTACAATTCTAAAAAATATAAGAAATAGAATGTAAATTTAATGTAATTTACTGATGAAAAAATTCATTTAATCCTAAAGAGTTTATTATGAATAAGTAGACAATGGCTTAAAAGAATAAACCATTGAAAAATATATATAATGAAGACTCAACATATAAAAGAAAAACAGGAAGTAAACATTACCAAAAATTATATTTGATTTTAAATAAAAAAAGTGCAAAGATATTATTTGATCTCATATTGAGTGTTTTTTTCAGGAAAATGTACCTAAAATTAGCAACAAAAAAAACATTTGGTGTTCTGGGTGATTTTTCTGTATTTGTCTAAGAATCAAAAAAAGAGAAATGAAAATTGGAGAGTAGAAACTCCGACGAATAAGTTAAGATACAGAGTTTAACCATATAGTCATACTTGATTGGATACGATATAATTATGTTAATGTGATTATGGTTGCGAAGCAGAAAATATTTCTAAGTTATTTATTAATTAATAAATTGGTCTCGTGCCATTAGATTAATTGTTTTGTATAATTATCCGTGATTGTAATTATAATTATTTTTTTAAATTTTCATTGGTGATTTGCTAAGATCATTTATATTATTTTTAACATTTTACGTTGAAATGCCATCGAATTTATTTTGAGCCTCCCCACCTGACAGGATGCTTCATTTATCGTAATCATTGAAGATGTGTAGGTTTTTTGTAGTGTCGGTCGGTACGGGAAAGTACCTAAGATTAATAATATAAAATATTCAAAAAATTAATGTGTAAAAATTATATAAAGTCGAGCATTTTTAGCTGTTTTTTTACCAATTTATAACCATTTCGCACAAAAATCTCATTGATTTGAGTGCTCATCGCCGCCCCACAAACCCATCGATTTTTTCGGGGACGGGGGGGGGGGAAGGTGAACAGCACACAGCAACTTCAGTGTTCAGTCAATGGTCATTGCCCAGCAGCAAACATTTTTCATTTACTTAAAAGTAAAAAAATGTGAGATCGATTTAAATATCAGAGTTATGTTTAGACAGGTTAGTTATAACTAAGTCGGATTTATTATTGTAAAATGTTTTTTTTGAATATTAAGAGAGCTCAAAAATGGCTTTTGCGCAAAAAGACTTTTTTAGTCAATCAAAAACCATTAGTTTGGGGTTTTTGAGAATAAATGCAAATTAATTCATTCAAAAAAAATCTATTTAATAATTTAAGTTTGCAGTGTAGAAAAAGCTAATTGAATTACAAAGTATTTTTCATTTAATTAGATCAAAAATTAAAGGTCATTTTTTTAAAAAAAATTTAGACACAAAATATCAAAGGTATCAAGGTTTAAAACCTACGTAAATCTCATTACTCTAAAAATAACAGAACTTGGCTAGGCAACAACATAAGAATTAAAATCCTCTAGATGGTTACAATCCTGATCAACTTCAAAATTTAAAAAAACGTAACAAATATGCTTTTAGCGATTTCTACAGATTAAACAAAAAAAATTAAATAATTAGCATGATTTGATTCAGGTTTATAAAAAATTGATTGCTTGAAATATAGTTATTAAATTTATTTATTTATTTCTGCGCAACATTTCAAATTATTTATAAATGAATACACATTTTTGTTTTAATTCGAGATTTTATTATATATTTATTTTTTTCGTTTTAAATAAAAGCATTTTTGTTTAATACAATATTAAAATGACTACATATTTATTTAATCTTTTTTTCTATATAAATTTATTATGTAAAGGTATAACTTTTATGTTTTTGCCTTGCCATCGTCACCAAAAAGGGAATGTGAAACTTTACAATATTTTAAAGGTATTTGAGATCTTATGATTTTATATTTACAATTAAGCATTTAAGTTTTTAATAATATTGATTTAATTTTATAACATGACGGCCAATTTTTCTTTCAACATATACTGAATTATACAATTTTGACTTGAACTGCTCCTGCTCCTGTGATACTGACATGATCCCATGGTACTGGCCAGTTTGCCCATAGTTTTTGGCGCATCTCTTCAAAACGCATGAGTCTAACGTAGCCAGGCTGTGTGAATTCTTCGTGGTACCTGTCTGCGACACTCTTGTGATTTATCCATTTTTTATATTATTATTAATCCTGATGGTCTTTGAAAGCTTGATTAAATTTACTTAATATTTATAAACTATGAAGGAAAAGTTAATTTTATTCTTGTTTTTAATTGTCTTTGTTTAAAAATTGGTGATAATAAGTTTCGTTCAATTCATTTATAAACATATGCTATGTATCTAATAATGCGTTGCTATTTTTTAAATTAATAAAAAAACCTTATTTTCTTGTGTACTTCTATTAATGTTGGTTAGAAAGTTTTGCATTGATTTTTAAAAATAAGATTTCCGTCATTATTTGACAATGGTATTTTAAAATGATTTCTTTACAATTATAAGCATATGTTGAATTAGATTTTTTTAAATAAAATGCTTAAAATATCATGATGTTATATTTAGATTTTATTCCAATTAAATACAATTAAAATTGTAATATATAATAAGACCACGTGAAGGAATAATTGGTGATTGATTAAAATTTGTCAATGTGTTCTCGACAAGATCCCGCTACTGTATCATCAACAACCCTGCAATTTGATATTAGTTTTTGCAATTGATAATAATGAATTTGTTAAGCGAATATCTGCAGCCTAATTCATTTTGACACCGAAGTTAAAATAACAAACAGAATTGTACATAAATAAACAATTAAACATAAATAAATCAGAAACGTTAAATTTTTCATAATTATTTAAATTTAAAAAGCATTGTATGATAATTAGTAATCTTCAAAAGTTATTGAACAAATTTCTTAAAAGTACAATTATTTATTTCCGAGAACCTTAAAAGTCGCACGAGTACACTGAGACAGAGAAAAATTGTCAGCAGAGCATTACGATGCAGTTACGTGATCAAAGTTCGTTATAATTTAATAGCTCTCAAGCATAACTTACATTTTGAAAATTAATGAATAAAATATAAATTATATATTAAAAAAATTAATCTCAACAGTATATGAATAATAATGGACTCACCATATTTAAATAATAATTAACTCACCATAAATTTTAATGAATTCATTTCTTCTTTAAAATAAGTCACCTCACTATGACGACGAACACTTTTCACGAGACGGGTTGTTACTTAAATAAAAAAATTTTTTAATTTTAAAAAAGACGCGAAAATAGGCTATAAAAAATTCAATAAAAACCAGATCTTTTTGTTGGAAGAAAATATAAAAACGCCAAAATTATAAATAGAATTAACTCTTTGTTGCTTAAAATGAAATGAAAATCATAAAATAAAATAAAAATTGGCTGAAAAAATAAATAACATAATAATCCTTTCACAAACACAAATTTTTAGATTTTTGGCACTCTAAGAAATTATACTGTTTGCGCTTTTTACGGCTGTAACAAACGAATTTAATTAATTTTGCAATTATAAGAATGAAGAAAAATAATTTATGAAGTAATATAGATTATCGATGTTTGGTTAAATTTATATAATCTTTATATACCCTTTTTTCTGTATTATTTAAAGTTTTGGTGGGCATTACTGTCTGAAAAATTTTTTAATAAAGGAACAGAGAAAAAAAATATATTCTTCAGCTACTTATAAAATATTAAACAAACTTTTTTTTCTAGGTATAAAAAGCTCACGTTCTGACAATCTACATCTAAAAGTGCCTCAGCAACAATATTGTTCAATAAAAACAGATTTAAATTAAAAAAGAAAATATCTAAAAACGGTTTGCTGACTCGGAGTAAAGCGAAAATCGGGTTCGACAATGCTGAGTTTCTGATGAGCGTATTGATTCCGCCCGATGAAAAGACAAGTCGGTGGAACAGTTCAACTATAAAAAACGGCATCAAAAATGCAAATAATTGTTTCAAAAACCAATATGAAAAAAATTAAATAAATGTAATTTTTCTTTAATTTAAAAGAAATCAACACAAAAATTCACAATTTTCTTGCGGGCGCCTATCGGCACCTCCAACCCCCCCCCCCCTCCCCTACCCGCCTCAAAAGCTTAAAATAGGCCTAAAAAGAGCCACCGTCAGAGCCGTAGCCAGAAAAAGTTTTCTGGGGGCAATCCAAAAAAAGTAGTAGGGGGGTGCATTTTTAGAGTTTTATTTGCAGTAATTAAATCTTTGCACAACCGCAAATACGTTTTTAACACCTAAAGTGCGATGATTACAACGCGGAGGAAGATTCCATTTTTTCAATGCTTTGTACAAACGCGTAGCTTTATTTTCAATTGCTTATAATATATCAACGAGAATCTCAAAATTTATTAAATGATTTACGCTTGTTAAATTAAAAATTAATCAAGAATTAGAATGCAACTTTTAATATAAAATAATTCCAAATATTTATTACTTCAAAATATAAAATATCTGTCACTTTAACAATAAATTTAAAACATTTGAAACTTCAACATAAACAATAAATTTACAAGTGCGGATATTATAAAATAAAGAATAAAGTCAAATGTATTATTTACATAAAGAAAGTTGTTCAAACACAGCTACGATTTTGGAGATGAAAAATATTTTAATGGAAAATAAAATCCCCAAAAATTAAAATTAAAATCACATAAGAAGTTATATTAAAGAGAATTTTAAACCGATAAAACCCCATGAGAGCGGTCTCATCAAAATAACCATTGTCGCCACTATTGAATCGCATGCCTCAAAAAGGAAGGTAAAACAATAATAATTAAATAAAAATAGCTTAAAATAAATGCAAAATTAATATTTTAAAAAAACCACTCATCTATCTATCTCTATTTTTATTTATTTTAAATGATTAAGCAATTAAATATGTCAGTATTACAAACGAGTGCTATTAATCCCAAATTCAAAATAACAGAGGAGAGCATATAAGCCAAAAACGCCCCGAACCCAATTTTTGAAAATCCAGACAAGTAAATAATAATTTATGCATGAACCCAATGCATCATACGGCAAAAAGTAAAGTGAAGAAATGTTGCTTTAAAATTTTCTGTAAATGCATCAAACACAAACAGATCGTAGGTAAAATAATCGTTTTTTTAACTGTTGGAATTGGACAACGTAAACTACAGGATATGTTAAAATTTATAATTAGGCAAAAAAATTTGAAATTTAGCATAAAGAATTGGTTTGTTCAAAAGTATTTCTGTGATTAATTTCAAAACATTAATACGATACGATTTTACATTAATTTCAAAACCTTCAATACGATACGCTTTTACAAAAAACCCGCTGGTGATTTGTGTAAGTTTTTAGTTCATATTAGGGTTGTCACCCCGACCCCGTCCCCAACCCCGACCCCGCAAATTTAGGCTATTTTTCGGGGTTTTCCCCGACCCCGACCCCGACACTTCTAACCCCGAAAAACCCCGACCCCGAACCCCATCCCCGACTCGGGGTCGGGGTTAGCATATACCCCTAAAGATGGCATCATTGAGTGACAAAATTCATTTTTTCCGAAGGCTTGGCTGTGGTCTTGCGTACTTTTTGACAAAAAATTTATCGAACTTTTACAAAAATGTTAATGTAAAACTGGTGGTTTGGTGGTATGTCTGCCCGGCGAGTAAAGTGTTCGTTTGGGTTCGAACCCGCTTGAATGCAATCAGTTATTTACGTTTATTTGGCTTTATTTTCCCCCAATAATGGAACTTTTTTTTAATAAATTCAAATATTTTTAAATTAAAATGCGTGCAAAAGATGAATTTTTGAATAATTCATCCGTAAGGATGGAATTTTTAACTTTTTGCTTATTTTTTCTGCAACTTTGTTTTGGCAAGTTATGCACGAAAAACATGTTTTTAGTAGGAAATTTGCCGTTTTAACGAGGCTTTTCATACCTAGGAAACCCTGTTTTGGGGTTTCGTGTTTAAAATAGGCTCTTGAGAGTATTTTAAGATTTTTTCGAGACCTATTTTGGCATTTTGGCGACTTTTTTGAACTTTTGTGCCTATTACAAGCTTTTTCGAAAAATTTCTTTAAAAAAAATGAAATAAAATTCGTATTTTTCTTGCCAAGACCACTAATTTTTTGAAAAATTTTCATAAAATATACAATAAAATTCGATTTTTTTTTGTCAGGATCCTTCATAGAATTTCGTGCTTTTTTAGACGCGTATTTTGCAGATTTTTTGCCTAAAAGTACACTCCTAAAAAGCTTCAAAAATTACCGCATTTTTAAAATTTTGGTAGCAAATCCCTTAACAAATTGAGTCAAAAATTCGAAAAAAAAAAAAATTTCGATTTACTTTCGATTTCGATTTTCTTTTTAGTTTCTACACAACCCTGCTTCCCTTCTCTTATCGGCTCTAAGTCATTAAATTTTGGAATTATTCAAAAAAACCAAAAATTTGACCTCTAAAATTTTGAAGAAAAATTTGAAAAACCCCGCAACCCCGACCCCGACCCCGACCGATTTGGGTAACCCCGACCCCGACCCCGACAGTCCCGCCCCCGAAAAACCCCGACCCCGCAATTCTCATCCCCGCACGCGGGGTGACAACCCTAGTTCATATAAATCACCTCCCTAGCGATAATAAAAAATAATAAACCATTAATCAAAAATAACCGGGAAAAATTACTTTGTATAATCAAACTTAAGCTCACAATGATATAAATTTGTGCACTAAAAACGAATTATGTTACCTTCTTTTCTGCTTCTGAATTTGGGTGTTTTGTTTTTATATTTTGAAAAAAAACATTTCGTTTTCATGAGTTATTAACTTTTTGCAGGTAAAAATTAAATGCTACGTGTATTTTTTAGTTATTTGGCAAGCCATGCTGTTCTCTGATTCAGCTCCTGAAAATTGTTTAAGCTTTGATTATACCTTTTTCATTAAAATTTGTTATTGGAATAAAATAACAAAAGAAATAGGCTCAAAATAAAACAAAAATACTTATGCAATAACAAATCAATTAAAGATATCTAAAATAAGGCTGGTGAAAAAAATATGTTAATATAATAATAAAAATTTGATAAAAATTGATGAAAATTGTACAAATAAATAATTATTTTTATCACATAGTAAAAAAATTAAATAACATAAAGCAGATTATGGATTATATTGTAAAGTCGTTAAAGACCAGAGGCGCAAAAAATTAAAAATCAATAAAAAACTGTTGGACCAACACCCGGGTTTCATCGGCTTTTGACTTTTGTTTTAAAAAACAACGTGTTTGGATTTGAGATTAACAACAAAAGCTTATTGATGTATGAGTGCTACGTGTTGATATAACGTCGCATAAATAAAAAAAGATGCATTAACAAATAAAAATTAAAAAACTGTAAACAATTCAATTTTTTCAGAAATTTACAACATCCTTAAAAAATAAAATTTGAATGTATAAAATAAATATAATAGGCATTAAAAAATTAAAGTTTATTTGCTCTTTGGTAACGACTAAAAAACGGCATCAAAAATGCAAATAATTGTTTCAAAAACCAATATGAAAAAAATTAAATAAATGTAATTTTTTTTTCATTTTTTTTTAATTTAAAAGAAATCAACATTTCAAATTAAAAGAAAACTTATTATTTTAGAGGTCATAAAAAGAAATTAAACTATTACGACTGATAATTGGTAAAAAGGTACAGTTAAAGAGCGGTGCTAAAATATTTTTTCTCAGCGAGTCGTATTTTCGAATAAAATAAATTGTAATCAATCATTTTTCTTTTATTGGATTATTTCTTTATTCTGGCTATTGAGGCACAAACGATTTTAAGAGCAAAAATCCAAACAACAGAGTAAAGCCAAATTCCAATATAACAATTTAAACAATGATATACATAAACAAAAACTCGTTGAGATTAAAAATAAAGTAAAGAATTGTGCATTGCTTAGCAATTTCCACCGTTTTATTCTCCACATATTTTGGAGACAATAACTAAATTAATTGATGTGTTGGGAAATTGAGCGTTGCGTTGCAAAAACATATTAAATGGAACAAATTGGCTTTGTTTTGAAAATGGAAAAAATCATCCATGATATTTGTAATAAATATACAAAAATTATGCCAAAGAAATGTTTGAGTAATAAAAACTTGTGATTATAGTCAAAAACAATAAAAATTATTAATCAGAATTATGCATATATCCAGTTTTACTTGAACCTACATTTTATTCGCTATAAATATTTTAGGTTATTGTAATTTTATTTTCATAAATATTAAAAAACAAAACCCCAAATAAAAGGGACAAAAAAACATATAATAAACAAAGGCACATTATAAAAAATATTCAAGAACTTATAGACAAGCATAAATTTGCAACCCACCCAATTGTAAAAGAAACAAAATATTAAAAAACTCATTTTGAACAATTAATATTATACAAAAATAAAGTTTTTATAAATAAATGGTTAAAATTTTTTATGGTGAATATAAAATTTAAGAATATTAATAAATTAATTTAAAAAATTTAAATCTAACGCAAAAAAAAATTAAATTTATTAAATGAATATTCAAAGGTCATAAATCAAATATAAAATAGTTTATCTACTCTACTATATAAAGTTGCGTTTACATTAAGTAAAAAAATTTGGTACAACAAAAACCTAAAGACATTTTGAACTTTTACTGAACTAAAATTCTACTGTTTGGCAGCAAGGATACCGTATTTCCTCTTTTAGAACCCCCGGGGGTTCTATTTTTCAACCCCCTCGAAAAGGGGGGTTCTATTAGAGGGGGGGGGGGGGGCTTTATTTTTCAACCTTTTTTTTCAGAAAATATTAACAAAATTTGCAACTTTTGCACAAATTTTTGGCAAAATTTGGACAATTTTGACCATTTTTTCTGGCAAAATAAGGACAGAATAGAAATTTTATTATTAAATAACAAAATTTTTCGATATCTATAAGTTACCCAATCATTTTTTGGGAAACCCTTGGTAAAAAATAGAAATTATTGATGCCTTCAACAATTGTTGAAAATTCCCAATTTTTTCTCAGCAAAATTGGAGAATTTAAAAAAATGCATAGGTAACTCAACTTAAAGTTTGAGATTTTAAATGAAATAAAGTTTTAAAAATGCAAAAAATTAGGACATTTTTTACTTTTTGATATGGTTTCTCCATTTAAAAAATTTAAAATTAATGTCAATTTTTTGTCAAACCTAATTTTCACAAAAAGTCGTGACTATTTTTAAAATGAATATTTTTAAACAGTTTAAAAGTTATGACGCTTTTTATTTAATAATTAATTAACGGTTTTAATAAATTTCATTACCATGTATTCCGCTTACTTTTTATATGTTATTTTTAGTTGATTATTTTTAAAGAAGCACCCATACTTTTGTACTTTTAATTTTATAAGTTTACTTAGTTAAATAAATTTTCTTGTAGCTTGATTGTTTTGAGGTTTATGTTAGTTATAATAAAACCCACTTTAATATCTCCATTGATTTGACTTTTATTTTACAAATGATATGGCTATATAATTTATATTATTTAAGTCATTTTTTTCTGTTGTGCCATGAAGCATCGACTCTGGCCAATTGAGAGCTGATGTGGTTTGGGAGTGGCTGATCATGTCTCCTTCAATGCATATTTATTAATTAACATGATTTTTTATATAAAAAATTTTTAAATGTTGATTCAGAGGTAACTTAAGACAATTTTTGGTTTTGAATTATTATCTATAAGCAAAAAGCATTATCAATGAATTTATTAAATTGTTTTTATTGAAATAATTTTCACATTCCAAATTTTGACTGCTTGTTTAATTTTTTGTTCTAACACCGAAAAATTAATGTGTTCTTTACAAATCTCTTTAAATAAATATTTATTCCATAATTATAAGGCTTTTTGCAATTATTCATTTTTATACATTTATTAATTAAAAAGGTAATGTCTTGAATTTTTAAATCATATTCGTATACTATGCATTTATACCGTAGATTACATAGTATTCCATTTAATTTACTGATTTTATCAGCTGAATATTTAATCTTATTATATAATCATTTTATATATTTTTTTTGTTCTTATTAATAAAATCCATATATTTTATGTTTTTGGCGTTTTTCGATTCCTGAGAGTAAAATTAGCAAATTAATTGCTCAATCCAATCATTAGAACACTAAGCTTTTTTAGTATTATTTTTTGCTCCTTTGTGCTTATGTTAATATTTTAAAAGGAGGATGAAAACACATATGCACTTACATTTTGTAATTGCAAGTTGGATTATTTTTTCAAGCAGAATTTTTTAAAATTTCCTCATGCGTGATTACGGTTTATAAGAAATTCCAATGGACAAGTTCGCTGCCAAAAATTAAAAATTATTTTAGCATTGATTTAAGAAAACATTTAAAAAAATACATCTTTTTTTGTTTATTTTTTAAATTTTTACTAACAATACTATTTTTAAAATTAGGTATATATTAAAATATTTTTAACTTTACTAATCGTTTGAATAGTTGAATAGAGTAAGACCATATTAATTTATTCAATTATTTCCGACTCATTATCATCCGTCTTCCGCCAAATTCAAAACAGAATGACTATAATTAAATGATGGTGGCACTGTCTTTTTCTGGATGTCCACAATGGCTGCATCCGAAGTGCAATCGCAGCGTTCATTCCATATTAATAAAATGAGTACGCGCCCAAATTCGCCTTTAAGCTTTATAATTTATTTCTATATAATTTTATTGAGTTTTTTAATTTTTTTAGAGCCATTTGTTTGCGTTCCTTGTATATTTTAAGAATCATCTTCTTTTATAATATTATATTATTCCCGTTTTCAACTCATCCGTCTTCCGCCAAATTCAAAATAGGATTTGACCATATTAATTAAATGTATTCCATATTGATGTGTTTAATCGTGCCAATAATTATACATGGTGTTTTCTTCCTTCTTTAATTTTTAGAAATTTAAAAAAATGCCAATACAAATAAATATTAAGAAATTGTCTGCATGACGCAAAAATTCAATAGACTCTAGGCATCAAGCTCATCAATAATTATTAAAAATGAAAATTAATATAATTAAAAAAACTTACATTTTGATATCAATATCCTATCCAAAAAACATCAATCTTTTTTTTTTAACCTTTATGTATAGTTAATAATTTGGATTAAATAACTACAAAGCCGACTTTATTCAAATTTCTTTTATAATTTGAATGTTAAAGATATAAAACTCTATTTGTTTAAACTTAAACTTTAAACCAGAAAATAAGTTGTTATAATTAATATGACGTCTGAATCATGTTTATCTAATTCAAAATTTTAGACTATTAAAATTGTGAACAAGTAATAAAGTAAAATTATATCCAATAAATACGTTTGCGTAACAACTTCAACATCTTTTTGGGCACATAATAATAATAATAATTAACTTTTAGTCTTTAAACCCACAACATCTTAAAATTATTTTCCCATCCTCAATTATTTTGACATTGTTGAATTTCTAGGTTCCCATCGTTATAAAGATTACAAAAAACTGAGAACCATATCCGACCTTCATTATGACCTCAACGTTACCTTGTACTCAAGTTATTTTTGTCAAACGCATAAAAAGTGTTTATTGATAATTTGAAGAAAGCTTATTCAATAGAAAAATTCTCTATCTGTGATGCAGTGAAAAATACCGATAAAATTGATTTCAAAATATAATTTATGCCGAAAACTATGATACCAAAATAAATAATATCAAAATTATAACCAAAAAATTATTTACCTTAAAATGAATAAACTAATATTAGTTAAAAAATTACAAAAATTACAAAAAGCAACAATCGTAAATCCTGGTCATTTTATGACCAAACTTGTGCATGAAAATTTTTTACCAAATCCCAATGCAATACGACTTTTTTTATAAATTAACATACCTATGCATAAAAAACAAAAATGATAAACAAACAAAGCATTCAAAAAAATAAATTCGAGCATAAATTGTAATGTAATAATAATTGTTATGCTAATAATTAATAATAAGCAAAAATTACAAAAAATTATGCATTAAATTTTAAAATATTTTTATGCTAAAAAACATGGAATAAAAATATAATATCTGACGAGGACTTACCCGCTACACTTCGACAGAGATAACATTGATGGAATTCTTGATAATTATTCAAATATTCAGTTTATAATTTAAATAAACACCAAAAATACCTTCTTTAAACTAAAAACAAAAAAAGCTAATTTTAAGTATTTAAAACCCATAAATATTTGCAAATATATTAAACCAAACTCATTCACATATAAATAAGCTGAAAACGAATCGGTAACCATAACTCAGAGGAGATCAATGTGAACCTTTACCGAGAGGAGATCAATGGGAGCCTTTAGACGACTCTTACTTATGTATTACGTGGTGCATTCCAATTTTGAAAAATTATTCTTTGAAATATTTTTACTTTTAATATTGTTATGATTGTACTAACAATCATCTCAAATATATAAACAAAATTTTACTCAGTGTAAAACATAATGGCGCTTTATTAAATATTAAGTTAAATTAAAAATTACAATATAAATATTTATAAAAAAAAATTTAAAAACTAACAAATTAACAATAAAATCACAGATGTAATATGTGTAAAACAAAAACATTAAATAACATTAATTTGTTTTCAAATAAATAAGATCAATTAACTAATTAATCAGATACGAATGTTAAGTAGTATAAATAAATTGCTTCAACGCATAAGCTAAACAAGTTTATCAGCGTCACTTAGTTTTCGTTTAGGTAAAAACTTTGGCTGTATACAATTTTTTTTAAATGCAGGTTGAGTTTTATCGTTTACACAGAACTTATTGAGCACATCGACAGAATCGAGTTTAAGAATAAGTCATATCAAGTTAAATAATAAACATTAGTGTGAGAATATTCTTCCAGTGAATTGCTATTAGGAAAAGCACTTGTGGCGCTAGAAATGAAGAGATTGGTGACGATTGCAATTAATTTCTGTTGAATGAATAAGAAAAAGCAAACGGCAAAGCAATTCAAATACAAATATCAGGATTACTTTGATAAAGCATTGAAATCAGAAATAGTATTTAATTTGTTTGAAAGAATAATTGCTTATCATTTACTGTGAAGTCCCTTCGCCTTAAAGCATTTCATGCGCATTTAATCACTCAAACATAAATATCAAGAATTAAAATTAAATAACTTTTATAGAATTAACTCAAAATTAAATTACATAATTATAAACGTAAATATATTATTAAAAGAAAAAATTTTAAAATAATATTTATTCAAAATTAAGCATTCACAGATAAATGATATGCAATAAAGATTAAATTACGGTGTCAATATTTTATAAATTAATTAATAAGTGTAGACCAGGGTTTCCATACGTACTTGAATGGCAAGTACAGTGCTTGAAAATGGACCCCCGTACTTAAAAATTGAAAATGTGCTTATTTTCAAGAATGTACTTGAAAATAGGCATTCTGCCGGAGTGTTGAAAGTTTATGGGTTTTAATGGAAATATTCGTGTTTGGCATTATGTATATTCAAAATTTTCAATAGAAAATAGTCATTTTTATCAAAAAATGGTCATTTTTATTAAATCACGTTTCTATTTTAGCAGAAGGGGAAATGACCATTTCTATTGTGCTTTTTGTCAAAAGGATGTAAATGTTGAATCAATGGGAGTCTCTGCCATCAAATCACATGTTGAGAACAAATTTCATAAGCAAATTGAAGAGGAAAAACGGAGGAATGCAACCATGGAGAATTTTGTGAGGTACAGTCAACACAAAAGCTTAAAAAAATTGCCGTATTTTAAAATTTTTGTTGCAAATCTCTTAACAAATTGAGTCAAAAATTCAAAATTTTCCCGGCGGAGCCTATCGGCACCGCCGCCCCCCCCCCCAGTAAAGCAGAATTCGCAAAAAAAAATTCCATTTTTTGAAAATCGGCAAAATTTTCGAAAATCCATGGGAGCAATTTCCAAAATAAATTTCGTTCGGGTTTTATTCGGGTGAAAAATACAAGCCATTTGAACTAGAATAAAACGTTTTTCTTTTGATAAAATATAAATTTTGAGTGTACTTGAAATTCGTAAAATTGGCCCATTATGTACTTGGAAATCAACATGTTTGTACTTGGGAATTGTCTTTACTCGATGGAAACCCTGATATAAAACAAAATTTGAAGAATAATATAGGGTTTCATAATAATATTTTTTAAACTTTTTAATTTGTTGATTAAAATAACAATTCTTTAATTTATATTTAGATTCAATTTTTCTAAACATTAAATTCGCATTAACCAATTTAAAAATATTCTAAAAACTAAACTGTTCTCAAGCCAAATTAAAAAATATGACATTTTTCTTTTGAAATATAATAATAAAAAAGCTATCAATAATATTAAATGCACATACTTTATTTGATACTTTTTCACATTTTAGGCATGCAAATGTTTTAAACTTTTAAATTAACGGTTTAAAGAATATTTAGTGCGGAAGGGTTCAAGGATTTTGTGCAGATCAAATTTTGGATGTAAGCTTTTGCTATTTCTATTATTAATTATTTGAAATTATAAATAATGATTATTTAAGCAATTAAAGATTAAATAAATTATACAAAACATCAAGTCTTTTAATTCCTATTTTAAATAGTGGGGTTTTATTTAAATAACTCCCGCTGCCGACTTTCCTTGATGTAAATATTTGCATTTTCTCAGTTCGTAATAAATAAATTGTGAAAATTAAATACATTTGATTTTATACCTATATATTTTTACAAAAATTTGGCTTAATTGATTATTATAAATATATTGAATATCGTTGTTTGCAAAATCTTGGTCAAAATTTTACGCATATTTTGAACGGTGTTGTCTGTGGCTAAAGGGTTAATTTAATAACCAACAAATTATATTTAAAAATTTTTTTTAAATGTCCTGAAATTTCTTATTTTTTAAATGCCCACATTTCCTGGGGGTGGGTGTCAAATTACTTATTTTATTTTTTATTCAGAATCTACTATTTTTTAGGTTATTTAAAAATATAATATCAGATTATTTGGTAAATTTATTTATTTAATTTTTATTTTAGTCACATCTCACAATTGCAATGCTATTTATTATTCTGTTAAATTTTATTTATAAGTATTTTATTGCTTTTTCATTTTTATATTAGTTTATTTTATTTGACTTTTTCAAAAATTTTATGTTTCATTTATATAAGCTTCTTTTCTTTCTTTAGGCTATGCTTCACAAGCACTCCTTTTAATGTATTTTTTTTGATAAAAGCAAAGTTATTCTGTCTACTTGTGCCTCAGCCTCGTTTTGTTTTTCAAAATCATAGTTTGGCTCAAAATTAATATTTTAATTTATCACATAAAATTTTTTGATTCTAATAGTAAGTTTATAAAATAAATGTATTGCTATTTTAAGTTTCGTCCGCTGGTTTAGCTTCCGACAGCATATAAAAAATCGCCGATGTATCCGATTTTGGGACAAGTGGACAGAACAGTTGTTGATGACCAAGCGCCAAAGTGGAGGGCCAAATCAAATTCTGCTGGCTGCAAATCCTTCATCGTGTTTTGTCAACTGCTAAAAATTTTTGTTTTTTTTAGTTTTATTTTTAACTTTAGTTAGTTTATAATTCATTTAGTTTTTAGAAATTACTTAGCATCCTCGTGATTTGGGAAAAAAAGATTTTGTGTAATTATGTTAAATTAAAAGAATCAAAGGTTTTTTTTCGTTGTTTTTAAAAAGTGTTATTTAATTTTTACAGACCACTCCTTATTATCAATTTTTAAAAACCATCTGCGACCAATGAATAAGGAAATAAAATTTTCTTGATTTGATAAGTTATCTTTTTACTTAAATGTACGATGTGATCAAATTATTTTTGAATTGTTAAGAGTTTTAATTTATACATTTTATTAAACCTTATTCCAAAAATGTCCAAGCGAAAAAGTTTCAAATCTACTTTACATTTTTTAAATGCAAGCAATAAAAATATTGTAGGTCTTCCTGGGTTAAATAAGGATCTTTTAAAAAACTATATTGTATATGTATTAAAGAGCAGGTAAAATTAAAAATCGAATATTTATGACTGTAATCCCATAACGTCGAGTCGTGGTTCTACGTAATGATACATTCTACAAGGGTGCTGTTCCGTGGAATCAGATAAAGTCAAACTTGAAATCTAAATATAATTAAAAAAAAAATTGAAAATTGAAAATTAATATTTAAAAAGTGCTGACGCAGAATATTGTGAATGGATTATTATCATAGAAAAGTAAAATAAGTCGCTCTTCAAAGGCTTCAATTGAAAGACCTATAATTGGATTTTGTAAAATCTCTTTAGAATTAAAAAATAAATTTGCTAATTTAATAATATTTTACTAAAAATTATGTAAATTTGTTAATGATGATATGAATAGCATAATTATATTTAGAATCTTTTAAATTTTGAAAGATTACTTCTGCTAAAATTTTAACTTTTAACCACTTTTAGTAAATTTGAATAAAAAATTATGTTAAATTCAGTAAAATTTGAAAGTACGTTTTTTATTGTTATATATTTTTTGAACTTTTTTTCGCTCCGATCGAAACTCTTCCCTCTGGCAGTAACTGTAATTAACTTATTCTATTTGCGACGTTTGACGCAAATAATTTGTTACAAAATATGAAAGAGCATATTCAAATCTTATTATTTAATTTTAACCAAAAATAAATTCATAATCATAATTTAATATTCATTTGTAAAAAGCAGAAAAGGATACAAATTATCAAGCCGAATGCTAAACATTACAATTCTTAAAAATGACTGAAAATCAAAAATTAGAATTTAATCAAGTTGATGTTTAAAAATAAGTACAACAACATTATTTATTAAATTTCAGTGTGAGTCGTATTTTATTACAATGTATTGCATTTTGATTATTAACGCTTTTTGAGATTGATTTTATGGGTATTTTATATTTGATTAAAATACGAACTTATTTTTATTAATCATTAATTTTTTTACATATATGTTTTATGTTAAATAACGATTTACCTATCTAAAAATATGCCTGAATCTATTTTTATTATATTTCATTTATGCTTTCGAATAAAAATTATTTTTATTTTTTGCATATTAACAAAAACTTCCAGCATGCGATCCCTTTCGTTTACCACTGTCGAAGCTTCTAGGGACGGTACGGCCGGCATGCTTTTCGTTATGTTATTTTTATAATGTTTATTATTTAAAAAAGCGTTGGGCATGCATGCATCAGCTCTTTAATTGCATTTGTCAAAAATCAAACAGATTATTTTTTTGTTTATTTTTTATTGTTTAAAAAGATATTTTTCTCTACTTTTTCTCGCGGTCAATGAGCGTAACAAATTTAAAAAGCAAATTCTAATTTATACTATTTATTTAAATAATGTTTAAAGTTTGCTATTTGATATCCTGCCTGTTTTTTTTGAGATTTTAACTGAATTTCAGCGCTAATTCATCAAAATTACTTTACCTTTTTTATGTTTCAAATTCCATTTATTTTAAGGTGGGAATAAATATTATAATTAATAATAAGGTAATTTGTACGCTTTTCAAATATATTATTCATTTTTCTGTTATTTATTTAATTTTCAGCTTAATATTCAATATATCCATCTTTTCAGAATTGTTTAATCCATCATTTATAAGTATTTTCAGTTTAGTTGTGCGTGAATTTATTGGCAAACAAAATTATAATATTTTTAATTTTTTATTGTGCAATATTTATATAAATTAATGTTGTATAAACAATTAGCCCTTAATAACGATTTTAAATATTTTTTCATTTTATTCTAAATTGTAAGCATTTTTTGTAATTGTTTTTGCAACTTCTCACATACACTATTTTGATAACGCTTTAAAATTAATTTAATAATTATACGGTAGAACATATCCGATATGATAACGTAAATAATTAAAACGGCTCCAAGACAATTCGGCCCATTGTGCACCCAATTTCATCATATTTTAATCAAATTTTAATTGAAATTTTTATATTTTACAATTTTATATTTATTTATACAAAATAATTAAAGATCACCTCATTTGACAGCAAACCTTTTATTTGTCTTTTGTAATACTTTGAGTTGCGGCAATCATTTATTACTTGTTAGAATTTACATTTTGAGCCAAAGTCGTCTCTTAAATTCGATGATAATCACATTTAAAACTGTTATATTAAAAATGCCGACAAATCAAATCAAACATTTGAAACTGTATCAAAAATAACGAGAAAATTGTCAAAATGCTAGACTAAATAAATTCGAATGGAATATCGTGTAAGGGCGTTGTTGTCTGTGGAGTTGCGTTATCCATATTTGCAAATCACTAATCTAACCATGGACCAAAAGTAGACGAACAATTAATTTAATTGCTTGGGTAAAAGATTATTGTAGAAGAATTAAAATGAAACAAAGCAAGACAAATAAAAAAATTGATTTTCAACCTGTTAGAGCTTTGAAAAAATTTCAATGCAAATTATTGATGGAATTTAATTTATTGAATAATATAACTTCAATACAGCTCCAATCAGAACAACAAAAAAGAGACCAACTAAATGTAGTCTCTGAAATACAATCTCTGCAAAAGCAAGAAGCAGACCTTTTAGAAAAACTTTCAATACTAGAAAACAATATAGAGCTGTTTGTTGAACAGCAAGATATATCCCCACAGCACAGACTATTTGATCTAAAACAGTCATGTTATGGTGGAAGATGTATCAGCGCTGTTTTCTTATAATTAAGAGATGATTTATCAATATCAAATTAAAAATTTGTCTTAAACATGTACTGGTTATTCGTAATTTAATGAATATGGCTTTTAGAAAAAAAAACCCAAGATGCTCAAATTTAAAATTTAAATAAAATTTAGCTTGAATAAAAACAGAAAGCAAAATTTGTAAAAAAAAAATTAATTATACTAAATAAATTTTCGTTGCTAAGTTTTATTTTGGTAGAATAATATATATTTAAAATTTAATGTTTATATTTGCGCAGATTAATTTAATTTAATTTTAATTGAAATAATTAACAAAAAGACACGTTTAAAATATCTTCTTGATTAGAACAATAATTTTTTTAATAAATAATTTATTTATACAGATGACATCAACTTGATTATGGGTAAATTAACTAAATAAAATTCAATATATATTTAAAAATTTGTTTTAAGTTCTTTTCTTTGTATAAAACATTTAAACTTTTAACATTTTTTTAAAATTACCTAACTATTATAAAAGTTTTATTTCATGATAGCTGGCGGTTAACGAGTATTCATATTTTTTAATTTTTATTTTTTTTAATTATGTTTCTCAATTTTGCGTTGTAGTGGCAATAACTCTTTTATTTGACTATCCAGTAATCATCTTTCTTTCATTAATTGATTACAATATTTTCCAAAATTGTTGTTTGGTGCCATTGTTTTTTCACGAGATCCGTTTGTGCTTAAATAACAGAACACAGGCGAACTTTATTATGTAAGCCGAGCATCGTTTACATATAGGTCAATATTTTTTTCTAATGCATTTTTATTTGGAAATAATTCAAGAAAATAGCTTATTATCTGTATAAAGTTATATAGGTTAAATCATCCTGTCTTCATTTAACAAATTTAAGACCCTTTCTATTTTATAAAGAATAATTAGTTTTATTTTTTATTTTTACTGCGCATTGTTTCATTTTTGATATTTTCTTATTTGTTAAAGCCGCTCATATTGGAGTTAATTCTGTCATTTAATCAAGACTTTTTGGATGCTGCCAACCTTTTCCGTGACATTGCTATTCGGATGCCCAGGTCACTGAACTTATATCGATGATCCTTTTTTTGCTCTTTTCAGTCGGAACAACATTACACAGCTTAGAGAATAAAATTTTTTGGTATATTTTATTTTTAAAGTTATTTGGCTCAATACGTTTTTTTAAAATGTTGTTAGAGATTGGCCGCTTTATTTTAACCAATTAAAAAAATTGCGAATTAACGATTTATAAAAATGAAATATTCACGGATAGCAAGAGAATAATGCTTGTTGTAAATTATATTGTGGTTTTCAATCATTGATTTAACGCAAGTAAAACCTTTTGTTTTTATTTTTAAATCCTTAAATTTTTAATTCACATTTGATTGTTTACATCTTTTGACTTTATTCCCAAAGATGTCGGAATTTATGTGTGAAAAATCAGATTTCTATTGCGCAAGGCAAACGTGCAATGTAATAATTATAAATGTTTCTGATTGCATGTTATTAATTTGGGTAATTTAAATGCACCCAAACAACAAATCAGCGAAATTTCTTTCCATACAATAAGATTTTTTCAAGTTTGAAAGAAGTATGGAAACTATAATATTATTATTATAAAATCGTGGACTTACATCTGTTCCTGTTTTTCTTAACAATGGTTTTCTTCGACATTCATGCTTTATAAATATTTTTAATTAATTTTGTTATTCTTCATGCAAACCTCCGAAGATTTTTTATTAAATTTTATCATTAATCATTTTTTATTATTCAATTATTATGAGTTAATGCAAACAATCTTTAATAAATTTTTAATTTTGAGTTGAAAATTTTTAAAAATTGTTTCGTTAGTAAAATTTTATGTATTGCAATAGTTAAATCAATTTGTTAAACAGTTGTCGGGCCAAACAATGTGCAAATGTGAGCGCGAAAATTGGACTTTACAGATAAAAATTTTTTATAAAATGCTTTAAAATCTTATTTTATAAATTGTTTCCGAAGTCGTTGGCTTCATGGCGTTAAATACTTACTCATTTCATTTCTTGCTTAGAGTTTTACTTTTGCTTAATACAATTCCATTTTGAGGCATAATCATATTTTGGGGGTATAAGCTTTATTTTCAGTGATATTTTTGTAGTAATAAATAGTTTAACCATTTTAATTTTTTTGGTATTTTTAGAATTATTATATAATGTTGTATACGATTATCAAAATCTTCAACACGGCGCCATATATGAATTGCTTTAATTGGTATTTGTTTCTTTTTGTTATATATTTTCTAACCGTTAATATTTTTATTAAGTAAATACTTAGAAAATTTAATTATTACGCGTTGTATACTGAGAGGAAAATGACTTCAACTCTCAAAGGATTCATTTATAATTTTTACGTTTATTTTTTAACAAATATACCTAAGATAAATAGAATTAACACGGGTGTTTAGCTCGCAATACTGCAATATCGTGAAGAGCCCGAAAATTTTTTGTTTAGCTTTAATCATTTATTTTTGGAAAAGTTTTTGGCAAGCGAAAATTTTATAATTTTTTTTCCCTTTATTGGTTTCTTTTGATAGCATTTTTATTAAAATTTATTTTAGGATTTTTTTGGCAAACTTTTTTTTTGCTGGTTATAACACTGAAAAATAATTGTTGCAAATTGCAGATTATACATTGTTGAATGCGTGCTTTTTGTTCCAACTTTTAAGGCCATTATTGTTATTTTTACACACATTTTTTCGAACCTATTTTTGCTTATGAACCCGTTTTTAGTACCTATTTTGGCACTTTTTCTAACCTATATTAGGTGCCTATTTTGAGACTTTTCCAACCTAAAAATCTTATCCCTGTTAATAACATTTTAAAATTGTTAAAAAATAAAAATTTAATTATCAAAGCGCTCAGCGCATTTTAAACTGCGATTATTAGGTCCGCTTTTTAATTTTTTATTGCTAAAAAAGGTTTAAATGTTTATTTAAAATGGTTTATTTTATTTCTTTTTTTTTCACTAATAAATTTTTGCAGTCGTTTTCAATTAATTAATTTAAAATTAATGGTTTCCAATTATTAATAGTTTAAATACTTATTTTCAACAGAATTATTTACTTACTTATAATTTAGTTATTATAAATTTTTTATTACATTCCGAACTCCGCTGCGAGTGGTAATCGGTGTCCGCTTGCGAATCGATCATGAAGAAGCAGTTTGTTTGATAATTTATGTCCTAAAAACATAATTTACTCACCAGTTACTGTCGTTGGAGACCGGCTACACCTCTGGTGCCTTGTCATAATTGAAAAAATGCCAGAATGGTAAAAATTTAAAAAAATGCCAAAACAGAAATGATCAACATGGTAAAAATTTAAAAAAAATGCCAGAATATGATTTATTAATATATTGCATTATTTTAAAAGATTACTCTGTTGAATCTTACATTTTTATTAAATCTAATATAATAAAAAAATGGATCTTGTGAATGTCTTTCTCAGAAGCAAAACGAGAATTAAAATTAAAAGTACAATTTTAATAAACGTAACTGACCAAAAAAAAGATATTTTCGTTTCGAATCAACATTGCCTGAACGTGTTTTTTTCCATTAAAATAGATAATAGCGGATTCAGGTGCACGTGCCTTCTTGGACCAAGAAGTCCAATGAATACATTGATAGTCCGATTTCAAGATGCAATTTATATTTTTTATAATTAAAACTCACGATTAATATAATAATGCTCCCTTTTTAAACACATATAATTAATTTAATGGATAAAGAAAAATAACATAGCACCTTGACAATACCGGCATAAATGCCGCCAAGACAAAAGACGGGCAATGCCAACAATTCCCACATCTTTCTAATAAAATTCTAATTACAAATATGACCTTTTAAACTTTATTGTTTTTAACATTTGATCATTATCGGTTGCTGTTCAGTTCCTGTAAGCATATAACGTCTATATTTTCATTCTTGTGTGAGTTTCAAGGAATAAAATAATGGTTTAAAGAAACAACTTCTTAAAATTAAACTGATGTAAATCAAAATTCCAAGTGCTTTATGTCAATTAATTTTGTTGGATTTTGAACTGTTATTTATTTTATAAATGGTTTGTTTAGTGGTTATCTAGTTCGGTCAGCACAAGTGACACCGTAATCAAACGCGCATTATCATTCACGCAACCACCAATTAATAAATTCTATTGTGTCAAGTGGTAGTTTTGATGGATCAAGTCAGGTTTGTGTTCGCCCATCTTTTGGCTTTTTATTTTTGTCATGTTTTTTGTATTTAAGTCAATTTACTTTTGTATTACTTAGTAATTTTTGAATAAAGTTCTTTGTGTTAATAAACATCGTACAGAATTTCCACTATTTAAACTCCAAATTGGAATTTAAATATTTATGTTCTCTTGTCATTCATTCTTTCATTAATCATTTTTTATCGTTTTTACATATTTATCATTTATTAATTTTTAGCATCATTTTTTTAATTTGTAATTTTTGACAAAATAAACAATTTGACATTTTGATATAAAGAAAAGTAAATTAATTTAATCTTAAATCAATTTGTACGTAAAATAGTTTATAATTTTTAATCATAATTTAAAATTGTAACAAAACAACTATATTGAAAATAATGATTCATATATTTTTCATAAAAGTGTTTTTTTAAATATGTGCATTTAATATTATTTTGGCTTTCTTTTTATTATATTTCATATTTTTAGAATATAATTTTAAAAGTTGGTTAATGTGAATTTAATTTTTTTCATGAGAATGTAATCTTTTTTAATTAATTAGTCGTCCGGTAATATATATGGTCTTGCCGACAAAGCGCAGGTCATCTCGGATGAAGGGCGGTTAAAAAATACTTTTTTTAATAAAATAATTCAAAAAACCCATTGATTTGAAACTATATAAAACGTTGTAAGCCATTTTTTTAAAATATTAAACTTAATGAAAGCCAAGTTTTTGTGCCTTTCTATGATTTTATATTATAATTATTCAAAAATTAGTTTTTAATCATTTAATTTAGTTATTAATTTCTTAATGATGGTTTATTGTTTAAATAAAATTGGATGCGACGTAGTGGCTGGCCATTCTTCGGCTTTAATAGTTTTTATAAAAAATAACAAAAATTTTTGGAAAATAACGAAACTTTAGGTGTGCATTTGCACCAAAAAAAGTCATTTTTTGGGCGAGCATATTTGGCTATGAGAAAATTTAGATTCTTAAGCGTATTTTTCTTATAGGAATTTATAGGGCTAAAAAGTAGTTTAACAAAGCAAATTTTTTGTGATTTTGCTTCAAGCATTTTAATTTGGATTAGAAAGAATCTTTTCATCGATTCTGCCTTTTTATAGAGTTGTTGATTAATCTGTTACAATTTAGATTAAAATATTTATTTTCAATTATTCACTTTATTTTGCTTGAGAAACATGCAAACTTGCCGGTTAGATTTGCTTGCAGGCCGATGCTGGCATCGACGCCATTGACTATGTTCCAAATGCCGCCACGGTGTAGATTTAATCTAGCTTTGAAGCTAAACATAATATTAAAAAATGATAATTAGTTAGTAAATAATAAAATTTTGTATTTTAAATTAACGGTACCAGGCTGCAAATCACAAATTAGATTGCTAAATAGATCAATTTTTTGATAAATGTTTACTTTTATTTTTTGTGCAAAAAAACCAATATGAAGTGTTAAAAAATACAAAACATTGGGTACGGAACGAGCAAAACTACATCTGAAAGAACATCTGCCCGAATTTTTTATTTTATTTATCATTTTTATTTTGTATTTTATAGACTTTTCTTTGTTAAATGGGAAGAATTAACCGAGCTTTTATAGGTCCGAATAACATCGTTAAAACGACAAAATTTCCAGCTAAAAATATGGTTTTCTTGCCTGACTCGCCAAGACAAAGATGCAAAAAAATACGCAAAACCCTAAAATCTTAGCCCTGCTATAAAATATGTTAATAGATTCAAAAATTTTATTGGTATCTGTTGCAACATATTAAATAAATAGCAGTTAACAAAATCACAATAAATATATCCGAAACTATGTTTTTAAATTATTTGATTAAAACAAATAATAAAATCTAAAGGGTTTTCATCGGAAGCAGTTTTAAAACGTCAACAAAAAATTAATTAATATTATAAAATATGACACGCAAACAACAAATAGAGCCAAAACGCAAGCGCGTGAGATGAGGGGAAAAACGAATAAGGTCGCCGACGCGCCTGGACATTTAATTAAAAAAAAAAACTCAAAGGCTAAAAATAAATATAAACAAATAAAAATTTGAAGAGTAATTGAAATCGCAAAAAAGGAAAGAAATGTAAAATCTCAATTTAGAAAATAAATGATTAATAGTGATGTCACAAAATAAAAAGGACAACAAATATTAAAGAAATGACTAATGGGGAATAAAACATAAAAATTTAAAATATTTTAGTTAAACTAAATGGTGTCTTTTAAAAGAAATATGAGAAATGAATGATTAAAAACGAGATCAAATTGTGATGGGAAAAAGAATGAAATAGAAAAAAATGAGTATTCAAAATGGAAAGACTAGTTCATTATTATCACTGTTGATTGCTTTTTTATTATTTATCTTTACGGGGTTTTTATTTATTCAAAATAATATTACAATAAGTTAGTTGTCGTTTTAATAGGCGTTTAATTTTAAAAGAAAAAAGGACGAGCTAAAGTTAAAAATTCAAAATTTTCTCAGCGGCGCGTATCGGCACCGCCAACCCACACCCCTCCCCCAAGGCATGGACGCGGATTTCCGTGAATTGGATACGGATTTGAATGCATTTTTGAAAATTGCTTAACAAAAAGGCTATAAAAAGGGGAAACCGCACCCCTAAGAATCGTTTATTTCATTTATTTCCATTTTAATACATCAAATTTTACCAATTGAGTGGTTTATTGTTCAGTAATTGAAATCTAGTTTAGCACAGAACGATTTTTCAAATACGTTAATATTTTTATTCTAGTGACGAGCTCCTGCTTTTGCCAAATATCGCTGTTCATTGTATTTTCTCTATTTTAAAGTTTAATTAAATTTTTTTAAATATATTTTCAACAAAAACTAATATAGCGCAAAATAACGGTCGAGCTAATTTTGTGTTAAAAAATAAAAACAAATAAAAATTATTTATCAAAAAAAAATTTAGCAAATACAGCTCTTCAGAATATCATATATATTTAGGCAAGTATAATATTTGAAAAATTTGCAAACCAAAAATTTTTGATTATAAAAATAATATAAATTTTTGAAAATGGGAAATATTAGTAATGTTCACCAAAGTTATCAAAATGCATCTCTACAAAAAAATTTACCCTTAATAAATAATTAAAGAAATTAAAAATATAAAGTATAATTTGTAAAAAAAACATTTTAAAATATTCAAAACCCCTAAGTAATTAATTACTGACAAAAAATAAATGAGTATCCGAGTTAATATTAGATATTTAGAATATATTTTTGAATCGGTTGAAATTTTAGCAAGTTAGCATGCTGTTGAAAGTAAAAATTAAGAACGGGCAGACCTCGTCTCAAGACTTGGACTTAGCCATTCTGAGGGAAAACGACAATTGCACGGGCCGCCGAACGTATAAATTAATCTTTAATTTTTAGTTTAAAAAAGGTTAAGGCAATTGGAATCGACTTATCATCTTAAAGGCTGTGTGTAATTTTAAATATTCCTATTATTATAAAAAATAATTCCAATAATATAAAAATGTAAGAATAAGATGCAAAAGAACTTAGAAAATCAAATGAATAAGCGATGTGCTGCATCGAGCGCAAACGTTTGGATTTGAACAACCCGTACGATGACGATTATTTAATTTTTTTTGCTACAAGCAATAATGAACAATATTCAAAAAAATTATATTATCTGTAAAAAGATTGGAAAAATTTAAATATTTAAAATAAATAAAAATATACAAATTTTATTGACTGCTATTGTAATGCTGTAATGTGTAATTTTCATTTAGGCAAAACCATAAGCAAAAAAGATTTTAGATGTTCAAATTTGCGCAATAAAATAAAATTATTTATTTTATTACTTGAGTGCAAGAATGAAAGCAAAGCATTCTTATCAATGTTAAATCCAAAAAAGTCTATACTACCAATTCAACAGGATGTAAAAACAATTCTTGGCAGCACCCAGCTTGACACAAACCCATGGTCAGTAAATCAGCGCTGCGACTGATTTTAGCGTTGAATATATCCTAGTTGCTAAAATACAAAGGATTCGCGAAAACAAATTATAAAAATAAGCTTAAAAATAAAATCAGGGGTTTTATAGCCGCAAAGATGACAACTAGCCGCACTACAAATAAACCGTTTATTTTAAACATGTGAAGTTTATAATATTATTGAATTTATAATTAATTAATTTTTAGTTGTCGACAAATTTATAAATTACACATTTCAGCCTAAAGTGCAGCAGTTGTCGGCAAAATTGGTTGCCATTTTTCTTAAAGTTTCTATACAATAGTTCCGTATTAATTTAAAAACACCAAGACTAACAACAGCAAATGGTTTTAGAAATATAAACATTTTAATAAAATCTAACAAAATCAAGGTATAATACCCTTCGAATTGTGCATGTAAAGCATTGAACAGGCTAGAGCATTTTTGTGGGAGAGTTTATTCTTAAATATACAGCGAAAATTTCAATACATAAACTATTATCATTTTTTTTTTAATTTTATATAATTTTATATGTTTTTAAGACATAGTTTTTATAAGTTAATTATTAATTTTTATTATACTGTAGAAGGACATTTTTTATTATTTTTAATAATATGTGCGTGCCTTAATTTTAGTAAAATTATTACATTAATAAGCCAGCTCATGAAAAGTTTATAAACAATGGCGTAACCGGTTATTTTATTAACAAGTTCAGCAAGCACCCATTTTGCGTTTTAAATAATTTAATAAAACAAAGAAAGTTCACCGAGTACAATTAATATCGTATAAGCAAATTTTCTCAATATGAGAGTTACCTAAAAATGTAATTGTTTGCGTCTAATAAACAATATCAACCTTCACTGTAAGAAGGGCTTCGTTTGCCAATGGAATTGAAAAGCTTTTTATTATCTTTGTATAAAATCATTATCAAAAAATAAAAAATTTATAATTTCACTTCTAAACAAACAGGTTAAACATATGAACATTAAAATTTTAAAATTAGGTCCAAATACAAAGACCATTGAATTTAAACGTTTAAATCGGCAAGGAAACAGCAGCAAAGTATTTATTCCATTAAATATAAAAATACTTTTTAATATAAATAAGAATAAACAAACATAATTTAAATAAAAAAATGTAAACCTAAGAACATTTATTAATTTTGATGCGCAAGCAAATCCTGCCACAAGAAACATGACTCCAATTCACCACGTGGTTAAATAAAATTACTAATAAATAACGTGGGTATGTTTTATAAAAACATGATTAAAGAAAACTATTAAACTAATATTGACTAAATTTATATATAACAGTTCTATATTTCAAAACAATATTAATATTTTATGGATAAGCAACGATTGCAAAAACATTAAAAATTTATTTTATGTTTTTTATGATTTATGGGAGGTTATAAAAGTTTTTTTTAAAAACATTTTATTTTAATATGAATTTGTTTTCTAATTTTTATTTCATTTGTAATCGTTGCTTTTAATCTCACAATTTGAAAATCATTTTATTGTAACAGTTATTAATAATATAATTTTTTCGGTTGAGTTCAAATGTTTTATAATAATTATACAGATCAGCAATATTTCCCACGCTTATTAATTTTTTTATAATGGACTTATTTTAAATTTTAATTAGCTTTTTCCAAGTCACAATCCAAAAATATAATTTTGAAATACACAATAAATACTAGATTTATTTATTTTTGTATAAATAATTTTTGAGAAAAATATTTTATTTATCATTAAAGAGAAAAATAATATTTTTTGCCCTTTTCGTGCTTTTTTTAAAAAAGTTCAATTTTTTAAAAATAAAAATAAATTATTTAAAATAAGATATATTCACTCCCAATATAATAAAATCTTTGAAAATTTTTAAAAAAAATGAATGAACGAAAATATTCAATTTAACAGCTATTCAAAAAAAAGCAACAATAGCATTAGTAAAAAGTAAATCAAATGCGAACAACATTTATTGGAATTATTACTTATTTTATACTCTACAACAAGTTATTTCATAAACTTTCAAAAAAGAATAAATATTGGAGCTAAAACTTTAACGGAAATTCGTGCAACGAAGTTTTTAAAAAAAAAAATGAAAAGTCCAAGACACAAAATCAAAATAAATATGAAGTTTCCAATTTAAAAATAACGTCAACATCGCACGTTTTAATCATTTAAACAAAATGTTTACGCTAACCGCTTTTGAAAATTCGTATAGTTCTCACCCCAAACGCCAAGTCCAAATGGATTGATTTAAAACAGCCCAACAAAATTTTACCTTTAAAATAATGTTAAAATTGGAGATCATTGTATTGATGAAACGGACAGATTTAATGAGCCATGACGCCAAAACGTGGCCAGCCTCATGTGTTGCTGTGTATTGAAAAATAATATCGTTTTTCTGCTTTATTTCTTAAGAATGTTTATTTTAGCGTTTATTCACTTTTAGCATTTATTTCAGAAATCTATTTAAGACTTTGCTTAAAAAATTATCATGGTAGATATTTTTAATCTTTAAATTTTAATTTTTCTTACGTCATATTTATTACATTTGAAAGTGCTTTTTCTTTGAAATTTGTTTTTTAATGTTTTTGACATTATTATTTATTTGTTTAAATTTGTTGATGATTATTTCTTGTCTTGCTAAAGCGGAGAGTTGAGTTGCATTTTTTTTGAGATACTTTTGAATTTGGATTAATTCGACATCTTCCCCCTCTCCTATTAATTGAACCGCTGGTATTCAAATTTTCATGAAATAAAATTCCGCTTGTTAAAAATTCGATTGTATTTATGCTTTTTTGTTTCTTTTTAGTTATTTAAAATTTAATAATCTTTATATTGTACGCGACAATTTTAAATTGAAATTTTTTTTAATACTTTTTTGAGCTTAATTTTATGAACTGTCTAATAAAGAAGAATAGTTTTTTAATCAATTAAATTATAATCAATTTTAAGACACATTTAACTATGTTGCGAAGTAAATTTGGTTGTTGGCTTGACAATAGTTGCGGAGGTCCCTTTCTAATCCTGGCTCACGTTCGGGTGGCAACGCAACTTTGATTGAACCCCCTTTACATATTTATCGGTAAACATTTATATAATGAATATAACGTAATTTAAAAAAAAATGCTTTTTTATATAAAGAATTGTAAGTTTATTAATAGTAATTTAGAATAGCTTAATTTTGTTTTTTATTTTATATAAAAGAAGATGATTCTTAAAATATACAAGGAACGCAAACAAATGGCTCTAAAAAAAATTAAAAAACTCAATAATTATATAAAAACAAATTCTAAAAGCTTAAAGGCGAATTTGGACGCGTACGCATTTTATTAATATGGAATGGTCGCTGCGATTGCACTTCGGATGCAGCCATTGTGGATATCCAGAAAAAGACAGTGTCACCATAGTCAAATATTTGATAAATAAATGAAATATAAGTAATTTATAATTTAGTTTTAATAAAATAACCAATTAATTAATATAAAAATAATAGGAATTAATTATAATTAAAAACCGAAATCACATTATTTATCAAAAAAAATCGAAATTGTAAATTTTATAGAATAAAAACAAAAAAACTTGCGATAAGCAGAACAAACTAAATTTATTAAATGTTTGTTACACAAAAAACATTAAAAAATTGAGTAATGTTGTTTGAAGAGCTACAGTTATTTATCGTTTTAAGTGAACATTTGACGCAATTATGATAAACACCATAACTTTAAGGTTTAATCACTGTTTTAAATATAAAATTTAATAATGCTAAAAATTAAACCCAAAAATAACACAAGACCCAGATTCGTCTGTCAGAGACTTCCACACGTTCCACACGATGCCTGTATCTAAGCCCTCTACCGGCTCTAATTGAATAAACGAACCAGAAAAGGCTCAAAGACAATGGGTAAAATATTAGCCACTTCAACATCAAATAAATTTAATATATCTGGTGTTCCAACATAAAATAAATTTTAAACATTTCGACATCAAAATAAAAATAAAAATGTTATAACATAAAAATTCCAGCCCTAGTTATAACCTTAGAAGAGTAAAATAACTAAGAAAAATAATTTTATTCATAAATTAACAAAATTTCTTTGATTGTTTTTATTGTCATGCAAATCATTTAGATTTTTTTAGTTGCTTCAAGCCATGACTAATTATTTTATTTATCAATGAAATCAACAAAATCCAACAAATTTATCGGCATTGAAGCTTTATTACTTATTATCATAAAATGCAGAAAAACTAATTTCTTAACAAATATCGTTAAAATTTTCAAAAAATTTTCCGGCCGACTCCTTCCATTGCTAAAAGCTTCAAAAAAGGGCCATGTAAAAATTTGTGGTGTAATATTCCACAGCCGTCATCCAAGTACCCCATCGTGTGAGAACAGGCTGTGTGGGAGAGCAAGGTTGGGACAAATTTCCTTGAAAACCCTCGCTCGGTATGGCGCTTTGGTAAACACCTTTAAATAAAAAAGTTTGTCGACAGAAGAATTTTGTTGTTTATGTTTTTAAGTATTTAGTTTTTTTACCTTTTTTGTATTCGCAATCAATTCGTCGACATCGGGAAATTTTCCACGGATTTCTTCGCATACACGATGAAGAGCATGGCAAACACACGTGACGTGTGTCATGTTCCCGTAAAACACCGACAGCGCCTTGCCCGCTTTGATCATGTACCTGGCGGCATCGGTCACCATCAACAACACGTTTTCTTCTTTGACTCCAAAATCCCCTAAAATCGACTTAAAAATTGAGTAAAATAGATTCACATACTTAATCCGGTGTTGACGAAACGTGAAACAGTTTCAAAGTTTGTTTTCTCCAACATTTTCACTGCAATCAAATTCGGTGGGTAAAAACCGCTAACGTCAAGCTTCCCGACCAGAAGGTTGGCGGCATAACGGCCCAGAGGATCGGTAGTCTCGTCCACGCTCACCCATACAAACGAGTTGCCGATATGTCGTTTGATGCGCTCAATGGACTAGAAAACAAAAAATAAATCAAGCGATTTTTTAACTCACATTCTTGTAGCAAATTTTGAGGTAGTTTTTTCGCAATGTCGATTGATCCGGAATATGACGCCCAGTGTATTTTGTCAGAAAATACTTCAGCGACTGATTGTTGATTTTGAAGAATGGAATGTTTGCTCCAATCAGCGCATCACACAAGTCCTCAACAAACGGATCGGTTTGTTCAGTGTCGAATGATTCTGGCGTGAGAAATGGTTGTTGGCTGCTGCTGGTGGCTTGCTGGTAACGGTTGAGACTCTGCTTGTGTTTGGCGGTTTCATCGTGCTGTTTTAGTTGGAAAAATTTGGTACACGTCACCTTAATCAAAGAAAAATATATAAACCCCAAATTTCTTTGCAACAATTAACCTTTTGTCCACAAGGCTGGCAAAAGACGATTTTCCCATTAGAAGTGTAAATTCCATCCGGAAATTTAGAAATCCAAATTTTCAGCATTTAATCTTCTCTAGAAACCCTTTTTTAGTGTACAAATAATTTTGTTTAATGTTTTTTTCTCAAATTTTTGATAAAAACTCCAAAAAATGCACCAAAAATGCCAAAATATGCTTGAAATATGCAAAATATGCTCAAATATGCACCGATATGCAAAAAATATGCTCGAGCCCCGAAATATGAAAAATATGCGATTTTAAGCTGAACCAAAAGAACTCAAACCAACGCGAAAAGGCTATTTTTAAGCCGTATTCTTCAAAGCATATGAGAACTAAAAATATGCAAATGCATATAAATCCCAGCCCTAACAATTAGAAACCGCATATTTTCATGTGCATTGCTAGTATATTAGGCATTACTTTCTTGTTTCGTAGCTTTTAGGAGAGGGACAATGAAAAAAAACAAATGTTATGCGGTTTGCATTGCGCCAAATTTTATTTTATTATTTTTTTATAATTATTATTTAATATCAAAATATTTACGACATTTGACTATTATTAATATTCATATAAAACGTATTTATTTTGTCCCGCTCTGTGCCCACTGTAAGCAATTAATCGTTAAATATATGATCATGAACAATATATTTAAATCACCTATAATAAATTCTAGTTTCAATTAATTCATTTGCTTACAATTGAGTCTGATGATGACGCATTATTTTAATTTTTACCGAGAATATTCTGTGCCCTTTTCAAATCGTTGTGTATTTTATTCACATAAATTTTAATTGACTTAAAAGTATTTTTAATTTTTAATATTTGAATTAATTTTATGATATGCAAACTAAATTTTATTTAAAATTTTTTTTTTGAATCTATGGTAACTTCAATTTTACGGTGTCTTTGTTTTTTTGCCAAGCGTGTATATGGTTGCTTTAATTCATAAGTGTAAGTTTAAATATTCCATTAATAATTGATTATAATTAGCATCTTTTTTGAATAATTAAATTTGGTAAGTATTTTTATAAAACTAGTTGTATAAATTTTACACGCAAGTATTTTATTAAAATTGATAATTAAATTATATAAGTTTATGCTTTTAATTGTTTATTTTAAATATTTATGCATTTAATTATCAGAACCTAAAAATTAAAAAAAATTTTTGTCATTGTTGAGATTATGATTTTATGGTTAAAAAAATCATATATATTGAATTCTTTAAATTTTTTTATCGCATCATATTTCAAATATCATTAAATCGCCTTTTTATTATGTAGATTTTTTTGAAGTATACAGTTTTTAATTATATATGAAAATCTTTAAGTTTCATTTATCTTTTTTTAAATGTGTAATTTTTAAAAGTTTATTTGTTAAAGCAGTTTGTTTTTGTGATAATATAATTTAATAGTTGTAAACTTTAACAAGCTATTTTAAATACCATTTGAAATTAAATTTTTGATTGACTTAATAGACAACAAATCTGACGTCGTGAGTCCGTCGTAATTGGCTGTTGGACGAACCGAGCCTTTTTTAATAAATTCACGTTTTTAAATGGTGTATAAATATAACCAATAATAGTTTAAAACATAGTTTTGTATGTAATAATGTCAACTCACAAGCATAAAGCCTCTGTAGATTTAACTTTAGACAAAACAATAGGGTATATATCTGTAATTAAATTATTCTATTATATTATTAATTTTTACGTTTTCAATGAAGTAATTATTTTATTTATTATAATTAAACAATTGTAGTTGTTGTTTTTGTTTTATATTTTCACAAAGTTGCATAAAGATAATGATTAAAAACAATGCGAAAATTGATGATAGGTAACAAAAGCGCGATACCAAGGCTTCATTAAATTTAAATATCGTTTACGCGTATTGTTTACGCGTTTGTATGAACAGCAAATTCCTCGCCGTCACATATTTTAAAGATTTTATATTCAAATAATTTAGCTATTATTGATTTGTTTTAAAGATAGACTTAATTAATGAGAATATTCATGAAATTTATAATAATAATTGTATAATTAATTTGTAATTAACAATTTTAATATGTAAGACAGCCATTTTGCTCCAGTTTTGCTCGTTTGCATTTATTTACATTTTTTAAATTTGCAATTTTAGCTCTAATGTTTATTTGAGCCTTTGTAAATTAATGGTATATTTTGCATTCGAACTAGAATTTTCCCTCTCTCTCTCTCTCTCTCGCTCTCGCTCTCTCGCTCTCTCTCTCTCTCTCTCTCTCTCTCTCTCTCTCTCTCTCTCTCTCTCTCTCTCTCTCTCTCTCTCTCTCTCTCTCTCTCTCTCTCTCTCTCTCTCTCTCTCTCTCTCTCTCTCTCTCTCTCTCTCTCTCTCTCTCTCTCTCTCTCTCTCTCTCTCTCTCTCTCTCTCTCTCTCTCTCTCTCTCTCTCTCTCTCTCTCTCTGAATCTGTCATATTTATAAATTTTCTGCAATTATATTTACAATCAATTGTAAGATATTAATTTAATTTTTTATATATTTTAGCTAAAATTTGCTTTCAACGCAACGGAATTATATATATATATATTTAAATTTAAAACTATTTATAAGATTATATTAAAATAATCTTTTCCAAAACCTAAATTTATTTTCTCAAAAATATTTATAATTAAATGTATGCAAAAAGGTATGGTTAGTTGCAAATATACCGGCATATCTACTTTTAATGTTTTATCTCTTTTATTTTTATATCAATGTTGATTTGTTTTTTATTTTTTGAACTTTAATCAGGAAGTTGGAAGGTAATTATAATTTGTTTGTTAAATATTTTCAAAAAGTTGTTCATTGTAACTCCAAAGCGGTAACTTTTGAATTGTTACCATCACAAAAAGTTTTTCTAATAATATCAGTGCAAAATCTGATTTTGTGCAATGCACTTTAATTTCAATATTATGCTTGTTCAAACAAGCTTTCGAGTTCAATTTTAAAATTGTAAATATATATTTGTAAAATTTATTTAAGTTATTCTTTTTCTAGTGTTGTTGAAAACTTTGTAAGCATTATTGTAGGTTTCAATGCTAATTTCAAATTATTTTTTGAGGTTGTATTTACAAATTAATCTAATGTTGCGGCGGATTTATTTGCCAATTGTTCAGGCTGAGCAGTGGTGGCACGTTGCGTATTCAACTATGGGCTGACGCTGAAATAATTACTAGAATAAATATTTTCGAATCAAAAAATTGAACACTAATGCTTTATTAATTTAAACAAAATTCTTGTCAGAATGCATTTTATAATTCTTTATTTTTACAACCTATAATTTGAAAATTATTCATATATTTACAATTGATGCCAAGAAATATTCTCGCTTGTTTTTGTTGGCTTTTTACAAAAAATGTAATTATTATTGGTTTTAAACTTGCTATTAATTAACTAGAATTGTTTACCATTTTTGTTCGAATTTATCTGATAAAATCTATCCGTATTTAAAACAATTGTTCTTTATATTAATTGTCAAGTTGATGGTATTAAAATCTAAATATTAAATCATTTTGAATTAACAGCAGTCACACTTTGTTGTTTAAGTTCATTTTATCTGGGAATCTTTAACTTTCAAACAAAATAATTAATGCTTTTTGAAGCAAATTAATAAACTTTTTAATTTCTTTTAAATTCATTAACTCATGCCAAACTTTGGTAGTAAAAAATGTCTTTCAACATTTTGTATTCTTGTAATATTAATTTTTCTGCTATAATTTCAATTCAGGCCATAACTATTTAGAAAAAAGCAAATTTGTTTTTAATGTGCATAAATTTAAAATTTAAATTAATAAATAGTTAGAAAAATAAAAATATTCAATCAAAAGATAGACCGTTTTATTATCAATTCTTCTCTCCCATTTAATTTGATGGTTACAAAAACTTGAAAAAAAACAAATTAATTAATTACCTTCCAACTTCCTCATTAAAGTTCAAAAAATAAAAAACAAATCAACATTGATATAAAAATAAAAGAGATAAAACATTAAAAGTAGATTTGCCGGTATATTTGCAACTAACCATACCTTTTTGCATACATTTAATTATAAATATTTTTGAGAAAATAAATTTAGGTTTTTTGGAAAAGATTATTTTAATATAATCTTTTTAATTGCATCATAAACTAACATAATAATACAAAAATAAAAACCATATTATTAAATGGTGGTTGCCAATATAAATATACCTAAACTTAGAAAACGAATGGCCAATAGTGGTCCGTGGATCCAGAGTTAATAGTGGAAAGAGCGCATCATGATCCTTCTTACAATCCAGTAAAGAGGTAATGTATATCAAAGGAGAACATGCGGGCATTTACCACATGACTTCCTAACACAAACGGGATCAAAATAAATAAAAAATATTAAAGTTAATGACGTAAAAATAAAAATTTGTTCATAAAAACCAAATAAAAAGTAATCATGTCATGTGCATAAGTCAATATAGTCCAAGTTAGACATGTTAAAAACAACATAAGTAAAACTCATATAATGGTAGTGTGTATGTTGAAATCAATTTAGTAACGCGACTAAATATATAAACAAAAAACAATAAAATAAGATAACATATAAATTAAAGCTATTCATCTGAATAAAGTTCAATAATATAAAACAATTAACGAGCCCGATAGGCACGCCACCGTAAACCATCACAAAGTTATTAAAATTTTTGGCATCGTTTCTTAGCCTTGGTTGATTGCATCAAAATTTCCGAAATTATCATTGTATGTATAAAATTCTTACCAATATTCGTTTTTAGCAGTTTGCTTAGGAAATACATTTATTATAATTATCTGGATTTAATAATACAATTATAGATTTAATTCAAACTTAAAACCAGATGTATTGCACTGCACCATCTGACAACGAAACGCGAATATATTTTACTTGGCACAGTGAGGCCAATAAAAGCAAAAAAAAAATCTGAAAAATTTGTTGTTCGAACCCGCATTTTTTAGTAAAAATCAATGGGCCGAGGCGAGCAAAACATGCTAAAGCACAACTGACAAATGTTAATTCGTAAACTTAATAATTGATTTAAAGAATAAAGAATAAAAAATAAAATAATAGCAAATTAAAATTGATTATATGTAAAGCAAAAATATATAAATTAAATGCTGGTATATAACATTTTACCATTATTTTATTTTTTAAATGATTTTTTATTTTTGTCTTTCTGAATTCAAGATTAAAAATTTTCTATTGCTGAAAACATTTTAAATAGTATCACGTCAGTTTGTAATTAACAAAGGAAAATATTTTAACTTATTGGGTTGTTGGAATAGAATTTTCGTATATGGGATACAATTTTTATTTGTAATTTGCCTTTATTGTTTGCCAAATTTAAAAGTGCAATAATGGATGATAAAAGACAATTTGTCATTTAATTTTGAAAAATAACAATTCAATATGTAAAAATAAACAAACACAATTTAAAAAACACTTTTTATGTCTCGTTAAATCGGAATTATTTAATATATCCGGGTGATTGATACGCATAAACAAAAATGAAATCAAATCATATTTAAATTATAAAAAAAAACTTACAGCCAACCGCGGACAAAAATATAACATAATTAAAGAAAGCAACAAGAACACAAGGCGGCGCCACCAAAACCATTCGACGATCTCAAGACTAAGTTAAAAATAAAACGAAGCATTCCTTAAAAATAAATTATTTCCCTGCTCCGTCATCGCATTAATGATGAATTTTTTGTCGAAACAAATTTACTCAATACAGTATTTACTAGGACATTGTTTGTATAAATATTATTATTTGAAGTAACAAAAAATAAAACAAAAATAATAAAGCCTTAAAAGCATTATATTAAAATCTTATTAGCATAAAAACCCATTACCTGTTGTAATTATGATATTTTTTGTTCTTCTATAGAAAAGGATTCTGTATAAATTGCTGTTCCTGTTAAAAAGTTAGTTTTCATTAATATTTAAATGTAAAGATCTTTTTATTTTTAGAGTTTTGAAACAATCAGTAAAATAGATGGTTTAGATTGATTACAAAAGATTTTTAAGGCATATTAATCTTTATCAAGAGATTTACAATAATTTCTTATATTCTCTAATTGATAACGTTGTTTAATTGTATATTGTATATCTATGCTAATTACGTCAAACGTGAAATTTGGTCTCATTATATATCGGGCTAAAATTTGTATGTCTTTAAGTAATCATTATAACATTGGTTATCATGGCGCTTTTGTTATAAAACGTAAGTATTTGATTATCGTATCTTAATTTACAACAAATAATTTTCATTAATATAAAATTAAAAAAGTATGCATGGGCCTCCACCATTGAAAGTTCATTTAAAAAATCAACTTAATATAATTTAAAATAAAATACAAAAAATTTTAACACTTTAAATTTTCGGCAACGGTTAAAATTTATTTCTTATTAAACTTAAAAATAAAAACGAATGGACTAATCAAGCAATAAAATTGTTCGTCTTTAAATATTGAAGGCAAATAATATAGAAAATAAATGATATTTTTTATGTAAATTAACTTAATTGCAAGTTCTTATGAACTGTTTAGAAAGTTCTAATGTTGACCACACGAAATTGAGGGTCTTATGTTATTATATCAGTATGATTTTTAAAATATTTCTCAACTTTAACTCGTTCAAAGAACTGAATGTCGAATTTTTAATTTTGATTTAAACATATAAATGAGTTGATGGATAATAACCTTGTTTAATTATTAGTTCAGCTGGAATTTAGGATTTTCTATTTATTATTTTTTCGTTTGTTTTGGCCAGTGGCGAGTTTTGATCATTTTTAAAAGTTAAATAAATATAGAATGTATTTATGTTAATGTGCATATTGGCTTCAGCATTTAAACATTTTTAATGTTCAAAACTTTTTTAATCAGCAGTATCCGGCTGCCAACCAGAGAGTATAAATTTAATAATATAATAACAACTTCACAATTTGATTAATACTTAATTTGTTTGCTTCTTTTAACGTTCTATGGAGGCCTAAATCTACCAAAAGTTTTTATTTATTTGTTGGTGCTTTTGACACTATAATTAAATAAAATCATAAATAGCATTGTGTCAAATTAAAAAATTGTAGATTAAATATGAAATGAAAAAAATCGGCATTTATTATAGAATATTGATACATTTAAAAAAAAGTTAAAAAAATGAAAACGCATTTTGTTTGGTGATTTTTGACTAAGTTTTACTTATATTAAAAGTGAATGTAAATTCCATTTTGTATTAGGGCGGGTTTTTGATAATTAAATAATTGGTCATATTATTTTAGCATTTAAGTTTTTCTTTTTGAATATTTTTCATAATTATTTAATCCAACTGTTTTTTTAGTTTATGCAAAAATCCCCTAATTCTATGCATCCACGTGGTTATCCGCGGACATCGTATCGAATCGTGTCGCCTGTATAAAATAATTTTAGGGTTGCAGCAATTTATTTTATTCGATAGTTTATGCCATGGTTTGAAGCCTAAAAGAAATTATTTTAGTTTAATTTTTTATATCTTAGACAAGTTTAGATTAAGAACAAAGCAAGATTTTAAATTATCTTTTTTGAATTCTTTTAATTGATGGGATTTGTTTCAGCTGAATAGTATTTTGGTTTATAATTTTTTTATCTCATAAAAATTATAATATAGCTTCTTGATATAGAATTAGCTTACGTAAATTTGCTAAATTGCCAATCGATCTACTTATTAGTTTAGTATATTAACGTTCCCGTAACAAATTCTATTATTATTTTAATAATTAGCTCATTAGCTAATGTTTAGTTTTACACCAAACAGCATTAAATGTCTTGACTAGACAAAAAATAAATAATTATCTAATCTCAGCTTTTAGTTTTACTTACAACAAATTTGTATTCTTAATGCTTTATGAAATAAACATAAATTAAAAATCAGAAAATTTAATAATACAAATCTTATTTGTGTAAATTGCGCGTATATTAATGAATACTTATTTGAATCTTTTAAATTAATATAATATTAAAAAAAGTTGGCTTCAGAGTGAACACTAGAAACATTTTAAAATAAAACAGTCACATCAACAACTTCAAAGACAGAGTGAGCCTGAGAACATTTATGCTGCTAAAGTTAAAAAAAATAAATTAGCAGCAACAAATTAAATACCAAATATATAAACTTCTAAAACCAATTTAAAATCTTCACCTAAATGCTACATACTGTTGAGTAAATTACGAATACCCCACTTGAAGTAAAAGAAAATAAAAGAAACATACCATTTGTAATATTTTAATGCAAAAGGGAATTAGCTGTTGACATTTTATGAATAAATTGTTATAATTAATAATAAATAAACTTAATCACATGCAAATTTTAACACATTGTATGAAGCTTAAAGCATAATTTATTTTAAAAAAATATGGTCTCCCTCTAACTATAAATGATTGATTTTACTAAGACTTTGGCTCTTTTTGCTTTCCAACAAAAATCAAATTTACCCCAATGGCCGCCCACGACACAAAAATTTTGGGATTACTAGAAGCTTCAAAAAAATCGTAACGATTTAATTAATAAAACAGCTAAAATAAAAAGAATTCCAAATTAAAGGATAACATAACTCAGAAATGAAAGCTATAACAAAAACATCAATCAGAGATTGACAACCTGATGGCTGCCATAACGACTAATTTACACATTAAGCCCAAACAGCAATTCTTGCTCTCAACCAGATTTATCTTTCTCGGAAATCTTGCGGGGGGAGGAAACATTAAGAAATACCACCAAACCATTTATGAAGTTGATTCAGGAATAATAAAAAAAAATTAAAAAAAAAGTATTTCTATTTATTCTCAGTAATTAAAACTAAAAAACACAAGCAGTGAATAAAATATATTAATTATCGCTTACAAATTAGCTAAAATTAAGTTTTAAAAGATGACTTTATTATAAACAAAAATAAAAAGTGAAAAAAATAATTCTTATAATGTCAATAATAACCAAACTTTGTTTACAAAACAGATAAGATGTTTGAAAAAGAAAAATTAAAAAGATAAAACCTTTTTAACCATTTTATTTTTAATATCACATTTCGCGAACATTTTATAACATCTTAAAAATAGAGCATTTTTAAATTACAAAAATAGCATAGATTTCAAAGTGCAAAAGATATTGCGAAATTAAACTATACCGAATTTTGGAATCGAAGAAAGAAAACAAAATATATTTTAATTAAAAATTGCAATTGCCAAAAAACAAAGTTGGAAAATCCAAAAAGTTATATTTTAAATGACCCCATAATTATACATGCAAAGGAGCCAAAACAAAAAAACTCGGATGTATAATGAGAATTAATCAATTCTACAGCGAATTCAACTTTTTTATGTTGAATGTTAAGCAAATTTTATCAAGTAATAAATAAAAAAGATTAAGAAAATTTAAAGAAACTAATTCAAAAAAATATTCGGGATTGGAAAAAGGTAATTTGAGGCGTTGGAAAATTAGGAATGCCAATTTTGAATTAAAACATTTCTTTATTATTTGTCTAAAAATTAGAATTTGTAATTCGACGAAGGACTTATAAAATCAAAACAAATTTGAAAACTGTGACAAGTCAAATATAATCCACACAAGCCATAATAAAATACGACAAATAATTATTTACGCTAAAAATATAATAAGTCCAAAAATTGTACATTTTATGATATTTTAAAATTTGGCCTGAAACGTTTACTTTCAAATTTTAAATTGTAACAATAAACCAAAATTGATCAAAGCAAATTGAAAAATCAAGTTTGTTCGTTATCTGCGCAGCGTAACCAAGCGGAGAGGAGTTATTGTATTCAGGAGCAAGAATCTGTCTATTTAATTTGACCCTTTTTGCCCAGAAACTACATCAACCCGATTGCGCTTTGAGACATTTGCCGTTATGCACAATCGATATAAAAGGAAAAATTTTATTTGAGGAATTATTTTAGTAAAATTAATTGTTTATATATTTATTATTATATTATGGTTTGCATTTGCAGTAAAAGACGAAATGGGTAAGCTTTATGCATATTTTTTTAACTTTTGATATAAATATATTGATGGAATTATTGACCCTGTTGAACAGAAAGCAATAAGAATATGAAAGATATTATTTACTAACGGGTAATAATCAACTTATGCAATTTTTATTTTAAACAAAGTAGATGTAAAAATGATTTATAAATACAAAAATAAAAATTAATTTAAATTTTTAAATGTTTGAAGTATGTCAATTAAATATAATTTAAGAAAATAAAATAGGTTCAACGCATTGCCTGATCACAAAGTTAAAAGAACAAAACCTTAAATACCATTTACATTATTTGTGGTCTCATAAAAAACCTACAAAGTCGTTATAATAAATATACCAAATGCTCAAAATAAAAGTATATGTTGATTAAAATGTTTATGATAATATAATTAAAGAAATTCTTTAACTCTGATTTTATTTATATACATAACTAGAGACGGCAATGGATTATGCTTGATTTCGATTCTCGAGCATTACAAAATTCAACATGCCAAACCCTCAATCCTCTATCTCTTGGCGCCACTTAAATTTAATATTTACTTATGTTAACATTCAAGCATTTAATTTTATTTGAAACTGAAAGTATATGCAAGTTGCTAAAATTTCAACTTACTTGAAGTCTCAAAAATAGCGAATACAATTAATTTTTTTTAAATTTTAATATTAATAAATTATATTATTTTGTTAATAAATATAATAAATTGTCTGACTATTTATTCTTTTTATAATTGCACAATAACAACATTAGAGTTAATTTTAGTTGATTCGTATTATTTAGTTTGGTTAGGAACACAAAACGCGTTTAATCTTTGTGTTCGACACCATTAAAAACTTTAGGAAATCAGCCTTTGTCTACTGGACGTATACAGTTTTTAATTCCCACGCACAAGAGCGCAAATTATAATAAAATTTTTAATTAAATAAATTTTTTACAAAAAATATTGCTTCCGGAATTACTTAGTTGTAAATGTAATAATATTTGTTTTGAATTGTTAAAGAATTGTGAACAGTTAAAAAGGTAACCATTTGCAAGTGTGTGTTGCGTATTTGTAGTTATTTGTTTGGGTGATGGAATTTTCTTTGACTTGCGTTTTTTTTTCCGTAAAAACGCACACTTGACTTTACTGAACAGATTGGCAAAACTGCTGTCTCAATCGAATTAGGGCGTCTATGTTGAAAATTTTTCAACGTGCAAAAATGTAGCAAAGGAATTGTGCAACTCCATTTTGTTTTAGCAACTAATAAATTGTTCTTTGATGTTAAAAAGTGCCAGCAGACCAGAAACTTCGCCTTGTGCTCGTCTGTCTTCTTTACAACCATCATCGTTTTGTAGTTTGCAACGTAAAAAGCTTTTTCGCTTTTGCTTTTTCCCGCCAAATAATTGTGTGCCATTTATATATTCTTTTTATTGTAAAAGATTTTAAAATTATTTTAAAAATCGGTAGTAAATAAACAAATTTTGAGCATATTAATGGACTCAAACCTGGGTAATTTAAGTTAGTCAACAAATAAAGGTAATAATATCCCTTATACAACTAATAAACCCAAGTCAAAGCCCGGACGATCGAATTCTTAGGTGCTCTTGTTCTATCCTCAATTAAATATTTATGTTTTTTACATGCGTATAAAATTTCAAGAAACGGCAGCTGCGTTTTGTCGTTATAATATTTATTGACTATAAATCGACAAAATATTCTGGCACAAATCTCTCTTACAACATAAATTAATTTTTACAAAATTGATATGAAAATGTTATTATTAAAATAAATAGACTCAAAAAACTCTAAAAAATGCACACACCATGGTTAGCAACAGCTTAATTGCATAATATAAATAAATAAATAAATCAAATAATACAATAACACTGAATTGTTTAAAACAATAAAAATATCAAAACATTAACTTAACCGGATTTCTATATTTTAGAAAACTATTATTGATTTAATAGTGGTGGACTGCGCTAAAAAGGCGTTATTAACTGCTGACCTTGTAATTAAAAATAACTATTAATCATGATTCGGAATATTAAAATAGCTAACAAACAATAAATAAGTTATAAAACCATGTAAAATACTTATAAATAAATCGGGAGAATCAACAAATTAGAACAAGAAATACCCGATTACTCGAGCAATGATTCTTCGAATTTTTTATTGATTTGGTTTTTTCGAAAAATAAATATAAATTAATGTTTTAAATAAAAACAATAAATAATAGTTTGGTGGATAAAAAAAATAGTTCGAATAATTATCAGGATAATTTTTTAAAAAGTGGAATTAAACAAAGCACTTGATCATGCTATTTGAGTGTTAGGTATCTCACAATGGATATGCTTCCACTCTTTTGAGATCCACAAAAGATAGCCAATGTTTATTTGTCGGTGGCGGGGAATAATATAATAGGTGAAGGTCTTACTTATTCCTAAGAAGTGACCACAAGGAAAGGGTAAGGGGGAACACCACATAGGAAGTAATCGATTGGGGATCAAAGATCGGGGGGTGGCGTTCTATCGCCGCACTCATCCAAATCGGGGTTCTGCCCCGAACACCTCCCCTTTTAAGAGTGGTCCGTGTCGCTTAAAGCTCTGGGCGATACCGGCGCGGAGCGTGTCTATCCCGATGGGGATTCCGCCGTGGGGCGACCGGTTGTTCTTCCTGTCCTATCGGCTGTTCGGTCCCTTCCTCCGGTAGTGGGTCTTCTCGGGCAATCCCGTTTGGATTAGCCTCTTCTGGAGTTGGTGCTTCACGCTGCTCTAAAACGTCTTCCGGTTGGGCTCTTACCTGTGCCGGTAGGCCGAACGCATCGTGGAAGGCTTCCAGATGTACAGCTGATTTGTCCTGGAGATGCCGTGGTCGGAGTTGATTGGCGTGGAAGCGGTTGACCGATCCGTCCGGGAATTTGACATCATAAATTACTCCGGTTCGCTTGGACACGGTTCCGGACCGCCAGTTCTGCGAGGTGCGATGCCGAGCGAAGACCTTGTCGGCTACTTCGAACTCTCGTGCTTTCGCTCCAAATCGCTTGTTGAAACGCTGCTCCATCAGTTCGTCTCGCTCGATCGGCTGGCACTGTGGCGGGCGTAACAAATCCAGTGTGGTTCGCAGCTTTCTTCCGAGGAACATTTCCGCTGGGGACTTACACTCTTGCAGTGCGTCGTTTGGGGTCGCCCGGTATGATGTTAGGAAGGTTTCAATCACTTCTCTGCTCGGGACTCCCTCCCCTTTTAGTTTACGAAAAGTCCTTTTGAAAGAATCCACAAATCTTTCCGCTTGCCCATTGGACATTGGGTTGTAAGGTGCCGAAAAGTAATGGGTAATGCCATTGACTTTTACAAATGCGGCAAATTCTTTGCTTGAGAACTGCGTCCCATTGTCGGAGACGATTACCTCCGGCAGGCCGTGACGGCTGAACAGGTATCGCAGTTTTTCAATTGTTGCTGCGGTAGACTTTGTAGGCATTTCGAATACTTCCGGGTATTTGGAAAATGCGTCTATCACGAGCAGATATTCTTTTCCGTAGAAAGGGCCGGCATAATCCATGTGAATCCTTTTCCATGGATTTGTCGCCTTTGGCCATGAATGCAGTTCGGCTTTTACCGGGGACTTGGCTGCGAGCTGGCATGGTTCGCAGTTCCGGACGAATTCTTCAATTTCAGAATCGACTTTTGGCCAATAGACGTAATTCCGGGCGAGCTGCTTCATGCGCTTTATTCCGGGGTGGCCCTTGTGGATTATCCGCAGAATTTTCTGTCGGAATTTTGGCGGAATTACGACTCTTTCTCCGTACATCACACATTCTTTGGTGATCGAGAGGTCGTTTCTCCTGCGAAAGAACAATCTGAGTTCTTCGCTTTCCGCGGCAACTGTCCTTTCCTGCGGCCATCCCTCTTTGATAAATTTCTTCACTTTTCGGATGGTCTCATCATCGTTGCCTGCAGAAATTATGTCCTTCGACGATAATGACACTGTTTCCAAAGCGGTTACAAAGAACGCTTGTCTTTCTTCTTCGATTTCGCAGGTCGCAATGACTCTTTCTTCTTCCGGGTTGTTGCTTCCCGCAATCAGCCTGGATAGTGCATCGGCCTGACCAAAATCCACAGTGTTCACATATTCAATTTCGAAGTCATAGGCCAAAAGTATAAGTGACCATCGCAAAAGACGGTTTGCACTCATCTGGCGGATCCCTTTCTTATTCCCGAAGATTGCTAGAAGTGGCTTGTGGTCCGTTTGCAGCACAAATTTGCGCCCATAAATCATTTTATGGAATTTTCTCACGGCGAAAAGTAGCGCCAAGCCTTCTTTTTCAATCTGGGAGTAATTTTTTTCGGCCGGAGTCAATGCCGATGACGCATGCTCGACGGCTTTGATTGTGCCGTTCGGGAACCGGTGGGAGATGACTCCGCCAATTCCGTGTTCTGAGGCGTCAGCTGCCACTATGATCTCCATCTGCGGGTCATAGTGCGTGAGGAGCAGATCGGAGGACAATATTTCCTTGATCCTTGTGAACGCTCCTTGGCATTGCTTATCCCAGTCCCAAACCCTATCCGTCTTCAGTAGATCATCCATCGGTTGTCGGATGAAGCGCATATTCGCCACAAATTGTTGGTAATGATTTACCATTCCAAGAAACGTGCGAAGAGTCGGGACGTCTTTTGGTGCAGGCATCTTCTTTATTGCTGCAATTTTCTCTGGGTTGGGTCGTCTTCCCTCCTTGTCGATTATTTGTCCAAGGTACTTGATTTGCTCTTGGAAGAAGGAGCATTTCTCCATTTTGACCCTTAATCCCCAATTTTGAAAGCGTTCAAACACTGTTTTCAAGTTTTGAAAGTGTTCTTGCGGAGTCTTGCTGACAATGATCACATCATCTAAGTATGCCGTCGCGCACTCGAGTCCGGCCAGCAGCTGATCCATGATCGACTGGAAAATTCCTGGAGCCGACTTCACACCGAAGGGCATTCTCTTGTATTCGTAGTAGCCTCGGTGAGTCGCGATCGTGCACAAGTTTCTTAGATTCTTCTGTCAACTCCACTTGTAGGTAAGCGTCTCGCAAATCTACTTGTGAGAATATCTTTCCTCCGTTTAGCGTTCGCAAAAATATCATTTGGCAACGGCAACGGGTGTTGACTGTCCGTCAGAGCATTATTCAGGCCCGTAGAATAGTCGATGCACATTCTCGCAGAGCCGTCAGCCTTTTTCACGATTAAAATCGGTGCTGCCCACTCTGTATGCTCGACCTTCTTGATCACTCCGAGGTTCTCCAACCGGTCCAGCTCCTTTTCCACCACTTCTCTTGAGTTGTGTGGAACCGGCCTTGGCTTCTTGAAGACTGGTTGTACCCCGGGTTTCAGGACCAGATGGGCTTTTGTCTTTGTGCAATATCCTAACCCTTCTTGAATACCTCGGGGAAGGAGTCCTTCAGATTCGTGAGGTATGCTTTGACCTCCGCGATTGTTGGTCGGCCTTGAGAATTGCTCTCCTTGATGCCGCCTTTAGCACAAGTTCACCCGTTTGGCAGAAATTTTCTCTTTCAAATCTTCCAGCAGCCCGAATTCTTCCATCGTTTGCATGCAAAGCAAATTCAATGACTTTTTGCTGGCGACATATAAGTCGTGTTCAACCCTTATTCCGGAGAACTCGAATGTGCCCACGCCTTTTCCGATGAAGCATCTTGTGCTTCCATCGTAAAGCACTGCCTTTTCCTTACAGGCTCTTATTTCGGGGCTGCCAATCCTTTTGTATGTCTCTTCGTTGATGACATTCACTTCTGCGCCGCAGTCCAGGACAAAATTTACCGGGATGCCGTTTAGGGTGACCGTCATTTTCAGCAGTGACGTCTTGTTCTCCGTCTTTGCTGCGGTACCGATCCGGACAGTGCCCATTCTTTTCTTTGGTCCAAATCTGGCATTTTTCTTCAGCCATTCCTGCACTGATTCGCATTGGGATTCCAAATGCCCGATGCCTGAACATTTTCGGCATTTGGTGGCCTTATGCCGGCATTCGGCGTGGTGGTGGTTTGTCCAACCACATCGCCAGCATTTTTGCCGTGCCTTTGGACTGGGTTGGCTTCTTTGTCTGTCCTTCTGCGGCGTCTCTTTGCGCATTTTGTTTAATGCATTCAAATTATAACCTGCCCTCGCATTGGAAGGAGACTCGATGACCTTCGCTTCTGCAATCGTGGCCATATAATTGATGCAATCGTCCACCACCGCGTCATATGTAATTCGGTCGCCCTCCGATGTAAGCTTGGACAGGATGCGCTGTCTGCGCTGCGTCGGTTGATGCTTTTAGTGCTGTCAGCAACATAAGGACGTTGAACTGTTGTTCCTTAAGGTCCCTAAATTTGAAATCTGTCAGCAGCCTTTTATGTCGGTTTACGAAGGTTCGGAAATCCTCTCCCTCCCCTCTCCGCGCATTTAGGCATTCGTATCGATCTATATAGATCGATTGTGGCTTCGCAAATAGCTTTTCCAGCTTCTCCACAGTGGTTGCCAGGTTGAAACTCGTAACCAATTGCGGAAGACAAAACCTTGTGTACTCGCTGAATGCCGACTCTGACAGCTTGCTCATAATCGCCTTGACTTTGACCGCGTCCGGCGCGTTCGGTGCCACGCAGTCGATAGCGAATTGCGCCCGGTTGAGCCATTCACTAATGCGCGATTTGTCGTCCGTCGCCTCAAAGGATGGCACATCCGGAAGTGCGGGAATTGTGGCTGCGCTTTGTTGCCCAGTTTGTCCCGCTCTCGGCGGAACATTTGCCATCAGCTGCGCAATTTGGTCTGCTTGTTGCTGAGCGAGTTGCTGCTGTTGCGCAAGCAACTTCGTCAATTGTTCGACTGTCGGATTTTGCGCCATTTCGTCGAATTTGTCGTTCACCACTCCTGTCTAGCAGCGCCAAGTTACTAAACGAGTGGGTGCGCGTGGTTGATCTGAACTAACGTCGCCAAGACGCTAAATCAGAGCACAATTTTCTTACAGCTAAACAGTGCCAAACTGTTTAGCCGGACAGTTGATATTGAATTCCGAAGAAAATAAATGCAGAAAATTAATCTTTTGCAATTTCAAACTGCACAGGCGTCGCCAATTGTTAGGTATCTCACAATGGATATGCTTCCACTCTTTTGAGATCCACAAAAGATAGCCAATGTTTATTTGTCGGTGGCGGGGAATAATATAATAGGTGAAGGTCTTACTTATTCCTAAGAAGTGACCACAAGGAAAGGGTAAGGGGGAACACCACATAGGAAGTAATCGATTGGGGATCTTGCAACGTAAAAAGCTTTTTCGCTTTTGCTTTTTCCCGCCAAATAATTGTGTGCCATTTATATATTCTTTTTATTGTAAAAGATTTTAAAATTATTTTAAAAATCGGTAGTAAATAAACAAATTTTGAGCATATTAATGGACTCAAACCTGGGTAATTTAAGTTAGTCAACAAATAAAGGTAATAATATCCCTTATACAACTAATAAACCCAAGTCAAAGCCCGGACGATCGAATTCTTAGGTGCTCTTGTTCTATCCTCAATTAAATATTTATGTTTTTTACATGCGTATAAAATTTCAAGAAACGGCAGCTGCGTTTTGTCGTTATAATATTTATTGACTATAAATCGACAAAATATTCTGGCACAAATCTCTCTTACAACATAAATTAATTTTTACAAAATTGATATGAAAATGTTATTATTAAAATAAATAGACTCAAAAAACTCTAAAAAATGCACACACCATGGTTAGCAACAGCTTAATTGCATAATATAAATAAATAAATAAATCAAATAATACAATAACACTGAATTGTTTAAAACAATAAAAATATCAAAACATTAACTTAACCGGATTTCTATATTTTAGAAAACTATTATTGATTTAATAGTGGTGGACTGCGCTAAAAAGGCGTTATTAACTGCTGACCTTGTAATTAAAAATAACTATTAATCATGATTCGGAATATTAAAATAGCTAACAAACAATAAATAAGTTATAAAACCATGTAAAATACTTATAAATAAATCGGGAGAATCAACAAATTAGAACAAGAAATACCCGATTACTCGAGCAATGATTCTTCGAATTTTTTATTGATTTGGTTTTTTCGAAAAATAAATATAAATTAATGTTTTAAATAAAAACAATAAATAATAGTTTGGTGGATAAAAAAAATAGTTCGAATAATTATCAGGATAATTTTTTAAAAAGTGGAATTAAACAAAGCACTTGATCATGCTATTTGAGCAAATTTACAAATAGCGCAAAACTATTGTTTGATTATTACCCCTAAAAATTTGAAATACAATCGATAAGCTCAGGTGCGGCAAAGCAAATCTAATGCATTTTGAAAACTTCATTAAAAATATTAAAACTTAACATTGAAAATAGCACTTTAAAAATTTCCATTTTATTTAATGCATTTGTTCAAAGCCATTTTTAAGACCAAAAAGGTTCAAAAAATTAATCCTGAGAGTAAATTTTTATTACATTCTATTTTTTTACTAAACTATTTTAAATAATAATATTATGTAAAGTAAAATTCACGCAATAATTAAAAATATTAATTATAAAAAAATAAATGAAGAAATCGAATATATACAAATGCGACCTCCACCTTTGTTTCAGTAGTTTTGCACCCACACATAAGAAATATTTTGAAAATATAATTGAAACTTCTAATATTATATAAAGCTCCAGAAATTGCCAATGAATTCGCCAACAAGATCAAATAACACAGTCTCAAAACTATTATGTAAATTTACGGACAGCCGAACGTAAGAATTGCGTGTAAATTAATTTGTGTTTAATTTTAACCAAAAAATATAAATTATAATAAATAAAAAGATAAAAATGACGGAATCAGCCAAATACATTCCGGAGCTGCCGCGCTCTATTTAATTAATATTATGTCATGCATTCCTTTGAGTTTTAATTTACATACAACAACCCATGTTTTATTAAAACAGTAAAATGTTGTCAATTTGTTTTTTTAGTTATTTACATTTTACTGCAAAAGTCGTAATTTCATTTTGATGCTAAACTCCGGTCATTTGTAATTATTTCATTATAAAAAAGATCAGTTATCAGTTTTTCTTGGTGCTAAAAATAATGTTTTACAAAGGATTAAGTTTTGGTTTTAATCAAAGTCTTTTCAATAAATTTGGCAAATGTTTATTGTTAAGTTACTAATAATATTAGGTTTGATAATTTTGTTTTTTTAATTAATTGATCAAATTTTAGCCTTTGTCCCAAGTCCACAATTTTTACGAAGTCATTGAGTAGCGTTAATCAGTAAAGTGTAAAATAATCTTTAATTGTTAAACGAACAAAATTAAAATAAAATTAGCAAATTAAAAGACGAAACCAGTTAATTATTGCAGATGATAACCAGGTTTCAGAAACCGTATTTCAAAACCGGTTTTATGACCGCTTAACCGGGCGGTTTTTCGATTTCCTTTTTTAAGCACAAAATAAATAGATTATAGCAAAATTAAAACAATAAATTCAACATTCATTATATTAAAAGATATCACCGTTAGCATTGCAGATAAAAGCGGTTTTTGAGTTTTCCAAAATAGAAATCTAAAATTTACGAGTTTTTTTTAAATTGTAGCCTGATCCGGGAGCTTTAATTTTTTTTTATTACTTTAGATTTTAACATTTCACATTAACTTCCCTTTGTTCGATAATTATTATGTTTTTGGGATTTTTAAAAAATGAAATATTCAATTTATTCGTGTTTTTTATTAAAATACTTTTTATATTCTCAAAAAGCATTGCAATTCGTACATTTTTTGATGAACCAATTAACTTTAATTTTTATGATTATAAAAATGCTATATAATGAAATGTCAATTTTTGGTTAAAACAGCCCGGAATTTGTAAATAATATTTTTAGGGATCTTTATGAACATTTTGAAATAAATTGGACACAGCGGCCATTATTTTAGTGTAAAAGTGGGGTTCAATTTTTGGTCAAAAGGACCCGGAATTTGTAAATAATATTTTTAGGGATCTTTATGAACATTTTGAAATAAATTGGGCACAACTGCCATTAGTTTAGTGTAAAAGTGGGGTTTAATTTTTGGAAAAAGTAGGTTAAATCTTTAAATCTTCACAAATAAATTGTAAATTAAATGTGAACCCATTTATTTAATGAAAATTAAAGTTACTATTTCATTGATTTTATTTTCCTTAATTTTAAAAATCATTATTGATTTTTTGTATTTTAAATTTTTACTAGCTGAAATAATAAATTATAGCTGCGTGACATTATGCTTAGGCTTCTTTTGGCTCGCTTATGCATACAACTAGTTAATGATTGTTGCTGCTGTTAATTATTAATAAATTTTCATATAAATAAATAAAGGTTTTTTTGATTAATGAAGGCGCCATTGGACCGTTGCTGTGCTGGTATGGAGACTGTGTGCGGTGTCTGTGTTATAGGTTGCCGTCGCGTTGACGGCGACGCTTCAAAACATTTATTTTTTAGTTTATCCTGTGTTTCTAAATATTAGATAATTTTCAAATGTTTTAAAAGAAATGACGTTTTAATTCATCTTTTTTTTATATTAGGATATTTTTTTTTGGTTCATGTTTACGATTTTTTGTTTAACTTAATTATTAAAAATTAATTAATTTCTGTTTTTTCAACTAAATTTGAATACAAGGATTATTTAATTTATTATTGTGAACATTTTATTAAACCATATTATTAGTGAATTCAAGGTTTTTTTTTATTATGTTTTATTTTGAATTAAAATGTGGGTCTCGAAAAATGCAAAAAGCAAATCAGCTCTAAAACATTGCAAAGCTTCAAAGTGAGATTTTTTTTGAAGAATTTTTAATTTTTTAATGTTTTGTATCATCATTTAATACTTTATAGATTTAATATAACAAATTTTTTATTGATGTTTCCATAATAATATTCAAGTTAAAATTTAAATGACTCGAATTTTAATACTTTATAAAATTTAATAGTTTTAGAATATTTTGTGTTAGGATGGTTTAAACATAATTTGTATTTATTTTATTTTTCTATAAATCCGTATCTGCTTAATTTAATCGTACAAAAAAAACAGAATTAAAAATTAATACTGATTAAAAACAATAAATAAAAAGAAATGGTATTTTAATTATTTAATTTTTTATTTCTTGAGTTATGCATAGGTTAACAGTTTAAAGTTCACAAAATATCCGCTTATGTTAGGTTTTTTTAAAAATATTATTTAGTCTAATTTTTAATAATCGTATTTAATTTTATAATTTTGATAATTTCAGCTATTGCAGTGCCATGTTTTATTTTTATTTTCTGTTGTTTACTTTTTAATTAATGGTCGATATACAAATTTTCATTGTTGGGTTGGAGGTACGGCAATGTCGGATTAAAATTAGATTTTAATTTTGCCCAATAATTTATCAAAATAATTTATAAGGTAATAATTTAAATTGACATATTTTTTTAATTTGTTTTGAATATTTAATTTTGTTAAAAATAAAATTTTCTAGGCAAGCCATGTTTCCCAAGTCTTTTCGTCGTTTGATCGGCCAGCACCGCGACTGGATTTAAATAGTTAGTTCTATTTTTTAATTTTATAAAGTTTATAATCTTTTGATCTTTTGAATTACAAAAAATTCTTACAACTTTTGCTTAAAAAGATATTTGGAGTTTTTAGCAATAATTTATATACATCAACTAAACGGTTTTTCGTTCTTAGCCTAATTTTTTATTTCTTTTATCGCTCTCACTAATGTTTCCATTTTACATAATTATATTTACTATTGTTACCTTTTAAATTTATTTTTGCGTGTTTGCAAATTTTTACAATTTAAAATTTAAATGCGCCTTGCACTACTATCTTAAATTTTTTGCAACATAAAACTTTTTTTTTAAAATTACAGAATAATTTACAAAATAATGTTTTATATTATAATTTTTATTTTTTATCGTAAAAAAAAATTTTAATTTGCATTTTTGCTATGGAATAAAAAACCTTAATAATTTACTTGAACTAATACATTATTTAAATTAATTGATTAAATATGGAATTGAATTTTGCGTTTTGACGTGTTGAGAGAATTTATTAGGCAAGTAATTAATTTGGCTCTTTTTCCATATTTCACGGCTTGCTGACGACATATGTTTGATGTTATTTTTTTTCGCATAATTTTTATGTTTTAATTTTGGTATCATTGTTCGAATTATTAATATTATTGCATTTTTGTTTAGAAATTTGGGAAAAATATGGAATATGCTGAATATGGATAATCTCGAAATATCAAAAATATGGATTATAAAATGGGTTCTAGAAGCTCTGAACAAAGCTAAAAACATCACTTATGTTATTTATACGCTATTCCGAGTGCGCAGAAAAAATATGGACTTCCATATAAATCGCGGCCCTACTTATAACATAATAAAATATAAAATGATTAAGCTTTGAAACGAAAAAAACAGATGGGGTTGAAAAATTATGTTCAGTCGAACATTTGGAAAGTAATAAATTAAAAAGGATAATGAGCAAATCTGACATTTATCCTTTATTACCAATATAAACAATAATGTTTACAATTTTTGCATCAGAATGCAGAATTTGCAACCGCTTGTGCAAGATAAAAGTTAAGAAAACCCCACCGCCAAAAATGAGCCATAAATAAATTAGCAAAAATGAAAAGTTAGAAAATAAATGTTAAATTGACATTTATAGAAAAAGACTTATCTGCGGTTTGGGAAAATTTACAGCCGCCAGGTTTAATAAAAAATTATATTTACTATTAATGAATTCAATTCAATAAAAAACCATTTTATAAAATTACGTGTGACAAAATTTAACCATAATTGGATTAAATAAATAACCTTGTTTACAAACCAGCCGATAACTATAAATATTTCAACAGATTTATGGAAAACAAGAAAATTGAGAGCAAACGATAATTTTAAGCAAAATGGATTTTAACAATGGCAAGATATTCAATGGCTGCGTCTTGAACATTCAAGCTTATTGCGCAAGTGCCTTGATTCCTAGACAAGTTTATACGGTTTACGACGCTTGACTCAAGGACCCAATGGCAAATATCACAATTTCAAAATTCGCAACTGCCTCAATCGGAATGGTGGTCATTTAATAATAGTTTAGATTCAGATCTTTTTTAATCCAAGCATGCCAAAGGCAGAGCATTTTCTACCAAATAGGAACAACTACGTACCATAAAATTAATGATGCTGGTCTTTTTTGCAAATGATTTAAGCAGTCCACGAGAGCTCTTTCATTGCAGCGGCAGGGTTAGCGAACCTTCCACAGCTGGTCGTTTGGGCGTTTTTGCCGGAATGTGGATAAATAATAAAGCCGAATTAAATACTTTAAATTTAAAAATAACTATGGAAAAAGGTAACTGGTGATTCAAAAAATATCTTAAAACTTTAATTTTCTCAAAATTTCATTTAATACATGGCTTGGCAACTATTCACATTTACCGATTCATTGGGCTTAACCTCAAAGATATGAAAGCATAGACTGAATTTATGGCTTCTGAGTTTTTTAACTACTTTCTATAAATTTGGTTTTTAAAAATTAACAAAAGTTCAATTTAAATTGTGTTATTTATTTATTAATTTAATATCAATTGTTTATATTTATACTTGATATCCAGAAAATGGCTTTTATAGATCATAAAGGTGGATATTTCAAATCATGATAATATTTTGTGAATTTAAAAATCAAAAAAATTTTTGCGACAAAACTTATGTTACACACTAAAAATACAAAATTATAAAATTTTAAATATTGGGTTTTTCTGCAAGTACGTTCTCTTGTGGGGTTGGAGACCGTGAAAAATCAAAAGATGTATTTATTTGAAAATTGCTTAATGTTATTGCAGGTAAGAAAAAACCAAGGCGCTTTTTATTTTTTTATAATACTATTAGTGTTTTTTTATTAGTGAATTTAATCTTGTCTTGAAAGGACAATTGCGCGCCGTAGTAGGATGGATGAGAACGGCGTCAAATCTGCGTCCATTGCTCAAAGTGCACGATGGTTGCAGCGTTATTGCTCAAACGGTCCCCTTTGTCCAATAGCATATGACGCATTTGTTCAAGGAATGCGCGTGTGTTTGATAGACAACACGGGCAAGCTATTTTTATTAACATAAAAAGAACGCAATTCTGGTGAATAATTTAAAAAATATATTTTTTTTATTGGTCATTTTACTTAAATGAAACAATAATGTTTCTGAGGTTGCATTAGCAAAACATTAATTTGTATATTTATCATTTACATTGTTTAATAATTATTTACATAGTAGAATTTAAATTAAAGTTTTTTCTTTATTAATTAAATATTTATTGTGTGTAAAAATCGTTACCTTTACAATAAACAATTTGAGTCAAAAGTAGGTTCTGAGATAGTTGTATTTATAATTAATTTGTATACATTTATATCATTTAAACAACCTAAACCTTTCCACGTTTGCTAAATCATTGTAGATGTAAATTAATTCAATTCTATTTAAAAAAAATATTAATATTGAATAATGTAACCAAAAAAAAGTTTGGATTTAGGCAATGACTCGCGCGGGCTGTGGGATTAATTCATCCTTTAATAAATCGTAATATTGTCTTCATCTTTTTAAATTTATTATTTTTAAAATTATAACAATAAAAATATTATATTTTGATGAATATATTATAAAAGTGTATCATCTAAAAGGTTATAGACTTAATTATAAATTTATTATAAAACCGTTTCAAACAGCTTTATGCGCCCTTTTTGATTCTTAATGGTTTATTTTTCAAAATTTAATACAATTTTAAGTTAAATGTCCTTTTATAATTTATTATTTTATTTTATTTACGCAAGCAATAAACTGAAGACATCATGAACGCTACCTGAACAGCAATTCCATTTCATTCAATTCAGTGTGTGATCAGGCAATAACAAATTACAAATTTTAAAATTCATTATATTATTACGTACAACTTTTGATACAACTAAATGATACAAAGCTGAACAACTTAATTTTATAGATTGATCATAAATTAAATATCAGGTATTAAAATTTATTTATTTATTCTAAAATATATCAATTTCTTAAATATCTTTTAGTTTAAAAGCTTACTATATATTTAATAGTAACTGTATTACCACTACAACGCGAACTGGAAAAAATAAAAAAATATATACAGCAAAAAATAAGGCTTGCATTGTTTAAAAAATCCTAAAAAAAAATTGATATTTACCATGAATCTTGAATTAATATAATCATAATTGTTGTTTTTAAATAATAATCATACGCATCTCTCAATTGAGAAGCGTGCCACTGTTGCATCCCTATGCTCAACGCATTTGTTAATCTAAATTATCAACAAGAAAAAAATTCCATTAAAATAAGGAACAAATACAAATATGTTTATCAAATATTTATTGGAAATTTAAAAAAGTTATAGAGCAAAAATCAACAAAATAACAATTTAATATACTACTATTTAAAATTTTTTAATACAATTATAAAATTTTAATCTGAAATTATTTTGCATTTGCACTTTGTTATGTGATAATTGATGATTGATCATAAAATATTAAATGCTTAATAAACTGAAAGATTCATAAAGCTTGGACGTTATTTTTAACGGATATAATTTCTAAAAACATCAATTTCTAAATGGTATAAGAATAATAATATGATGTCGACAAAAATACTCAAAAAGCGCTTATAAAATTAAAAGTATTTCTTTATAATTATTTTCAAAAAGTTATGGCCCCAATGAAATTTGAACACTCTAACTATGAAATGTGCCGATTTATTCTGTATCAAAACCTACCACCAAGATCTAATAAACGATAAAACAGCTGATGAAAATTATTGGGAAATTGAATGTTCATGCATATCTTTATACTCGTCAATTGAATCTATCCCAGATCGCCCAACTACAATACAATGAGTGAGGAAATCTTACTATGATATGGAAATACAAAAGTAACAACCCCGGATTATTTCAAACACTGGTCTAAAATTTATTATTTTTAAAATCTTAAAAAATTTACCGTTATCTTTTAATTTTGCTAATGTTGCGCTATAAGACTGCTTGGTTTTCTAGGCCAGCATTCGTCCAGTGGACGGAGACGACGGAGACAACGGAGATACGACGTTTAGATATTTTGTTAATTAGAAAAATACAGAATATAAATTAACTAAATTTTATAAATCATGCAGTGGCTCCGTAACCGCCGCTTCAACACATTCAGGCAAGCCAGCGTTGTTAAAAACTGGTGAAAAGGGCCGAATATAGCAAATATATTTTTTTAAATAAATAAATATATTAAATAATTAAAAAACGCTTTGCCTCAAAGTTGAAATAAAAACAGAGAGTTTTACAAAAATAAATAAAACTACCTAAGTCGGCAAGCGCCTCGAGCTTCGACTTTCTGGTAAGCAGCACATCAGGAAAGTAACAGAATAAAAGGTGCACAGTTAAAAGGGTAATTGTCAAACAAAATTAATAATAAAAACATTAATAATTACTGTTGTTAAAACCAATTAAAAAATTTGTTTTACAAATACAAATGTATTAATACAAGTGATATGGTGACAAGCTCGTACATAGGTGGAAATCTACGATATTAACTAAAATTGTATCAAAATTTTAAAAATATAAATCATTTACAATCAAAACGAGTGCATAAAGTTCCTTAAACGGAGGTAAATAAATTGGCACCAAAAATTAGGCATGCGCAATGTAGAATAATACATTAAAATACCATTCTTTTTTATAAAAAAACTTCAATTAAACCGATAATGATTCTTTAACATAAGTGTAAAAAAAGAGATATTTTTGTAAATTATAACAAAAAAAATATTGTGACTACGGTACCAAGTGGGTTCTCTCTTTCTCGAGCCCGAGGAGTTGAGGTAATTTGCTTTTGTGACATAGTCTAATTAAGTAATAATATAAATGTTTTAAAAATGTTTATTACAGAATGATTTTATATTTGAAATTTCAAGTGTATTTGCTGCAAAACATTTTGATATTGGACTTTACTCGGATATATATATATTTGTACCTTATAGCAATGCTACATAAATATCTAAAAATTTGAATAAATTTTATTTATACTTTTTTTGTTTCCTTTTATAGTATTTATTTTAAATTTTCCGGCCCATATTTCCACCTTCACTCCTTTGACTAATTTTATTCGTTTTGTAAAGCTTACCATTTTATTTTTTCTACAAATAAATATGAGCAAGGCTCAATCGGGGTAACATTGTTTGGCCAATTTCAAAAAGCGTTTAAAGTTTTTAATGGCAGCTACGCCTTTGGCTCCTCTAAAGCTCTAAATCACGATTTTGCAATTCTTTCCGAAATTTCACTCTTAGTGATAAAATTGCGTGCGTAATTTTGGCGTTTCGACTAATTTTGTCTGCTGCTGGGCTTGGCCCATAGTGGGGTATGAAAGAACCGACGGCGGTGGCGAGAAAATTGTTTGAATTTTTTAACATTTTGTTAAGAAATTTTTCAAACATACAAGTGACCAATTTTAAAATTTATTGCTTTAAATTAAGCAATCGGCTTGATTAATAAACCTTACAATAACTATTAAAAAAATATATTAAAAACAAAACAAAAAAAAAGCAAAACGCATATTAATTTATTCTGTAAATTTCGCCTGGTATAAAAGAATCCACACAAAAAATGTTTTTCTAAATATTTCAATTTATTATTCGTGAACGATATAAAAATAATATGCAAATGTTTATATATAGGTTATTATTAGTCCTAGATATTATATTATATATCGAATTTAATCTACTATAAATTGGTAGAAAACGTTTTTTTGTTTAAACTTTTTTTAAATATTAAAACTAAATGTTAAATAAGTTGACGTGAAATATTAACATTGGAAGACAAAATTAAAATAAATGTTAAAGAAAACTAAAAAATTCAAATATTTATTACAAAAAAAAAGTAATAAATATTAGTATCTTAAATTTTATAATCAGATATATTTAACAGCATCATCAAACCAGTATTTGATACTGCAGCCATAAATGATGGAAAATATTATTTGGTTTAAAATTGGAATAATCAGGTCAATAATTGAAAGCAGACCTTAATGCACCCGCCGAATTGTATAAGTACTTACATTATAAATTTAATAATCAAACCAAAACAAGCTGAATATGTACTTCAAAATATTTTACGCGTGCATGTGCGGCCCGTTGTTGAGGCATCCCCGCTAGTTAATAAAAATGATGAATAAATTAATATTTGTTTTATAAAGCGGCTAATCAATTAATTATTTTATCTAAAAACGTAATCTGATCAAAAATTAATATTTTATTATTAAAAATTCACTTAACAAGGATTGTAAATAACACTCTCCTTAATTTGATCAAATAAATAACAATTTTCTAATTAATATTAAAATTTCGGAACAGACTCCTCATACAATTTAATAAATAAGTCAAAAGAATGAAACAAAGCCCTTACAAATATTTTCAGTTGCTGGGAAGTTGTGCAAACAAAAATTTCTAAAATACATCAAATATAATAAAATATTTGTAGCAAAATTTATTTAAAAATATATTTTTAAATAATCTAATCGTAAATTAGCTGGATAAAAATATTAATGGCATTACTATCAGGGTGGCCATAGTACCTTATTTATCAGGTTTTTCCTGATTTTTGGGTGGTTTCCTGATTTTTTCCTGATTTTCAATTGTTGCCTGATTTTGCTTGATTTCTGGATGTTTTCCTGATTTTCTCCTGATTTTTCAAAAATTTGGAATTTTAAGTGAAAATGGCCAATTTTCTTAACAAATATCGATAAAATCCTCAAAAAAATTTTCCCGGCGGCGCCTATCGGCGCCGCCGGACCTCCCCGATCTTAAATAATGTTCTCAGAGTATCACTATTAAACAGTTACGTTTAAAACAATATATGTCTAAGGCCGCCGCGATCGAATAAGGTTCTGATACACGCATCAACACCGCAGCCGCCGTTTATTATTAAAAAAAAATATCTGGTTAATGAAAAGAAACAATATTTTAAACCCCGGGCATTGCATGCATCGATTAAAGGCTCTGATTTCACAAAACAAAGTGCCGCAAGATTGCAAAACATAATTGCGACAAAATATTTTTCCTTACAGTAAAATTAATAACACTGCTAATGAGGTAAAAGAAGTAAAAAAGCAGCTAGAAGCAGCAACTTTTACATGGCGCTTGAGCATTACATGGGAGAATCGTCAAAATCCAGAGCACCGGCTTGTAGGCACCGGTGGGTAGGCGTGCAGGGACAGAAAATGTGGCTTCCATTGTGGGTATGGCACAGTGTACCCCTTTGGTATGGTCTAAAAAAGCCAGGCCCAATTTATTTGTTTAAATAACTTGTCCAAAGTAGCTCCATCCTAGTGGAACCGGCCGTGATTGCCGGTACCTTGAAAGTATTACAGGACGGATCCATGAAACAACTACTGGGAAATCTGATAAATGGAGGAAGCAGGTAGGGAATGGACCTACTACCAGCTAGAGATCCGCTGAAATATTTTTAAAAGCATCTTTTTGGGTACTTTTTGTCCCTCTAAAAAAAATCAATCGAAAAATTTGTTCCTCAAAATTTTCGTGAGGTAAATTGCTTTTGTTTTAACAGGCATTGTCCACATTGCCCCTACCTTTGGGGCCGATGCAGTTTGATGTATGGGCCACAAGTGGCTGATTTACAAAAGAACTATGAATAAAATTATGCATAAATTAAATAAATAAAAAACTACATATTTTCGATTGGTATCATTTTCACTCATTTTTTTCATTTTATCGGAAATATGTATAATTAAAACATTTATTTTTTTACATATATTATAATCATTAAAAATATAATTTAATTTTTCTTTTATTAATTTTTTATTTCAAGATTCAAAAAAAATGTTGACAGTTGTCGGATTTGTGTTCCTCACAGTTGATCAGGCATTGTACGTCTTTATGAGCGATTGATCGCCTTTTGAATAGATCAGATATTCATTCATTTAGCGAATATAATAATTAATTATTTGTTCATCTAGTCAATTAAATTTAGAAATGCCCTGTTTTGTTTTATTTCTTGCTATTTACTCAAATTCTCTCTTTCTTTTTAAGTTTTGCGATTAAAATATTTAATTGTTTTTATGCGATCCTTTAGAATTGGATGCGCTTGATTCTTAAAATATAGTTACGGTATTATAAAAATAACATTTAAATATAATGAAAATGCATAAAAATTAAATACATATAACTACACTTATTCAAGAATTTTTTTTTTTTGCCCGGGCCTCCAGCATAGCGCGAGTTCTATTTATTCTTCTTAACGTTTACTTATTTATACTGCTTCTAGAAAAATCTAAGCAAAAATTGTTACACTATAATTATATAATTTAATTAAAACAAATTTATTTTGAAATTAAGTATTTAAAAGATGCATTTAAAAACAATTTTATTAATTTTAAAGTTGAAAAAGAAAATTAAGAAAGTAAATAAATGAATATATTCAAACCCTTTTAAAATTATGATACAAATGTGCAGCCTTGGCATATATGCTATAAGTTTTTTTAATGTAGCACAAGTTAATGCATTTTGTTAATTAATCTTTTAGTGTTTGATCTCCAATTGTGCATTTATAGTGAGTAGAAATTGCAAAGTTTTGTGGGGATGGCTGGTTTAATAATGAATGAACGCGGCCAAGCGAATATTCTTTTAATTATTTAATTCATTTGAAAATAATAAATTTTTGTATGATTAGACGATGACATCCCAGAATTAAATTATCATATAAATGGGAATGGTCGTACCGGGCGCAGTTGATGAATACTTACGACTATCTGTCAAATAAATTGAGATTAATAATAAAAGATTGTAATTAAAAATAACATTTCAATGAAAACTATTAATAAATTTATGTCAAAAATTATTTGACCATCGCTGGTGTCCAATTTGCTTATTAAAGAGAACGTCCACTCCAATGCTATTGTGAAAGCAGATCTAATTAATATATAAAAAAGTCAAATAATTTGGATTAAATTAAATTGATTAAATTAATTATTCCATCAACATTAAGCAAGGTACCTGATTAAAATAACTAATTTTAATTTTAATCATAATAATTGCTGGGGTATACGTTAAAATAAACATACTAAGCGCTTATTCAGAGTTTAAACGGTGTAATCTGAATACTTTTGTTGAAACGATAATATTAAAAATTAAATTAAAAAAAATTAAAGCGAAAATTTAATTTGAAATTACTTATTCTCCTATGGCTCCTTTCAATTTCAGGTGATAAAAACGAAAGAAAAATACGACCAGGTCATCGAGAGTAGGGAGGATGATAAATAACGATTACACTTAAAATAAGCAAATGCGTGCCGGGAGAAGCATATGATGAATAGTGGTTTTAATAAAGAATTTCGACTAGCAAGATTAAAAGTAATAATGTAATTTTTTAAATGATGTAAAATTGCAATAAGCAGTATAAAAATCCCATTCAAAATAACTTTTGTAATAACCTTGTTAATTAAAACTTAGGCTAAAATAATTTGCGCAGTGACGAGATGTGGACAAATCAAGGCGACTGCGCATAGTGGGCGGCATTGAAGAAAAGGTGGAAGGCGAATAGCAGCCGGAAAATCGGAAGTCCTCATGCACGCGCTATGAACGCGACTTTCGAAAAAGTAACAGGTCATCTCATTTATAACAATTACATTCTTCAACCTTCTTTCATTGCAGGTTATCAAATAATAGACGGGAATCATAATTTAACATTTATTATTGGTCGAATAATATTTTTTATATAGTTTTCATAAATTTTTTGTGCCTTGGCCTCTTATATAACCTGGTGATTGAAAATTTTTTTTATTTTTGACACATTGGTTTTTGTTTCGGAGTTTAAATGTTTTGGCCGCTCGTAATAAAAACAAATTAATAAAAATTGTAGTTCAACTCTCATTCCGTCCGTTTCCTTCAAAATGCAAATCATTTTCCTGAAATTAATGGAATACAAATTAATTATGCATAGCAAAGTTTCACACCGCTTGAAAAGCAACTAATGGACCATGAAACGGCTCAATTCAAAAATTACATAAACTTAAATAATTAAAGAAATTTATATTTACAAAACAGAGATTAATGCCTTTAAATATTCTGTATTTTGCTCAAAATTTATGAGATTTTTAATATTTGACTAAATAAATATTTTGGTTTTACTTAAAAATTAGTTTGATGCACCTTTTGTATATTAAATATATCATGGATAATTGTGTAGCATTTTAAAGAATTATTTTCAATTAATTAATTAATATTTAATCTTCCATTTTTTATTAAATAAAAAATTTGGTTTATTGTGAATATAACAAAGATATCGAAGAGCGGATAACAAGTATGGAGAAAATACCGGCAAACGGGCATGAGGTAACTGCCAAGTCAAATGCGTTTAAAATAACTTAATTGGGTTTATTATAAAATAAAATATTTATTAAGCTAACGGTTTAATGAGATTATATCAAAAACACAAATTTTCATGCCAATTTAACAAAAGTTTTATGCTATATTAAAATTAAAAAATTATTTAAACTAATATAACCAATTGATTTAATTAAATTATGAAATTAACTAGATAAAATGTTAACCAGAAGGATCTGTTTTTATCAAAAAATTAACACATAAGAAGAGAATGCTAATCGTTAAAATATAATTAACTAAATATTTGAAGTAAGAGATTTTAAATTAATAAAGAGCAAATGAATAAAATAAAAATAGGTTAAGATTAAAAAAAACCCCTAAAAAAACTTTGAAACAAATAAAAACTAAACTTTTTATTAATTTAGTTTTGTTTTTAATAAGGAAATAAAGTCCGTGCTTGTTTAGGCGGCTTTTGCAAAACAAATCAATTATGACAGTTTTTTGTTGGAATTTTTTATAATCGCACAGAGCAGATTTAAACTCATTTTTTATAGCATAAAAGTCAAGGATTATTATTTTTGTATTTTTTTAAATAAATCTTTTTTATTGGTATATTTTGATTCAATAAAATGCTTAACACGTGTAAAATTTTTTTTTAAAATTTGCTTTTGGGATTATTCGATCCGTATTATATCCTTGCGCTTGGTCAATTGCTGCCTTAAGTGTGTCATTAAAATTAGAGTAATTTGAACTCAAGGATTAATTTAAACTTACAATGTGAAAAATTGATTTTTATATGGAAATGGAATGAAACAGAAAATACCCATGTATCGATAAATTGCTAAAATTAATAAAAATCAATTCGAATGATCATTTATAAATAAAAATAAAATCAATGTTGAAACAACAAAAATTCATAAAAAGAAAATCAAGAAAAATAATAAAAGCATAGTGTTACTTTAAATATTAAAATTAACGGAGTATACTACCTAGATCAATTCAACTCCCAAGGTCAATAAATTGTAAAATATTATAGAGTGGCTAATTTGTCGAGTAAATTATATTGATTAACTGGGAAAAAAATAAACAAACCCCAAATAAAAGCTTAAAAAAATTTGTAATAGTGCTGACTACACGAATCTTTGCAGGAGTCTACGCGGAGGTGGGGGCTAAGCCAAAATGACACCGGCGGAAATACAAGCTCCCTGCCACAAGTCCGAATAAAAGGCTAAAAAAGTTTTTTTAATAATTGGAAAACAACAATTCTTTAATTATCCGGAGAGCGCCACAGCTTCGTCACAAATTAGGCATGTGCCCAATTAAACTTAAATAAAAATTAATAAAGTATTTTAATCCACCAGGTATTTAAATGCTGAAAAATGCAAAAAAATGTCATCTTAAATCGCCAATTATGAATCATTATAATAAAAATTTAAACAAAAACTTAGCTTTATTATGGTTTAAATTGTCATTGTCATTAGAGAATAAAGGCAAGCCATCAATTTGAATTACATAAATATGTATTATAATGAATCGCCCAGTATTGAAATGTATGCGCTTTAAAACATGTGTATTATAAATAAATAAAATTGTATAATGTCGCACAATTGCTGATGACATTAGGTATAAAATTTCAATGTTTTTGATACAGTTTTTATTTAACTTATTTAATTTGGTAAACTTTTATTTTTGTTGTCTTACTTTTTGAGAATATATAAAAATAGAGATACACAAAAGACTTAAAGTTAAAGATTTTAAAATAATATAGCTGGTGTTTATTCAAAAAAGCATTTTCTTTTTTATTAATATAACAAAAAGTTTTTTTATTTGATTTCAAATATAATAAGACTACTCTGACAATTTAACAAATTGGTTCAGCTTTTGATAGGGTAAGCAGTCTTTATTAGCATTATATAGTGTCACTTTTTAATCACCTATTGATTGGCAAGCGTATTCGTTAACAACATTTAAAGTTTTATTTCATCTTAATTTTCTTTCAATTATTAATCTCATACTTAAATTTTTTGTTATCTTTTACGAGTAGGATTAATGTTGTATTATTCAATCATTGTTATTATTTAAATAATTGATTTTATACGTTTTTGATATTTAGTTTTTATGTTTTCGATGGTCACCGTCTCAATGGTGTTTTTGGTGTTAATCATTAATATTTTACGTAACTGCATTTTTAAGTAAATCATTTTTTGTAATTATTTACAAAGAATGATTATTTACATTATTTTTATTTAAAATTGGGAAGGTGTTTAAGCAAGCATGTCATCAATTTTGCTTAAGATTACAAAAATTTTATCACGTTTAGCCGGTAGTTGAAAATGACAAATCTTTCAAGCTCAAAAATTTTTTTTAATTATAAAAATAAAAAATAACATAAATGGCATTTATTTAAAATAACAAAATATCTTGCTTTAGAATTTTCTTTCTTTAATATCTTTTCATTAAATTCCATTTAATGTGAACAATTATTTGGTATAATTATGCCTCTTGCAATTGTTTTCTTATTTTCCTCAATGCTTTTACAATATTTCTTGGTTCATTTATGACTGATAAATGAAAAAGTTAAATGTTACAAAATAGTTTTGATTTTAAACATTTAAAGATACGCTAAATTCTTAAATTAACAACAAATCACATTTTTGGCTTGCCATTTTTCAAGGCATACCCTGTTACTTCGGATTTTAGCAAAATCTCCAATAAATAATTTTTTTTTTTAAACATTTAAACTTGGATCCACTCCAATTTTTATTGAAAATATTTATTTATGTGTTATGAAGTATTTTATATATTATAAACTAATTATTGCATAAACAATATTTTGCTAAAGAATAAAACTCATGTACTTGTTTAAAAACATTTAATTATGAAGGAAGTTTATATGTTGTATTGAAAGCCTGACACTATTTGTGTAAGTAGACGACATTCGCTTATTGATGCAAACTGGCTTGAGCTTGGTTTGGTGATTTAATTTTAATAAAATATTACACTGAATCGGTGCTGATTACTTTTAATAAAATTGTGCAGGCAAAAAGATTATTTTACCGCCTCCTTAAATTTCACGCCAAATATATTGAATTTTGCTTTTCCTTAATCAAATGATTTTGAATAATGATTTAGTTATTTTTAACAAAAAATTTTAGAATTAGGTTTGTTTTGTTGTGTTATTAACGTTTAACTTGCTTTAATCTAGATATAGATAAATTAAAAAAGACAGAACCAGCACAATATTTTTTGTAGTACTTTTATATTTAAAATCTAATCAAAAAAAAATTTGTTTTGCGTATTTATATTAAGGCAATAATTCTTTATACATTTTTTAACAACTTTAGTTAAATAAAAATAAATTACAGCATATCAAGAATGAGCAATCTCGGGAGTTCCAATAAGACTGTAAATCTTGTGCGGTCTTCAACGCCTTTTGGCTTGATTGACCCATATTCATTTGAATGATGACATTTTAGATGGTTATGATCCATAAAAATAATCGTACTTTATATATTTTGGTTATACGTTTTTTAATTTTGAGCGTTTTTCAGTGATTTTTTAAAAGTTTTTAAGTCTAGGTTTTATTAGTTTAAGAAATATCTTTTACACATTTTAATTCAACAAATAATAATTAGGGTTTCATTATAATATTTTTTTGTACAAATAAATTTTCATTTAATTTGATTTTGTTTCTGCCCAATTATTTGTTCGTTTAATATTACGAGAGTGTTTGATAATCACATTAATGACGTCCAACAAAAGTTGGATTTAGAAAAGGAATTCATTTATAATCAGTTTTAAAATTAAAATCTTTAATTTTTTGTTAATTATTAAATCTGTAAATGTGCAAACTAAATTTTTTTAGGTATTTTGAATGTGTCACAACAAAATTTTATGATGTGAAAATACTGCATAAAAAAATAAATTTCAGTAGAGGCGAAGAAAAAAATATGACGAGTTGGAAAAAAAATTTATAAAACAAAAAGATGCAATTGGCACTAATTTAAAACAGTTAAAAATACAAAAAATATTATCACAAATTATTCCAACGTAAAATCACTCTAAAAATATAAAAGACTGTGATTAATTTATAACACTTTACTAAAGGTATGCTGTATTTTAGAATTAAAACAATGAACTAAAACCTATTAATATTGTAAATTAAAAAAGTTCTCAAAAGGCGCGTTTGCTTTATAATTATAATCCAATGTTTATTCGATAAATTTGTTACCTATTAAAAGTAAACATCAATTTTATAATAAATAAAATAAAATAAATTGGGAATATTTAAAACCATATAAAAAAACAACATTAATAAATGAGTTTAGAAAAAAATGCAAAAACAAATCAAATGCGCAAATGTTCTTGAATGGTTTGGGTTAACTAGTTTGAGGAATGTCAAAAAAAATCAAAGACGCAGTTGCGGCCAACTACAAACAAATATTGTCTAATTCGTATAAAAAATACTTAATGAAGCTTTAGCAAATTAACGAGCAGTTGTCATTAATTAAAATCCCATAAGGATTTTAGTCCAAATTTTAACAAATTTCACAAATAGAAATGCTTAACAATAATAATACATATTATAAAAAATGTTTTGTAACACTGGCAATATTATGAACAGTTTAAATCCGATTAAAAGCTTTATGTTTAATTAGTTTTGGGTATTTTAAATTAAATTAGATTAGATTGCAATTCAGTTTTTTGTTAGCCACTTTTTATATAATATTATTTGAATGTCTAAATTATTTTGAATCAACATTATTTTAAAATTGTGTTGATAAACGTCCAATTTACATAATATTTAACCAATCCTGCAAAATCGAGTTTACTTTTGATGCGTCTTAAATTCTGTCAATTTATTGGTTGATTGCTTTTTTAACAAAATTTGCAATTTTTTAATAATTTTTTAAACTCTTTGATAATTAAAAGGCGTTTGCCAAATAGATAAACTCAGCAGCCACTTGATGGCGTACTTGTACGCATTCCCGCGTGCCAGTCGGACACGGCCTTGTTGGGAGGTGCCTAGTGGGCCAAAATGTCATTGGTTTAATAAAAAAATGTTTTCCCCCAAAATTAGGAGAATTCAATGGACGGCGCTATTTAAATTTGTTGTATTTATACGTAAAATGTCTCGGCTATAAACAATCAATATATTTGTATTTAAAGTTTTAATTTATCTTTTTATTTTATTTATTCGTTCGTTAAGATCTGTATAACCTTATACAATGGCTTTCCCATTCTAAACAAATTTTAAATTGTTTTGCATTTATTTATAAATTGTGTGTCACTTTATTGACTCAAATTTAATAACTAAATTTACATTATATTTTAAAGATATTTGTAAATTATTGAGTATTCATTTATCCAATAAGTAAAGTTATTTTCTTTATTGCTTAAGCTCTTTTATATTGTTTAGGTATCGATTCTAATATCTCGTGTGAAATTGGAGTTATTTTGTTTAGCCTTCATTGCAGGTAAGATATGGGGTAATTTAAGATAAATATAAAGGAGACGCTCTGGCAACTCGAAGTTGTAGAGTTGATGCTCGGGCGCAGTCCCTAGCTCGATAAGTGAAACGGGTGGTGCTCTTGATGCCAATATTAATGATTTATCATTAATTTTAAATTGGTGAGGTTTTTTAATATAATATCTACAAAAAGCAGTCGTTGATGAGTTTTAATTTGATCAATATATAATATAAAAATGGGTTTTTGTAGAAGTTTACTCGATTTGTTTTATTAAGAATAATTAAAATCACAGAATTAAAGTGTCTGTAATTTAACTTTATATTGGCTTATGAAAGCAATTTATTTTAACTTTTTTTATACTTAAAACTTTTGAGATTGAAATAATTATTTTGGTTAATATTTTATTTTTTTAATTTGATAAAATCTTGTTCATATAAAGGGTTAAAACTTATGTTCATTAGTATTTTTCTTATAAAAACAGATGATGCCCACTCGAAATCAAACAATAGGTTTGCGCATTCATAAATTTATAGGTTGAATAGGATTATTTAACTTGTCAACATATTTTCGTTATGGCAGCAGCGTATTTTTTTACCTATTTTTTCTTTAGAATTTTATTTTTTAACGTGCTCATCGAAAGCCCTCTTTTCAAATAGTGAGCTCGTTGTTGTCACTTGTCACTAGTTTTTTTAAAACTTTAGATCAAGCCTTTTTTAACAAATAAATGCTTTTAATATTAAACCCATTTTGCAAACATTATTTTTTTAAAGTATTGATAATTCCTCGACACGAATATTGCGACTTTTCAATTTACCAATTTTTAATCGACGCATAGCAAATAAGAAATTTATAAAACTTTTAACATAATTTACAATTTTTTGTTAATAATTATTATTAATCAATGCACAAACCCCGCATTTTCAGGTTCAATATTTTCCAGCTTTAAAATAAACTGATTAAGTAATTGAAAAATCCCATACCAAGGCAAAGCAAACTAAAGTAAACATATATAAGAAACTTTAAATTTGGTAATTTAATTATGATAAGCATGCTTGTTCAGTTTAAACCCAACCATCAAAAGGGTCATATCAAACTAAAAAAACTATAAACAAAACAAACCCTTATTTTCTTTGATTGATAGTTTATTCGAGCAATTCATTTTAAATTGCGTCAAAAAAATAAAATGCACAGTTAGAATGAGTTCAGATTATACAATGTAATTTTTACGTAAAAATTTGGAGCACATGAGTTCCATCGTGAACATTTGGTAAAAGGATACATTTTTTTATTCGGCATTGCCATTTCACTTATAATTAGAAACAAAACAAAATGAGCTTGATTTATTGTAATTAAATGCTCAAAATTAGTTTATATACTGTAATTGTGTTTAGTACTGTAATTTGATGCTAAGAAGAATTGGTTATTTTAATGCTGATAATATGCCCAGTTCGGCTCGGCCACTGCGGCCGCGTACATATGTGATTTATACTGGATCGAATTTATTTATTTTTATTTTCTTCTTAAAAAATTATTGCGACAAAGTTTTCGAATTTTTTTATTTTATCAGCGTAATGTGCATAAAAAAGTTTATTCAACAACTCTTTGAAATAAATTTGTTATAAAAGACAAAATTTAACTGGTTACGACATTTTTTACAAATTTAATATTCTTTTTAAAAGGTTTTATTAAAAATTTTCTTTGAAGACACAGACATTTTGCGATACTTTTAAAAATTAAATATCACTTATTAGTTTTATGAATTGCCAAGTCAATTTTTCTTTATGCAATTTACTTAAGGCAGTTTACATTTAAACAAGCTATGAAAATTATTTTTAATTTTTATTTCTTTCATACTATGATGTTGCGTAACGTCTCTTCAAAGTTCACCACATTTTTCATTTTCTACATATGAATTAACTCCAAAAATGTGAAGATTATCCGTTTCTTTTAATATTTTTAAGTTTGATAAAATTTGGTTTATATTTTATTTGCTTTATACCCTAAATCTTTATGTAAATTTCATGTTGTAATAAATTTAAAATTATTATTTTTTATTATTGTCTTTGTTTTTGATCAAATTATTTACTAATTTGCCGTGAGTCACAAATATAATTTTGCCACTTGTTAATTTAATATTTATTAGTTCAAATTTTTATTTTTTTTTATGAAAATAAAAATTTAAGTCTTTTTATTAAATATGTTTTTTTAATTTATTTTTTTCTTCATTGTACAATCATATTTAATTTATAATTTTCCAATATATAAAATCTTAACTCTTGGGTATTAAAATTTAAAAACATCAATAAACCCAGACATAGGGAATCGCAGTAACTATTGCTGTACGTTCTGCTTCTTTAAGCGTAATAGGTAAATGTAAAGTGGCTCTGCTTAATACCGTCTAAAAAACGTCGGGGTTCGGGGACGTTGAGGAACCCTAGAATAATACACAAAGAAACATTAAATATTTAATATGTAAAATATAGTAATGTATATATTGTTGCGGTTAATTTTGAAAATCAGTTAATTCTGGATTTAACAGGTTAATTTTAAAATTCTAAAATTACTACTCTGAACAGGTAATTCCGGAATTTTCCTAGGTAATTTTGGAAATTCTAAAGTGCCAGCAATTTTGAAAGCTATACCTTTTTTAAAACCCACCCAAATTTGCGCGTTCTGAGATATACTTTAAATAAAAATCTGTGTATAACAACATAGAGTGCAGTCTTTTTCTGGACAGAATTTTATCTTAGTGGCTTATTTTTTGTATTATTATTTTTTATGCTGTCTTTTCTAATTTTTTTCTTCAAAATCACAATAAATTGGCCTGTTAAAAAATAAAACTAAATTAAATTTATAAGTGCGCTTAAACCAAAATTTATAATGAATGCATTGCTTTGTAAAAAACTGATGCATAAATGAACTACATAATATATTAAAAATAAAGAGAGTCAAATTGCAAATCTCTCCAACGATATCTGAAAAAAATAAAATTTAAAGTTTGCATAAAAAAAATGTCAAATTAATTCATTTTTAAAATTAATTTCGAAACTATTTAAAATAACAAATTGAATTAATTCATTCAACAATAATCACTGTATTAATATTAGTATAAATTATGAATAAAACATATTCGCATTAGGACAAAAACGCAAAAAATAAATAAAATGATGCCGTTTTAAAAGACTTTACCGAGTCCAATATTAATTTAGTTTGACAATTAAGCTTTAATTTTTAATCATCATCAAGCGAATTTCTTATTGATCGTTTTTTATTTTCTTTAAATGTTTGTGAGTATAATAAATTATCAGTTTCCTCAAATAGAGTGTCTCCTGGTCAGTAAATAATAGTTACTTTATTATGTTTCATTAGATTAAAGAACACTTCACCCCACACCTTTGTTTGAGTTATTTATTTAATTTTTAAAATTTAACTATTATTTTTGTTAAATTTTTACTCACGACAAATCAATTAAAAACTTAAATTATAGTAATGGCATTTGTTTTTTTCATGCTCCTTGCCATAGCGGCTTTATAAGTTTTTTATATACCTATACCAATTTTAAAGCATTTTATCTTATATTTTAAACCCCATTAAAAAATTTATTTGTTATAATTTTATCACCCGCTAACACAATAAAGCTTTATTTCAAGCAAAGGTTGACAATTTTTAAATAAAATTTTGTTTAAAATAAATAAAAATGTTACTTTTTTAAAAGAAAGTAAAAATAAGCATATAACCACCTAAATTGCCTTGAAAAAAAACGGAGAAACATTATGGAAAATATCACGAAAAACGGCAAAAAAACAATAATATCGAGCGTTGTAGATTTCTTTGGTTTATAATGGCTTTGAACTGCCCGGCAAATTAAACCAGCAATTTGATAAAACTAAATATGAATTAAACAATTGCCACAAATTCCTTTTTTTAAACATTAGGAAGAGCCTGAAATTTTCTCGCCCGACACGTCACAGAAACTTGAATAGGCCTAAAAATTTGGGAAACATTGGCCGCAATTCAATGCGTCTCCGCAAAACTCACTCGTAGAATTGCCTTCTAATAACAGTGCGCCATATATATTTTATGTGCTCTTCCGTATGTTTTTTAAACTTTATGAGGAATTTTTCTGTCCTCCTAACTGAGGCCGCTATCGTCAAGATAAACATCCACAGCCAGTCTTCTGGAACTGCGCCAAAAATCTTATTCAATTTGTTGTTTTGTTAATCCGTAATTTTTTAAGGAGGCCATGCCTTCCGTCTTATAACTGAAAATTTAGTTTGAGTTTTTTAAGTAAAAATCTATTCAAGGGCGACTTGACTTTACTACGGATTTTTAATTAAAACTCAAATTAAACAATAAAAACTATTCATAAATAAATTAAACACATTTATTTAACCCATTATCAATTACAACTATAAAGAAATAGGTTTCAACTGAAAAACAAGCGATTTAGATAAAAGAAAACAAATTTTAAACATCTTTGCTTAAAATAATATATTTTAATTATTATATCAATTATAAGTTTAAAAAAAAATAAAAAAAAATAAAAATAATAAAAACCATTACAAACTTACAACACATTTAGCTTAAAAAAAATTAGTCAGTTAGTTGCTTCATTGCCAGTCCAGAAATTAATAAAATCTCTTTTATGATAAATATTAAATTCCATAAAACTTTACAAATTAATTACTTATCATAGTGATTATAGACTTTAACGACAAACAACAAAACGACGTAAAATTGAAGATTACCATAGATTCAAAATTTTAAAAATAAACCTTAGATTGCATATCATAAAATTGATGAATCAAATATTAAAATGCTTTGCGCCACCGCATATCAACGGGCAGCTGGGAAAACACGTGACACCACAATTGTATTCCTATGAAATTATGTATAAGATAAATATACATTCTTCTGATGTGTATATGAAAAAGTATTAATAAAAGCAAAATTAAATATATAATCTTTAATTGTTTTAAGACAAATGCATAAAAACACAAATAAAAATTGCAATTCAATAATCATTATTTTTAATTTGTGATTGGACAAAAATTTATTCGCATGCAGCAAGAATATAATACAAAAAATATGGTTATTACAATTATTGAGTTGGTTAAAATTGAAATATGGAAATATTTGAATATTTTTTAATAATTTAAAATAACAAATTGGTCTTTGGAGACTGAAACACACAGTATTATATTTTAAAAATATTATTTATGGGTCTAAGTCTATATTACTTGCATTTGGTGTGACAAAATGTAAAAAATCTCAAAGAATAACATAAACGCTACACTGGCGGTTTACCTTGGAACTTCTGTAGAAGCAATCAGTTGAATGTATTTAAGACTATTTATTGCACTTTTAGTGATTGCCTTTTTAAAAAAATGAGAATTTGCAGATTCATCTTGGAATCAAAACCCTAACAAATTCAACTACAAAGGGTCAAAAATCTAGACGTAAACCAACTTAGAAGCAAAGCGACCGAAACAATATATTCGATTCTTTTAGCAGATTAATGAATTCACTTCAGAGCAATAATAAATCATCTTCATTTTGATTTCTGTCGCGTCAATGTCCTTATCTTAAAGCTGCTGCATATATAAAAACATTATGTAAAATAAATGACATATAATATTAAATATTGATAATGGAAAAAGCCGTTGAACAGAATGAGAGCCAAACACAAAACACAGCTTAGACGAACTTATACGAACAACATAAGTTATTTTTTTAAACGTATATTCTTTTTTTAGTCTTTTTACATAAATTGACTAATACCCTTTTATTTCAAAACGTTTGCACCATGTGCTTCAATCGATTCGAAATGTTTTAAGATACATTTAGCTTTGTCCGAACTTTTCGATATTTAATTTCATACTTTTTACTATTTTTTAATATCGTAAAAATTTAATTTACTTTTATCCAAATTTCCCCGGTCTTATCTTTTCCTTTATAATTTAAAAAAATAACAAATTTTATTTGTTCTGCTTATTTCGACCATACGTATTTTATTTAGTTCCAGCCCGCAGCATGTGCTCGTCCTGGCAATAAACAATGATTAAACCTTTATTATTGGATTTCGATTTGACGAATATTGAAGCTTGTCAAGCTGCCTTTTATCTAGTATATTTTTAATAAAAATAATTATAAAACACAAACACCGCGCGCCATTAAATTTTTTAATTTACTTAAACAGTATTAAAATTTTTAGCATCCAAATACATTTTATTTAAGAAATAGTATCCTAAATAATGGGCCAGATAATCATGCCGGTACTCTTCGCTTTTATACGACTCAATCTCGATACGTTAAAAGCCAGATTTTTAAATAACATACAGTTTAAATTTTTGATAGTACGTTTCATAAACTCTGGATTATTAGCATTAATTTTTCTGAGTCAAATTAATATTTGATTTGTAAAAGATTATAGTTATTAGTTTTTAATATTTCTAAATACTTTACTTTAATTTGTTTCTTAATTATTAAACTGTATTTATCATATTTAAAAAAGGTATTTGGAAAAGTTAAATAATTTAGAATATATTATTTTTAAGGAATATTTTATAATAAATAGTTCCCTGGCTGAATTAGGTGGCCATTAGTGAAGAATGTTTCAATTAAATTGCAATTATAAAATGCAGGTTTAAAAAACTTGTAAATAAGAACAACCAAAGTTAATTTTTTTTTTTTTTTGAATTTTTGTGTAAATTCCCAAATTGACTGCTTAATAATTTGCTAATATGCAAAGATTGCTTGTACTAATACAAATTAAAACGTTATTGGCTGTAATTTATTTTTTTATTTAATTTATGAAACCAAATTCTGTGGCTAGATAAATTGCAACACACTGTTATTGATGTCATTTGTCTAATAAAAACCTTATCACAAAGTAAACAAATTTATATGAGTAGGAATGAAAAACCCTACAAAATTCATAATATTAACTAAAGTTTTTAATGTTTAAAGCAATTAAATTTATTCAAAAAGTTAGGCTATATTAGTTTTCGTTAAATAATATATTAAAAATAAAACGAAAAAAGCTGATCGATCTAAGAAACTTAACTCAATCGGTTCCATTCAATACATAAAAATTCATCATTGTTTACGCACTTATAAATGAAAAGATCAGATACTTTAATCACTAAGCTACCAACATTAAAATTATTAAAAATAAAATTATTCTACAAATTGAGCAAATATTAAACCAAAGAAAGCACTATGAATAGGTAAATTCATTTACGCATAATTATTTTATCATAATACAAATGGTCATTTAATATACTTTAAATATTTTTAAATTATTGAATAATAAAAGAAAAACAAACGGCAAATACTTACTAATTACAATAAAAAAAAATCAAATTTTTTAATCTTTTTGCAAGATATCTAAATCTGCTAAAAATAATAAACGCTTCCTCTAAAAAAAATCAAATATATGAGTATTGTTTCAAGTCCAAGACACAGTTAATTGCAAATTATTACTTAAAAATATCGTTTCCAATAAAACGAAAAAACCATACAAATAAATCATTATGGAAGTTGAATAATTATAAAACTATTTTTTTAAACCACTTGAAGTGGTTAAAATATTTAATTGCTAAAAGATAATCAAATAGCAAGTTTAAGTCAAAGCTTGTATAATTTTAGGTCCTAATATTATTATCCTGATTATATTGAATAAAACACTACCAATAATTTTTCAACCGTTGTGGTTGATTTTTTTGCCTTATGAAATAAAATTCAAATGAAATGCTTAAACTCAGTATTTGTTGACACAATGACCATTGACTAAAGAAACTGTGCACTCCTCCCCCCCCCCCCCCCCCCCTACTCGAAAAAATCGATGAATTGGTTTGCTTGTGGTTAGGCGATAAGACTAAAATTGCACAATCTTTGATAAATCCGCTAAAAAGAAGAAATTCAAAATATAATTGATTTTATAGAAATTTAAAAAATAAATATTCCACGTTTTTTCAAGAATTCTAAAACATTATAATTGCAATATTTCAATGCCAGATTTTTTTGATAAATGTAATGATTTCTGCATATATGGATGGGATTGTCTGAAGCCAGCCTTGTAAAAAAAATTCCAAAAGGAATTAAAGCACATACATTTTTTCGTACATTAAATTTCAAATCATTAAACAAGTCATTAAAAATAAACCAAAGAAAAACGCATACAAACTAATAAATGTGGAAAAATTGAAAATGTTTAAAGTTTAATAATTATTACATTTAAATTAACAATTTGCTTATGCTTTAAGCGCCTGATCAACTCAATCGCGTTACAAGACGCTACATTGGGCGGAATGGCACATTCTGGGGCCTTTTCTAATTAAATTTATTCATTTAATGAATTACTCTCATAAATAAATTAATAATTATTAATTGAACATGTTAAAAAAGGTTCAATAATAAAAACGCTTGCACTCCCGCCGGAGGATCCAGAATAGAATGAAGCGCGAGAGGAAAATGATTAGGATATAGAGTTATAATAATTTTGTTAGCAATATGATAAATACAATTTTTATAAAATGGTTAATATTAATTATTAAAATTAAAATTTTTAATTTATAAAAAAAACTTATGTCAGATAAACTTTTTAACAGGAAAAGAAATGTATAAATAAATTCTTTTATACGGAACTAGATGGAATTGATGGGGAATGTTGATGGGAAAGCGCAAAGCGCTTAAGGACGCGGCTTTGCCGCGTTGCTAGATTTTTTTATGCCTTTTTTGGTGAACATGATTTTTTTAGGCTGGCCTATCAAAAAATGTGCAGAATTTTTCCAATCGATACCTTCACCATTCGATAGAGCTTGAAAAACTCTACATTTCATCTTTTGACCCCATCAAGCTAAGAGCAATGTGCAAGGAGTTATAGCTCGGGCCTGAATTTTGCATTTTGATCTAAGATTGCAAAAAATAATTAAGTAAAAATTATACATTTGATATTTGATTCATCTTTATTTTCACTTGCGTGAAACGCATTGAAATTGTCTGCCACTCACTGACCAGGGCACCCTCTAAATTGACGCCTAGCGTTTTTGCATTTAAATTTATTGGAATTCCGTACGATTTGTTGCTTTTTGTGATTTTTTAATTAATATTAGTTTATTCATTTTACGGTAAATATTTTATAGTTACAATGTTGATATTATTTATTTTTGTAGCATAGTTTTTATGGCATAAATTATATTTTAGGTAAATCAATTTTATCGGTAATTTTAACTGCATCTCAGATAGAGAATTTTTCTATTGAATTTTCCTCAACTTATATATGAACACTTTTTATGTGATTAAATTTCTGATGTCCTCGCACTAAAGCAGAATTCGCATCAAAAAAAAATGCATTTTTGAAATCTGCAAAATTTTAAATTGTCCTCATTTTTGACCTTCACTGTCCTTATTTCGTAAAATTGTGTTGGCACCCCTGCTATTACACCATATCAAATTATGATCCGTCGGCACTCGTTACTGAAACTGAATCACACAAAAAACGGATCCACGACGTTCGCGTAGATGATTCGAGCACCATTTGATTGCGGCAATGCATTAATTTATTTAAAACTTTCTCCTTGCTTCTTTATTTAAATTTTGGCAAGGTAGCAAGTTATGAACGATACGTAAAAAAATTGATATAAGTACTTTCAAAGTAGAAAAGTTTAATATTACATTTTGGTCTCGTATTTTTAGCTTTTTAAGTTTATTGTTAATATTTCATCGAGCTTGAAATTTATAAAAAAAATTGGGCATGCGTTGAATAAGTATAATATTTTAAATAATTTTTAGTCATTTATGACTTTACTTTTTTTCTAAATTAACAAATTTTGTAATTTTCAAACAAGAAGAAGAAATTAAGTATTTATGATGAGATTTCAAAATTGTATCCATTTATAGCTAGGTATTAGCGCAAGTCTATTTTAATCAATCACAAAATTGTTATTTAACAGGTTTATTATTTTGAGTGATATTTATAAGAATAAATTTTTTGTTGGATATTCAGTGAATTTGGAAATAAGAAATATTACCTTTTGAACATTTTACGTTTTTAACCAAATAAATTGATTAGCAGCAGAATCTTTATAAATTAATATTACTTGATTTATTTTTTAACATTGAGCATTGACGATTGAAAAAATGTAATTTTGGTAGCTGTAAATTAGTGTTAATTCATTTTGTTTAAAAATTAAGTTTTTATTTTTATATCAATCGTTAAAATGCTAATAGATATGTGATATTTGATATTTTACTAAATCACTTTAGTAAATGTTTGCACGTTTATTAATTTTTTCATTTTCATTACTTTAGTTTTCATTTTGAATTTAAGGCATTATTATTAAAAGATAAATTTTTAAAGATTATAAGAACCGATAAAGATCCCCATTATAAAATTTTTAATGTCTGATACGCCATGCACCTTCTCCTCACATAAGGGTGTGGTGACCCTTGTCTTACCAAATTTATATTCATTACCCGCCGAACAGTTTAGTCTTTTCCACCAATTTTACGCTTATTATCCAAAACCAAATATCTTGTATAAGTAAAATTTTAATATTTGTACAGCATTAATTGGTGCAAGCAAAAAACAACTTGGGATTTGTTTAAAGACTAAGATCAACGCGGACAGCATCTATTTCCAAGTTGAAAATATTTTCAAATTGTTTATTAAAAAAATTTTAAAAAAGCCAATTAAATTTTTGCCTTTTGTATTATTTTTAATGTTTAATCCTCAATATTAATAGTTTGGCAAAGCAAAAATTATTAAAAAATTTCAAAAGCATTTAATGTTTACTAAAAAATGAGTAATATTATTGCGAGAAATCTATCTTTCACCAATTAACAATAAAAGACATCTTTATTAGCTAAATATTTTGAATTAAAAAGTAATTTAGCCAATTCGCCGTCCGTCGTCCATCGCTTCATAAGCGCCAAAACACATCTCGAGACCTAAACAACAAAGTGAAGTTGAGCTTAATTGAATTCATTCAACTAAAAATAATGTATTTTTTAATTTTGCGATTAAAAACATGATTACAATTACCCACACAAGTGCCCACAAATCGTCAGGGTTTTTTTTCTTATTTAAATTATTTTTTCATGTTAACAAAGTATCATTTTTTCGTTTTTGTAATTGAAGTTTTTAAAAAAGTAAATTTTTTTTTCTAGGATTGTAGTTTTGATAAGTAGGTATCAAATTAGTTTTTTTAACTTAAATTAAATTAATATTATTTTACATTTTTTTTTGCTTAAAATCTATTATAAATTGAGCAAGGGTTATGTTGGTTTTACGCCTGCATAGGCATCCATTTAATATTTTTATATTTTATATTTATTTCATCACCAGATGTTCTCAGAATATAATTATTCGGTCTCATCAATTTAATTGGTTACTTAATTTAATAATCTTAATTAAATGAATGCATTTCAAGTATGTTAATTATTTTCCTTGCGTTTAATCTATATTAAAGAGCATGCTCTTTCTGTAGAAATATTGTGCATAAATGACAAGGATTTAATTCTAAGTTTTTTATTATTTCATATAAATTAAAGGATTTAATTAATATTTAAATTTTTTTTAAATGCAAAGATTCACGGCTGGTTCATCTTGGCGTACGGGCGGATTTTTTGCTAATTCGTTTATTAAGTATTTTAATATATTTATTTAGTTTGGAAGCTTGTTGCAATAGCGATGATCTTTATTCACAGTTAATTTGAATATTGTTTATTGTATAATTAATGTTTAAAGGAAAAGTTTACATTTTATCTCAAATTGTTAGTAATTACAAAACAAATGAAGCCCACTGTAGTTTTTTGAAAATTTAAATTGTTCGCAGAATTGAACTAAATGGGGTTTTAATTTACTTATTTTATGTAAATCTATACACCTCATTTTAGAATTATATGATAATCTTGCAGAATAATTTACGTTATAATAGTCTACATAAATTTATTATTAAGTATTCGTAACCAAATTAAAATTTCCTAATATTGCACAAATATTGGCATATTTTTATTTTTTAACTTAATACATTGCAATCCCCAATTGGTTGCTTGCAAGAAAGTTGTTTCAATTTTAAAAATTATAAAGTGGGTACTGCAGAATAAAAGAATTTTTCAATTCAACAAAAAAACATCAAATTTATTAAACCATTTTACTACTAGATGATTTAATATGCTAAATTATTAGATTAACATTTCGTATTACTTAAAGATTAAGTTTGATTTTTATAATATTATTTTCAAATATTACAATTGGTGGGATTGATCTGTTGATCTTATTTATCATTTTTTAATTTTACATAAACTAGTTTTTAAAATTTGCTTGCCATGAACACAAGATGCCCGATCGGAGTTTTGTAATTTATTAGAAAGTTATATGGCATTTATTTAATATAGTATTTACAAAATATTCATTATTGATTTTAAAATTTTATTTTAGATTTATTAAAATTATATTATATATTTAACAATTAAAAGTTTACAATTGAAAAACTTCAATATAGAAAAAATAAAAACAACAAAATCTTCCATATTTTAGTAACTTTTGTTTATTTTAAAAATAATTAGTTTTTCTTAAGAGTATACGCTTTTTGGAGCATTATTTTTGGTAATCTTTATTTTTTTAAAACGATTTCTATTATTAAGCATTTTTTACGACGCCAATTTTGTACATTTTTGTTAGGAATTTTTATTTGGGTCTTAATTCAACGATATAATATTTGTAATACTAATTACATCCAACATGCGGTCAACTTTTAAAAATATTTTTTCTTTTTGATTGACGTATAAGAATAAAAGTGGAAGCGCTAATGTATTTGCCATTTTGAATCTGTGAGGATGTCATTGGCGCGGGTACCGTACAACAATTTATTAAGCAAGAATAAACCTGAAACATTTTATGCATTGAAGGTAATATGTAGTCAAAATTAGCAATTCTAAAATACAAAATTTTAATAAAATAATATAAATTCATTTTTGCGCTGAAAGTAATTTCTTCGCCTGTAGCCCCTTGAAAGGAAAAATTTGTCAGTTTGAACATTACAACAACAAAAAGAAGGAACTAATGTGCACGATGCAATAAAATGAATTGGTTTACTTTAGTAAAATGCATGTTTAAACCCCAATATTATTTAATAAAAATTTAAATCAAATAATAATAAATTATTTTATGTTGGTTAAAGAGCACAATTACCAGCGTGACTAATTAAGAAGAAATAAAAATTAAAAATACCACATACAACAAAATTAAATTTACAATTTGCCCAAACAATATTGGTTCACTATTTGTACAAATATTCCAAATATTTTACCATAACCGAATCCCTCCACTGCTGCTTCGGTTAGGCGGCACTCAAAGCCGTTGAAACCACCCTTGGAGCGGTACTGGCAGGTCAGCGTAAAAATTTTGAATGAAAAAAACAACTCAAATAATAAATTATACAACCCAGAAAAAGTGAATAAACTAATAGTAAACACAAAATCATTTGTTTATTTAAATAGATTCACATTAAACACCAAACTTAAATAATCGTAAAAACAAAATACCTTAAAACAAATGTTACATATTTTTATCAGAAATCGCAAACCCTAATGTCATGCCAACCTTTAGCGTTTCTTTTATTAAATATTTTAATATATACAAAAAATCATTTGTGGTCTCTAATTAATACATAGAAATTATTGTTTTAATGTGTGATCTAGAATTACATTTTACGTTTTTAAAAGACCAATTCGCAAACTGCAAAATCAAAGTGGAGGAAAATTGTTGTTTATTTTGTAAAATAGTTAGACATTCTGTAAAATTTAATTTAATTTGAATTTTTGTAATTAAATAATTAGAATTCGATAATAAAAATATAAAAAGGCATGATCTTAATCAAAATTACTTTTTTATGTGTTTGTACCCTAATAAGCTAATACAGCACCTGAATTCGGCACGACACAAACACCAACAAACTCAATAATGCTTTTGATTGCCTAACTTTAATTTCGAATCCCGAAAAGTTTGAATAAATATGCAACCCTTTTACATTTCTCATAATATGGATTTATATTTGAATAAAAATGTAAAAAAGATATTCCCTAATATAAAATCTTCTACAAAATTTTACTTGATTGAAATAATATATAATAAGTCTTTAAAAACAATGAATGAAATAAAAATTAATAAATATTCAAATAAAATTATTAAGTCAAAATTTCTAAATATCTTGGCATTAATAAATAAATAGCAATAGCATTGCAACTGATTTTACTCTGTGTTTACAAGTTAAAAATTCAGGATTTGAAATTTATTAATTTTATTTTTAAGCTGTTGCTTCTATGACTTTTTAAAATAATATTTTTGGGTTTTGTTAAAGATCAATTTTTAATCTTAAATTGAATTGTTAGTATGTTTTTTTATTAATGATTTTTACCATTGGTTTAGAAAACAGCGTATGTGTTCAACAATCGTGAATTTTACTATTTTATCAATAGCAGAAAACAGCGAACTGTAAGTGTTGTTACTCGATTACTATAGCCGTGATTTAAGGACGCGCTGATGGCACTCTACCTTTGAATTATTAACTCCGATAGTTATTTATATAAATGATTAATGTCTTGTTTTTAAGTTTTATATATTTATTGTTTAAAAATCATGTAATACTTTTGCAAAATAATATTTATAAATAGCAGATTTTTTGGCATAGATTTCGAAAACAATTATTAAGGAATTTATTAAACTTATTTATATAATTGTTTTTAATTTATCGACCAGTTATAGATTAGATTTTTAATATTTTAGTTTTTTATACGCAATAAATTCATTTAAAGAAACAACCTTTAAAATACTAGATAAAACCGTTTAAACATTCATATTTATTTTGCAAACATTTTATATCCTTATTTGGGCAAAAGGCGTTTTTTCTTGTTTAAGTTTTCGGGTATTTAAATGCTTTTTAATTAATTGCCTTTTTTTCTGAGTTGAAAATAAAATGTTGTTTAATTTTAAAATTTCGCAACCCGATTTCCTGATAAATTCTTGCCTCTACACAAATTTGCTTTTAGTTATTTTATAAAAATTTGTTTACAGTGGAGAAAAAAATTGCTTGTTTTTAATTGATTAAATGATATTATTTAATGCACATTCAAAAGCTGAATAAAAATTTTGCTTAATAATTATAATTATATTGTTTATGTTGTTTTTTACTTTTGTTTATAGAAAACAATTTAATTTATTTTTTTATTTATCTGTCATTTCCATGTATTCTTTTTATAGTTGTGGAAAACGTGGCACCAGGGCAAGCTACGTACAACTCATTAATCTACTTTAAAAACAAAATTGTTTTTATCCGGCATGGCTTTTCATAGTATGTAGTATTAAAATAGGCAAATTTTCTTCAGTATAATAGTTTAGCGTAGCTTATGTGTATTTCTTATAATATATTAGCGCATAATATTGCATTTTTGCTAAAGAAATCAAAAAATATAGTCATTCTGTGACAATGCCATATTGATAGTGATATTGAAATACGGAACTTTAGAAGAACTAAAGATGAAGATTGGACGGAATTCATTATTCTATGTATATTGGAATTTCCAGTCTTTTTTTGGAAGATAAAATATAAATGTAGTAATTTTAATGCGTTTTGCGAGCACTGAAATTCGCGCATGTTTCGAGGTTGGCCGATATTTATTTGTATTGCTTTTTAAAAATTTCAATACACATAATATTTAAATTTTTTTTTAAATTTGGAGGTTTTTTGGTTTTCACCTTTGAATTATTTTTAGGTAAATAATTTTTATGTACTTATTTAGTTGGTTGATTTGTTTATTTAATGTTTTTGCTTAATATTTGTTAAAATATTTTCTTTGTCAATGCTTACATAATTTCTGTACCTGTCGGCGACTCGGTGTGCGACGTCTTTAGCGAAATCGGATAAGAAATTTTTACTCGGCCTACGGTTTTAAAGAAGTACGTATTCGAGGCACCATCAGATACCTCACAAATCAGGCTCGTTTTCCCGCAACCTGTCTCTCCCATTACGATGAGTTATTGGTTTTGGCAGAAGTTCAATATTTGGCTAATTATGTAGCAGCGGGAAGCTGATTCTTCTGAGCCGCAGTCAGTAATAAATTTTAACATTTTAAAATATATATTCTTTCATAAATAGATCTGAGTTTGTACTTATATTTTTATTAGCAGTATTTATTTGTTTCTTCGTTTAAATGCAAATTTAATTATATGTTTTGCCTCGTGTAGGCAGTCGAGAAAAGTTAATATAATTTTTGAATAGTGAAGCGTGGGACTATTATCACAGTAAATAAATTTTTTTAGCTATTTAATGCCATTTTGCATTTTTTTTAAATATTGATAAATGCAAAAAAAGTAAATCAGCGCTTAGTTTCAAATAGAGATTATCGTTTTTTATTTACTAATAGTTTAGTTTTTTTTGAATATTTTTAACTTGCGTTTTAGGAAATCAACTTTTAATGTAAGGTTATTTTCGAAATAGTAACCTTATTTTTAGCTAATTACCCTTCAAATTTCTTAAAATTGTCTCATCATGAAAGTTTATTAAGTCACGTATGTTTTATTTAAGAAACTTTTTATTTTTATATAAATTTATGATTTTATTAATATAATTTCTGTTCACTATTATTGCTTTTAATTAAAGATTTAAGAGGATAAATTATTTTTATTATATAACAAAATAATACAATAAAATTTGAAATTTACTATAATTTTTAAACTTGGAACTTCTACTTTAAATAACTTTTTTGATCAATTATTTTGAATTTACTAATAACGTTATTTTTGACAAGTGGGCCCTTCAGTTGTGATGTGTATTAGGTAAGCCGTAATTTAGGTGGTTCTTTTCTTGAACCGGTGTCGAGCTCGCTGTGGGCATCTTGGAGCCGTCTTTGTTAATAATTTCTATTACTTTCAAAATAAACATCTATAAACCAAAAAAGCCAAGACCTGAAAATGGAAATAAATAAAAATTTTACTTTTATTATATAAATTCACAAATACCGGTTGGCATGTCGAAAAAGTTTTTTAAGATTTAAACGATATTTGTTAGGTCCAAAAATACGAATTTGGAAATTAAAAGCCTTGGGGTATCAAAAAAATAACTTTTTTTAGGGGATGAATTTTCCCTTTATTTCTTGTAAGATTTGTTAGCATTTTAAAAATAGGGTAATTTTTTCAAGTTTTTAGGAATAGGAGGAGTCCCTGCTGGGGAAAAATTTTAAGATTTAACAATTTTGTCAAAAAATTGGTCCAAAAATTACGAATTTGGAAATCAATAGAGTCCTCCCTATCGTTTTCCAAACCGTTTATATGCCAAGAATTTTTCACTAATCTGCAAAAAAAATTATAAAAATTGTTTTTAACAATAAAAGTCTGATAACTTTAATAAATATAATAAAAGAAATAGTAATCAAATTTAAGTGCTAACTTTTGGGTATTTCAAAACTATAAATTCATTTTTAAAAATTTACAAAATTTAAATATCATTTAACGATGAAGTCCAAATAAAGTGGTAAAAGATAATTAGCAATTCAATTAATTAACTGAGATGAGAAAAATTCTAAATTAAATATTGGATAAATTTGAAAAAAAAAATTCAAAAAGATACACGTATTTTTTAAATAATACATTGCACTGCTCACGGCACCTCCGTTCGGGACGTGCGTAAGGGCTTTCTTTATACATAAATGTAAATAAAATCGAACTTTAATAAAACATTAAAAATATTCAATACTAAATAAAAGTTTAATCAGTCTCCAAAACACGTAAAGATAAATAATGTATTTAAATCAAAGGTAAAAAATGATAATTTTTCTTGATAGAAAGTTTAAAGAATAAAGAAATTTGAGAAATTTACTTATGAGTTAAAAAGTTTGAAAAATTTAAAATTTAAACAATAAATTTAGCTACAACCTTGCTGCATTCGTAGTCGTATTATTTATTCATTTAATGCAATTTTATTTTTATGTAATTCCAGACAACAACACTCAATAACTAAAAACCATTTTTTTAAATATTATAATTTTTCAGATAATAGTTTCAAAAACGGAAAAATTGCTTTAAAACGGAGCTAATAAATCTTTGATTAGCATTTTATGTTGCCTTCTATTATTATATTTGTTTAATTTTAATTATGATCTTGCCTCAAGTGCGTCTCGAATGTCGTCTTCTTGACTACACCGCAGAGAATTCCGGGCGAATGTAAAATATTAATTAAATTTCATAAATAATAAAAAAATATTAAAAGTTTTTCTTCAATTGTCGCGTTTATTTGAATAATGTAAAAGAGAAAAATTTAATGGTAAACCTTAAAAAATGCTAATTCAATATTTCTACTTTAATCAGCGAAAATGCGAGCTCTTAAAGCAGCAACGCAAGCAATATGTATGTTGAAAAATTGCTCGGCCATGATTTAAATAAATATAAAAGATTCAATATCATTTCAAATCAATTTAATGAAGCCAACTTGTTGCTTTTACCGGAGAGGCAAACGTCGCACTCGAAGACAAGGCAACGAACAAATTTAAAATTTGATTGCTTTTGCTTATTTATTATATGAATAGCCGCATATAGCTAAATAAATTATTTTCATTCAAAATAATCTGTTACATTTCATTAATAATGATGTTCATAGACATGTTAAAATCAAGCCAAAAAGATTAAACAATTGTATGCATTCATCTTACCTGTATGAAATAAAAAAATAAATAAATATTAAAATACCGTATTTCCTAGAACTCCCCCCCTCCTCTATTAGAACCCCGCCCCCCCCCTAATAGAACCCCCCCCCCCCCTCTCAAATAGAATCCCCCCCCCTAATAGACCCCCCCCCCCCCTCAAATAGACCCCCCCCCCCCTCCCTCAAATAGACCCCCCCCCCCCCTCTAATAGAACCCCCCTTTTCGAGGGGGTTGAAAAATAGATCCCCCTCCTCTATTAGAACCCCCCCCCCCCTCTCAAATAGACCCCCCCCCCCTCTAATAGAACCGATTTTGGCTTATAAATTGTTTTTATAATTTTTATGTGCATTAAGAGTAATTTTTTAGCTGTTTAATGATTATTTTCTAATAACATAATTTTTTAAAATGTTTATTCAGAAGTCAGCCTTAATTCTTATTCAAATGCATATCACCAAGTCACATAATAATAAAAATATTGCAATTAAAGATTATTATTTCAAAGCTGGGTATTTGTTACATCGATTTAGTTACTTCCTTAAAGGTTTAGAATTTTGCAGTTTACAATAATATAAATTATAAAAAAATTGTTTTTTATATTTCATTAACTTTGTACGTTAAAATGGCACCTTTAATTTAACGTTTGGAGCTTCCTTGATTCTTTTAGCTTTGAAAAAATTGACTATTAATGAAAGGTGTGCGAGGCAGTACATTAAATAATCAGATGGCGCGCAAGTGGGGGCCTCAGATGGCGCATAATCCATTTCAGCGCCATATTATCTATATAAGGCTCCCAATTATTTATTTTATTCATTATTTATTTTTCCAGTATTTTAATTAGCACTGGAAAAAGCTCCAACTGCTCCAGTACTGGATAATTTTGTAGTCTGTCCTTAAGGGGATAGCACTGCCGCCTTCAAGGGCAGTCTAAAGGTACTTGAAGGACGGCGAACCACTGGTTCCGTGCGGTGGCTTGGGCGCTAGTTCCCAACCGTAATCCCAAGCGGTTTCAAACCAGTGCCATAGCCAGCTACTAGGGGTTTGACCCGATTTAGTGGTGCAAGCTGGGAAGTCTAGGCTCCCGCCACTAACCCGCAGGTCCCCTTAATTCGCCGTCCTTCAAGTACCTTTAGACTGCCCTTGAAGGCGGCAGTGCTATCCCCTTAAGGACAGCCTACAAAATTTAGAAAGCAGTTTCAATTAAAATAGCAAATTATACTAGACAAAATAATTCAATAATAGAAACCATACAAATAAAATTAAAAGTTAAATAAAACTTAAATGACCAAAAACTAAAGTAATGATAAAAAATAGCCAATAAATTTATTTTTTATATAATGTCTCCTTTCTTTGTCTATTCAAAGCCCAATATTTATTCTTACGAAATAACCTTAAATAATCAATGCAGAACTATAATAGCTCAAATATATCGGTTAGGCGTTAATTGATTATAATTTTTTGATTTCAAATATTTTTAGATGATAAAATTTGATTAAAATTGTATGATGAATGAAAATAAAATTAATTAAACTGAACTAAAAGAACTTGCTAAAAAATAAATACTAACTGGTATATTATGTAAAATAAATAAATTTTACTCTGCACGAGTGTTTATAATTTAACACAATTAAATAACAAATTAACTAAAATAACAAACAGAAGAACAGCGAATTAAAGGAAGCTCATAAAGTTGAAGGAATTTACCTCTTTTTTTATTTCCCAAAAAATTGAGTCTATTTAATACGCAATAAAATTTAATAATATAAACATGCAAACGATAGAAAACTGCCCACCAATAAAACACTTCAATAAACGCAAATTACAAATAAAAATTGTATGAAAATGGGTATTCTATTTGTTAAAAACTATCCTACGAGTTGAACTTAGGTGATAAATATATATACCTAAGAAGGATGATGATACAGGATGAATTATACCACGGCCCGTACATCAGCTCTTCGCCTAAGGCCGTCAATGCAATCATAATTTAAAACAACTTTTGGAAACCTTTATTAAATTGAAAAGCAATAAAAAATAAATCGTTAAATTAAAATGGTTTGAATACAAATTGACAAAACATACCTAAATTTGTTAAAATTATAATCTATACTAAATGTCAAGAATTAGCATATTCACATAAACAAAAATAATTAAAACAAATTTTAATCAATATTTTTAAGATATTAAATTTACAAGCATAAATTATATTTATTTGGTTTTTGAAATATTAAGTATTATTATAATAGTTTTAATTAAATTCAATAAATCAAACGTAATGAAAATTTGCAAATGCAATCAATCAAACGCAAAGACACGCGCGGCACGTTATTCGAAGATATGTGCTTGCAACTCTTTAAATCAGCAAAACAGAAATGGACAGGCATTATAATTTTTTCAAACAATAAAAAAGAGTTAAAAAAGATTGCATATCGCGAGTTAAAAATAATCAAGCATTTATATCGGTAAAGGCACCTGGAGCCAAAGGGACGACTGATTATCCAACCATGACTTTTTTCATGATCAACCTTTTAAACAATGATTGCAATATACTGGGCGTGTATAATTCAAAATAATATTTTAAATTTTAATGTTATAATATTATGATTTATATGATTATAATTATTGATAAGAGTTATAAATTCAAAATAAATGAAAATTTAAAGTTCACGTCTTTCGGAGGGATTAATGAATAGGCTGATTTAAACCAAATTCCAAAAGATTAACGTAGATTTTTAATTAAGTAATCGTGGTTTGTTTCCAATAAATAAAAATGTTGCGACTTTAAAAAATGCATCAAAAATAAAATTAATAAAATATAAATATGATAATACGAACATGATATCATAGAGTGCAACATTAAAATAAAATCAATGGTCTAAATATTATTTAAAACATTTGATAAAAAAGCTAATATAAATCAAATCTTCATCAATAAGTCTTTAAAGAACAAAAGTTAATACGCTTAAAAACTTGTCCACTTTAGAAAGGAGAAAAATAAAAAGGATATAAAATAATAAATTCTCAAGAAAAAAATAACATGAAAAGAAAATATCGTGTTAAAACAAATAGCAAATATCACATATGATTTTTTTTCAAATCAAAATGATTTACGTTAAAGGTCGAATAGGGAAGGAGGCTCATAGTTCTTTGTTTTATTTTCCAATTTTGAAATATTTAATTTAATTTTCATTATGTTTTGTTGTTATTTTTCTATTCTCAAACAGAGCCAATTTGTACGAAAAATAATAAAAAAATTAAATTGTTTAAACACATAAAAAAATTAGTTATTTAATAAACTTATGAAAATGCAACAATTCAAAATAAAAATTGTCACTTTCTATTATGTTAGAAATTGAAAAATTTATTAAAATTACTAAAATTATATATAACTTAATAAGGTTCATAGTGGGAATTTTGACCAAGCACGAGTTAAGCCTACATTAATCAAATTTCAGCATGAGCGACCGTAAAGTTCGTCATCATTAATAAATATAAAAAATAAATCAGTAAAGTAATTAATATTAACTCGTTCATCATAGTAAAACATCTTTTTCAATAAATAGTATGCACAACCAAATTTAAAAGAGTAGATTCCAAAAAGATTTTGTTTAAATAAAAAATGTATTATTAAAATTTGTCGTGGACAGATTTTCAATTTGTAACCCAAAATTATTTAACTGAAAATTTTATGACCGCACCTAAGACTTGATAAAAAATGCTTCAATATTTAAAAAAATGAAAGAAAATTAGACATTAAAAAATTTTTGAAAAGTTAAATTAAAATTTTTTTATAAAATAAAAAAAACAAACAAAAAGTACTTCGCAGCTTCCCAGAATAAAGTATTCTGAAGAATTACGAACTCAAAAATTTAAAATTACCTAATAGCCAATATTTTAATTAATTTAATAATGTGCCAATAATGGCAGAATTAAAAGCAATATGGTTTATTTTTTGCATTTTATAATTGTATTTATGATTTTACGAGTTTATTAAACTAAATAAACATTTATTGATTCTCGAAGAAGATAAATGCTCACACATTTTCAAGTTACCTGCTATCTTTCATTGAAAAAAATAATAGATATCTTACTTTACCACTTAAAATATAAACTAAACAATATTAAAAAATTTAATTAATGAAGAGTCAACCGAATCTGATGAGAAAAAATCCATTATAACAAAACTGGTTATTTCGTTCATAAATTAAGAAAAATCATTTTAAAAAAGGTTATTTTTTACGTTAAGCATTAAATCGTCAAGAATAAGTAACAACGGTTTAGCTTGCTCTTTTATCATTTTCAAATCTGGAATTCCATTGTGTGTCTCTATACCCTGTCCAATTAACCCCAAAATACTATCGTTCATTTCACCATAACAATATAAAATCTTATTTGGAACAGGATCAATTAATTCTTTATAATATTTCAAAAATTTCAAAAGCCATTGGGTTTTACCGCTTCCGGTAGCCCCTGAGAAAATTAGTGTGAAAGGTCCACTAAACATTTTTTCTTTTTTATTTATTTATTATTATTATTATTTATAGGGATGGCCCCTCACATTGTGTATCGACTGAAATTTGAGCGAAGAAAAGTTTGATTGACAGGTCAATCGGAAATTTTTGGTGCGCGGAGAAAGTTTGATTGACAGGTGCCGAAATGACCTTGAGGGCGGGAGAGGGAAAAGTTGAATTTTGGATTTGGCAACGGGCCCAATAGGTTTTGGGGGGGGGGCAATTAGACGGCTTGGTTTGTGTGTTAATCCGCGCCTTTTTAACCCGCGAGGTTTTTGTTTGGGACTGAATTGTCTCGCTTTTGGGGTCAGATTTTGGTTTCTGGCGGCATGATCAAAGGGTTATCCCCTCCACTAGGTTTTGGTTTTGGGCGGGCGGCATGATCAAAGGATCCTTGTAGGTTTTGGCTTGGGGCGGCTTGTTCAAAGAGCCCAATAGGTTTTTGGGCGGCAAGATCAAAGGACCCGACCCCTCCAATAGGTTTGGGCTTTGCGGGCGGCACGATCAAAAATTACCCGCGCCCTTTTTGGCCGCGCCGTACCCGCGCGGTTTTGGCCGGACGGTGCCAGCATTTGGTCTGGTGGCGGTAATTTCAAAGCCTCTGACCCTGCCAATAGGTTTTGGTTTGGCGACATGATTAACGGACCCTTCCCATAGGTTTGGGTTTTTGTGGGCGGCGAGTTCAAAGGGTCTGACCATCCCAAAGGTTTGGGCAGGCGACATGATTAAAGACCCTTCCATTAGGTTTGGGGCGGCATGTTCAAAGGGTTGGACCCCTCCAATAGGTTTGGGTTTGGTGGCGGCATTTTCAAAACGACCCGCGCCCTTTTTGGCCGCGCCGTACCCGCGCGGTTTTGGGATCGGTAGGATTCGGCCCGCCCCCGCAATCGATTTGGCATGTACCCTTCAAAGGTTTTGGCTTTGAGCCGGCATGATCAAAGGCCCCAATAGGGTTTGGCTTTGTGGACGGCATGATCAAAGGACCCGGTAGGGTTTGGTGGCGGCCTGATCAAAAGGTTAGACCCCTCCAATAGGTTTGGGGCGGCATGTTCAAAGGGTTGGACCCCTCCAATAGGTTTGGGTTTGGTGGGCGGTACGGCCAAAGGACCCGGTAGGTTTTGGGAGGCAAGATCAAAGGCCTCAATAGGTTTCGGTTTAGTGGCGGTGATTTCAAGCTGCTGACGACCCGTCGCAAACCACCATCTATGCATTATTTGTTAGTCGACAAAAAACGCCAATGGAAAGGTGCTATGTAATCTCGACAGTGACTGATTTCGACAGTGGATTTCGACAGTGAACTATTTCGACAGTGACTGATTTCGACAGTGAACTATTTCGCCTCCTTTCGCACTTTTTCAGACTTTTTCGACAGCGACAGATTTCGACAGTGACTTATTTCGACAGTTAACTATTTCACCACTTCGTTTTAATCTTATCCAGATTTTTGTTACAAAGAGTGGATTTCGACAGTGGTCATTTTCGACAGTAATCCGAAATTTAAAAAAAGATACATTACTTGTGAAGAATTGCAATCCTATGGTACTTTTAAAATGAATAATATTTAAAAGCGCAAGTGGTAAGCGCATGAGCGGAGGAATCCAAGCAGATCGCGATTCTGAAATCAGCAACAAGAGCCTCAGGTGCTCCTTGAAAGTCAGTTACAATATGTTGCCAAGTTTCGTCTTCTTCAACCATCTTTCTCGCAAATGAACTCGCCCGTTGGTTCCCTTTGAGGTGAACGTTTCAGGCGCTGTGCCAACCCTTAACGAAGCTTGGGCATTCACTTAAATAATCAATAAGTCTATCGCACTTCAACTGAGTTATTCGGTTCTTCCCAGTCCTTCATTTACTCTCTCCATTACATTCCATAATTCAATGGGAAACAGAGCATCAGTCAGAGCCAAATTCAGTGCCTCAATTTGCCCACGAATCCAATTATCGGCAGCCCCCCCAGCATCTTCCTCCAAAATCTCTTCGTTTTGAATGATTCGCCTCGGGCCAAGCCAAGTGTTAACAAAATAAAGAATGAACTCTTTTGAGTTCCGGTGTTGGTTCAAGAGTAGACATAACAATGCAAAAGTAGTTGTAGACAAATTGTGGAGGAACAAAAGCTAGGGCTTGCATTGACCGCATGGACGTCCGAACATAGCCATCGTCGCGATAGCGTGTCAGCAAATTTGGCAACCGTTGGATGCGACGCCATACGGCCTGGCCGAAATGGAAAAGACACCCTGTTCTCGTAGAGTTTGGAAAGACATTCCCAGCTGCATTGACAGCCCCGGCCTCAAAATCACTCATAATGCGCAGCGGAAACCAATCATATGCAACTGCAGCCCGAATCGCTTCAAAGAATCGTGTGTACGTCGCAAATGTTTTGTTTGGCAATAAACCGTAGACCACAGGCACGGCACAATGATCAATCACAACTGACATCGTGTAGAGTTGTGAAAAGCCCCTTGGGCATGACTTAATTTTATAAAATTAAAAAATATTAAAATTAATTTTAATTTGTTTAGTTAATTTTTAATGTTTTTTATCAACGTAACCACCTCAAAAGTGCCGTCGACAGCAACTTCTTGTCGATTGCGCGACAAAGTCTCCAAGGCAAAATGAGAGCAAAAGATGATCATTCTCTCCCCATGAATGTTTTGGTCATAAATCACGCGATTTTGCAAACGGTCTGGTACTACGATTTGAGATGCCGGAAGAACATCCATGCCAACGTCACCAACCGGAAAATCACAATATTTTACTACAATTTTTGCAATCAAATTTGCCTCTTGCTGGTGTTTTCGCTTTTGATAATTGAATGTTCGGCGCATATCTGCAGGCGATGGGGCACTGTGTATACGCACCTCTGCGGGAAGATCTGATCGAGCTGCTCTTACAATGTTCCGGCTGGTAGTAGGAAAATCACTCTGCGCTTCTACGCGAAGACGTTCACATGCTTCTCTGACCTATTTTATCAAATCGTACAAGTCAATAATTATTCCCAACCATATGTCCACCAAAAACCGGAGCATGATTATGCTCTCCAGTGATTCGCCCCACTTTATACTGAGTGCCGTCATCATCGACTTCCCAACGGGTATAAACACAAGCACGACCTGGGCAGTACGGCGGGCGAATCGGGCAACGCCAGTACTCGCTTCCATCATCAATTTTAGATAAAGCTTTATAATGTTTATATGATACAAAAAGCCAGGATACTGTAACCTCAAAGGTGTATTCGTAACCGCCATGAGAAAGAAGCAATTTTCCTCGGCTCGATTTTGTTTCAGCAAAACGAATTAGTCCGGCCATTAACGAGAAGGAGAGATATCAAGAAAATGAATGTTCGAGAATGACCACAAAACCATTTTTCCATTACTCCTTATCTTTCGACGGTCAAATAAACTGAATGACCTCTAAGCAATAAGAGCAAACAAAGCTGATCAGTTTGCAAAAAGCCCAATATCGTTATTTTGTTTCTCACATAAAAATTCATTGTTTTTTGCCGAATTTATATAATAATACTATTAGCTTTTGACAAATCTCACTTGATTCTTTATCTTTTTATCACTAGTATTTAGTTAATCTTTAAATCTGTCGAAATCAGTCACTGTCGAAATCTGTCACTGTCGAAAAAGTCTGAAAAAGTGCGAAAGGAGGCGAAATAGTTCACTGTCGAAATCAGTCACTGTCGAAATAGTTCACTGTCGAAATCCACTGTCGAAATCAGTCACTGTCGAAATCAGTCACTGTCGAATTTTCCTGGCACCAATGGAAATCACCCGTTGGCAATTCGTGTGAGTGATAGAAAAGAGAATTTTAGTAATGTAAAACTTAAACAAATAAAATTTATATTAAATTTATAAAAAGTCTAGTGAATAAATAAAAGCTAAACTTAAAATGTAAAAGGTAATAAAATTAACTATTGTAATATTCTGAAAAAGAAAATGATAAAAGCCAATAATATAACAAAACAATAGTCACTTAGCATAATAACGATCGATAATCTTGAAATAAAGATACGGAAGTAATATTTTTTTCTGGCTACGTAACATTTACTAAATATAAATAACAGTCAAGAACAGATAAACTAAAAATTGTATTTCATTTATCCAATAATTATTTGAAAATTAATAAGCCGTTAACTCGACAGAATCAAGTTTGTCTCGTATAATTTAAGAAAAAAGATAAACAGATAAGGATGATTTAAAGTCTACTTATTTATTCTTAATAAATAAATTAAAAGTTTAACTAATTTAGAAAAATTTCAAAAAAAACAAATTAAAAATGAATTAAATGCTTTGGTCTATTTACAAATTTTTACAGAAAAATTAAAAAATTATTTTATTTATTCAACATTTTTAAAATGTCACTTAACGTGGGCGCAGGCCCAGCCGCCCACTTCCAACGTAGGAACAGTGTACCTGGTCAGTTGACAATTGATTGTGTAATAAATATAATAGTTTAAATTCTAAAACAATAATAATATGCATTGCATGAATATAGAATTAAATATTTTATCGCAAATTTGAGGCATTTGATAATATGTGAATTTGTAGAGTGAATAAAAATAAATAATAAAAAGATGAGATCTTTGTGGAATAAAGTCGCCACCGCTTTTTGACATATCTAATTACAATGTTTGGTAATATTTTAGAACTATTATGAATTAAACTGTTTTACATTTTCACAATAAATTTTGTTAAAACAGCTATAAATTGCGTAATAACAAGAAATAAAACTCAAAATATAAAAACAATACATAATTATCAAATTAACGCATTCACTGCCAAATTAAAGAATCTTCCGAAAGTATGCAATTCAAAAATAATAAATTAACAATCTAAGCGACATTATATATATATATAAAACTAAATGCAGGCCATGTAAATTAACTTTGTGCAAACCGCAAAAACAAATTTAAAAAACATCCTAAACAAAAAATACTGTGTTGAGCAATTTATAAAATGAATGCGTTACCTTTTATTTTATGTAAAAAACTAAAATACAATTTATCTGGATGCAAAAAAATTTATCGTCTTATAAATAACAAAATATTTTATTAAATTCTATATTTAAAAAAATGATTAATATTGTTTGGCCATTTAAACAAAATTTTAACAATGAAATATGCAAAAATATTTACTAGCATAACCTTTGTAAGAACACCACTTAATCAATGACATACCCCATTTATATGCTGAATTTATTATAAATTACTTATTAAATTGCTTTTCATTGTTTTATATAGTTTTTAAAACTCATTTTTTATAGCATATCGTTTTTTTTTTTGTTGCGTTTTTGCAACACGCTTTTCTGTAACACGTTTGACTCTTTTAGCATAAAATATCATTTAATGTTATGTATTGTTACACATGAGACAGCCGAAGTAATATTAAAAGATATTTGGTTCAAGTTTATGTTTGTCTCAAGGTTATGAAATAAAATTTATTTTGGTATTAATACATTTTTGTAAATTATATTTTTTAAAGAATTTATTATGTCGGCATCTTGAATGAGAACTTGAATTCCGTGTCTTACGAATATATTTTTGCGTATTTTTTGTTATTTTGAGGACTTTTTTGTTTTTTTATTAAATTGTGCTGGGGGGACTTTAAAATGAGTTGTTTTTATTAATTTTAGGTTTTTGTTATTAGCTAATTCTTAGAATAAATTTTTTAATAATCTTATGTTTAATATATTATTATATGTTTTACTATTTTTTATTGGGACTTCTTTTAGATGATAAATTAAATAAATAATTTCTATAGGTATTTTATTTAAAGTCGTAAAGCTTAAAATTTTATTAATTTATTAAATAGTTCTGTTTTTTTTGTTTGATTTTGCAAAAGTTTAACTTTTAAAATTTTACCCCAATAATTTACAAATGGACGTATAAAATTACATACTGTTCTAAATCCTTGAACTGGACAGGAACAGGAACAGAACAGGCCAAGCTGGAACAGGAAAACTTTGTTAATTAAGTTTCAAAAACATTGAGATAATTTGTGATTGACGTTGTGGGCTGTGAAAGCGCAGAACAGGGTCAATTTTTTATATTTAATAAATTTATCAAAAAGTAAAATTATGTAAATTTAATCAGCAATAAATAGTTACTATTAAAAGAGTTTCAAAATAATCTATATAATCATAGTTTTTAAATATTTCAATCATTTTCTTTTGACACGTCGTTACAGCATACGCTTATAAAAAAAAATTCTTTCTCTTCAACTATAGCCAACAGGCATTCTTCTTAAGAAAATATTAATAGATCTCCGTATAAAATTTCTTAGTGTATATTTGGGGAAAAAATATTACAAAAAATAAAATAACAATAAATTGTGATGCCCAAATGTAATGTGTAAATAAATTTCGTAAGTTTTATAAAACTTCTTTTTGTTAATTTAATAAAATAAATATATAATTCATTATAAAAAAGAATGGAATTAATTTGAATAAACTAAAACAATTTGACAATGTATTTGATTACATATTAGACTTATAGTAAATGTAGAGCAAATATTTGAAAATAAAAAAATGAACAAAAAACTTTAAAAATAAAAACGCAAAATCAAAGGTAGAAAAGTAAATCAAGCTAAACAAAAATGGAATTAACCATAAAGAAATATCATATATTAGAGAGAAATATGAAAAAATCCAAATAGTTTCTTTTTGTAAATTTTGTTGTTTACACTTTTTTTTTACGAATTGCGTTTTATGTTTAATGTGATTCTTGGGATCTATTTTGAATATTAAAATATTTAGGTTATGCGCGACTTGAATTAAATGATCTAAATAACTTAAATAGTAACTATCTTCCCACATGGTTTGTCGCGAGCGCCAATAAAATAATAAAAAAATTCGATCATATGAAAAAATTGCTATTTTTATTTTATTATTTGAACTCAGAGTTTATTTTTAACATTCTTTTTAATTAATGTTTTTTATATTTTAGAAACCTTGATATGATTGCATCTCTGTAATGTCGTCAATCTCTTAATCGTTTTATGCAGTTTCTTCTGCACTGTTGGTTAACACTTTTTTGTTTTATTATTATTAACGTTTTTTTGCAAGAAACTTTTAATAAAAATTGTTTAGCTTACTTAATTTTTGATTAATGATGTATACAAGTCTGTTATAATTTATATCTGATTTTCCAAATTAAAAATTTTATTCGCCTTTGAAAATTTTTGTTTTTGTTAAAAAATAAATTTTATTCAAACTTTAAAATAAGTGGGTTTTAAATTATATTTTATGTTACTAAAAAATTAATCCTTTATTTTATAATAAATTTCTATTTGTATTTTGTGTCTGTATAAATGACATATAGCTTTTTTGTTATGTATACAACATATTTAACGATATAAGAAACAGTTTTAATTAATATAAAAACATTATATTATACTTTAAATTGTTTATTTTAATCGCCATCAGGAACTATTTTTCAGGATTATATCTGATTTATTGATTATTTCAGGAAATTTTAAGCAATATTTTCCGCGCCCATTAACGAGCAAAAGGAAGAGCATCGACCAGTTCCGAAAGCAGTTCAGGGGGGAATTTTTCTTTGTATGGGTTGTATTGTTATCAGTAAACTGAGATTTTTATGGTGAAAAAGTTTTTTTTTGATTTTTACAAATATTGAAAGTTATATTAAAAAATTCTTTGAAAAAAGATATATATTTTTTAATGAACTGGGAATGAATTATTACTGATTTTTTAAAAATTGATGTGTATTTTTTTTTATAAAATTAAATTAACGGTTTTGTGCAGATTAAAACAACTTTTTTGTTTTAAGTTGGTCACTTATTTTATTGCTTAATAAATTACATAATTATATATTCGAACGATTTCTGATTAGCTTATCCTATATTATTAGCATTGTTAACATTTTGTCATTTGTTATTTAATTCTTTAATTATATATTTTTGCCGTTAAATTATTTTTAAAAATATTTTATTTTACAAGTCGCTTCTTTGACTTTTTCAAATTTTAATTGTTGGGTAAATAAATAATTTATAAAATTTATTGTTTTACTAAGTTAACTGTTGTTGCTCATTCCACATCATTTACCAGTTTTTTTTTTTTTAATTTTGCTTTCTCCTGATTGTCTTGAACCATCTCCTCAAATGATGTCGTCCTTCTCCTGAATAACGTTGTCGAACGATCGATCCTCCGATGTTTGAACTTTTTTGTTCTTTGTCTGTATAAATAAATTGTTTAGTTTTTTTAAATTATTACTAGGGCTGCGATTTATATGGACAAAAAATCTCGAAATATGGCCATAAAATATGGATGAAAAATTGCAAAATATGGTCCAAATATGGGCAAAAATTGCAAAATATGGACGAAATATGGATAAAAAAATTTTCAAATATAGCAAAAATTGGGCAAGATTTCCTAATAGAAGTAATAAGAGCAATAAAAATTTTTATTTTCAAATTAAAGGCATTTCAGTGAAAATTTTGAAAATAAGCAAAATTTTAAAAATTCAAACTCAGCAACAGAACAAGCTCACTTTTGAGAGAGCAAAAATCATTGGTCCCGTATTGCTTTTGATAATTATTCTTATATGTTAAATGATAAGTAAAACAAACGTTTAAAGAAAAATAATTTCTAAGAAACAATTCATTTTTATTTAAATTGATAAATGGCAATCAAGATTTACGATGCACGAGGTTCTGAAAAGAGTTCTTCTAATCATCAGCAAATGCCGACATCATTAACCGTGCGGCCGCAGAATTAAGCAATAATATTTTATGATAAATAAAATAAATATAATATTGAGTTAAACTAAAAAACACGAATAAGGAGCACCGTAGGAGGTCTAATTAATATAAGTTTCTATAAACATGCCCGCAATAAATACTTGTTAATAATTAATAGAAAAAATCGTAACCGACTGAATAGAATTTAATTGATTATATTGTTTAACATACACAGTTCCTGGCACCGATTAATTTGTTAATTTATTTATATTATTATACAAGTAATACGAAAAATTCCGGCTGATACAAATAAATAAATAAAAATAGAATTTGAGATTATTTAGTCTTGAGGCAAAAATGCTTATTTCTAAAAATAAGTAATCAGCATAAGAATGTTATTGACAAAATAAGCAGACATACCATAACATAAAAAGTATGAGTATCGAATCAAACTTAATTAAACATAAAGATAAAGAATCATAAAACGAAGGTTATAAAAAAATATTTTGAATCACTTTGCATAAAAGAAAAAAATAAATAAACAATAATAAAAGACAAAAATAAAATATAACAATGTTTGAGCGCGATTTCTACACTTATTATCAGTTGATGCTTATGAATATAATTAATTTAATATTACTTATTTAACTTTAAATTTTTGCAAATTTAACCAATGAAATATATGATTTTTTTTGAAGCAATTGTTTTTGCAATTATTAGTATATTAAGTCCAACCATTGTGCCCAACGGAGAAGAAGAGTAGACTGCACTTTCTCCAAAAATGTGCACGTTCTCCAAAAATGGAGCACGACGTACACAGGCCTTTTAACAAAAATTATAAATATGTTATATAAATATTTATTAAAAAAAGACTTAGATGAAAACAAAAATATTATTTATATGTGTAAAATAAAAATGATCTACATCTATTATATTGTCTATAGTTTTATTTAATAGACTATGTTTAATATAATCTACAAAAAGAATTTCATTTTTTTATCATTAATATCAGTAACTATCATACATGTAATTACACTTATTAAGGCAGGTCGCAATACTAAATTTTGCAAATTGTTTTGGCTAAAAAAAGTTGAGCTAAACATAAACACTGCGCAGCGCTAACGGTGGGAAATGCGGCTGACAAGCTAGCCCTTTGTGGTACTTTTTGTAACTTTAATTTAAAGTTTATCTATTTCTTTAAATTCAGTGCATAGTTAAAATATTGTTATTAATTAATTCATTTGATTTGACAATTTTTCATTAAAATTTTAAACAAAATAAAGATATTTTTTACTTTAATAAAATATGAAAAATAAAAAAAGCAAATAAAAAGTAAAATAGAAATATTTTATAAACGGCAAAGCGTTTATAAACTAACTCAAGCGAAAGCAAATGCAAGCCAGGATGGCACAGCATTATAGAGTGCTTCATGTTTAATTAAATTAAAACCGCTATACGTGACACATTTTTAAATGATATAATTTGTTTTCTTATCCGAGAGAATAAATAATAGTTTTACAATTTGGCAAAACATAGCACACATTTTATTTAAAATCAAAATATAAAATGAATTATATAATTATTATAAAGATTTTTTTCCCAGCTTAATTTTTCATTATTATAACTCTTCATTTACGTGTTAATTTAAATAATTGTTAAAATAATTTTCCACAAATTTTAAATATGGCACTTTTGCGTGTCCAACACCCGATTAATTGGCGCCATCCAGAGCAACTGCCACAGATGAACTGCGAGCAGCTGATAGTTTTAAATAACTACCATTAATAATTAGTGAAAAAAATACATTGCAAATGATCAGCTTATTGAATGCGAACTGCACAATCGTGTCGAGGAGCGCAAGCAGCAAAAATTTAATATAAAGACTAACAAACCACATTTTCAATTGCTTTAACATAACTAATAAAATATTTGTGCATCCATGAAATAAAAATAATAATCTTACAAACAAATAATTTAAATTATTCAATTAAAAAATTTTATCGAAAAATTTCAAATTTTAGTGCATTTTTTATAAAAAAGTTTTAAAAACGCCCAGTGGCGAAAAATCGTTTTATTTTAACACTGCGCGAGTGGCTAACCTCAAAACTGACATGTCATTGTGTTCTGTCAATAGATTTTGTAAATGCATAGATTTTTAATAAAATCAAATCATTATTTATTAAGTTTTTTTCGTTGAGTAAAATCGAAATTTATTCATAATTATATAGTAATAAAAATTGCATAAAAAAGCAAAAAAATTATGATTTATCAATAAACTAAAAAATTTTTACCCAAAAATAATTCTATCTGTTAATTTTATTTAAAAACATCAAATTCGTTTTACTACATTAACATATTAGTAAATTTTTTCAAATATTGCGGAGAGTTCAGAGAATATAAAAAGTAAATTTAAAAGATTCGCCATGATAAATTAAAAATTCAATTGCTATAAATTGATTTATTTGTAAACCTGCGACCTCAAAACAAACGGCTGCGCCTTCTAAATATGAGGCAAAAGCGAAAACAACTATTTTTGATTAGCTTTTGTAAAGAGTAAATAGCTAAAGAGTATTGGGTACTGATCACTAAATCAATTTTTTCAAGTCTATTTGACCGAAAACATTTCAATGAACGGGGAAAACTTTGATATTTTTCGAAAAAAGGTTATGAAATATGTTGATTTAAACAAAGTTGTTGTGTAAAATAAAATGATTTTAAATTTTTAGGACCCCCGGTTTTCGGTTTCGGTTTTTGGGCCAAAAAAGCCGGTTTTCGGTTACGGTTTCGGTTCGGTTAACCGATCGTGACCCACCCTATTAATTAGAATAAATGTGATTTAAACATCACTCGAATTAATTAACATTAAATATTTTAAATAATAAACTGAGCATATGTTGACGATTTAACAAGAAAATAAAATATAAAGGTTTAATTAAAAAGTAAAACGTTAATTTATATTTATTAACAAAACACATAACAAACCATTCAAAAATATACTTTCAAGTACCTATTTAAATTTTAAATTGAATTTAATCATACAATTTATTTTCATTTAAGGTACAAAAAACAAACGTTAAATTCAATATAATATATACTTCATCATGTTGCATTCAAATTAAAATTTAAAAATTAAAATGATGCAACTAAGTTTTTAGCAACAAATTAATATCTAATTTCATTAAAATATTTTGTTTCACTTCAACCTGTTCGGTTGTGCCCTCAAAAACAACTTGAATTCCGTCACGTGGTCCTTACTGGTGCCAAACAACACTATGGAATGGGCCACCTGAACCCAGGAGAAACCTTCACCCACCGTGCCCACCGTTGTTCTATATACCTAATTTTTTAATATTTTGACATAATAAATATTAAATTGTCTAGTTTGATGATGAGAAAACAAAATAAAAATAACCGTTCACTAAGAATTTTTATTATATAATTAAACAATAAATGTCCATAGTTTAAAATGTTAATTTCATTAACGCATTATTTTAATTTAACATAATAATTAACTAAAAAATAAAGCAATAAAAATACCTTAAATTAAAGGAAATTGCTCTTTTTTTTAATTTATATGATTTCGAAGCGCTCAATTCAATATATTCTTTAAATTACCATCAAAAGATGTTTGCAAACAAAGTAAACGAATTAAACCGGGTTGACACCATTTTAAAGCATTTAGCACTATTAAAATATACTTTAACCTACATATTTTATATGGGATAGTAATATTTGTTCAACTGTTTTGAAGGACAAAAAATATTGTTAACAATGTTTTAATAATCAATAAACAGTTGATTTTGATACAAGGAATTTAAATAAAAATAATTAAATTTAAAAAATGAAAACCTTCTAATTTTTTAAGATTTATGAAATTATGCCTAAATGAAGAAGTATTCAATTTGTCATAATTAGAGAAAATCATTAAAACTAAAAAAGCTAATAATATATTCGGTCTTTTTTTGAAATATAACTTTAATAAAAATTTTGGTTTGGATTCAAAATTAGCTTTAAATGAGATGGTTATTTGAAGATTAGTTATTTAGCACAGAAATATTTTATTTCATACAAACTGAAGAACAATTAAACCGTCACCAAAGCCGTCTCAAAAGCCGTTATTACGGATGAAAAATGAAAAAGCAAAATTTTATTAACTATTCTATAATATATTGAATAAGCAGGCATGCCAAAATTTTCTTTAAATCCTGATAATATAAAAGAAAATAAAAACAATGTTTTGCTTACATAAATTATTTTTGAATAAATCAGCACCAGGCGGCGGAAATGCATAAATATTTTTTTCTTGAGAGTCTCCAATATAAATTTGGCGAGCTGAGAAGCAAAATATAAAAATCTAAATTAATTCTCGAATAAATTATAAATTCTCACAAGGTATATCAAATTTTAAATGGTTTCTGATAAATTTAAATATAATGTTTTTAAATTAATGATGATGTTATTGAACTGAACCTGCAAATCACAATCCTTTATCGCTCCTTCTTTTATATATTATTCTGAAACCTTTAAATTTAAATCATTAGGATATACCAGACTATTAATAGTGCCTGTTAAAAACACTACGTAACGCAAAATTGTCTAAATTATATTTTATAAAAAATAAAAATTGTTTTTAAAAATAATCAACAAGAACCGTCGAATTTTGTTATTATAATCTGTTCAAATATTTAAATATATTTTCAAAAAAATAATTCCCAATTAATTTCTTATCACCGCATAATGAGACATTTACATACTTAGGTACAAAAATATAAAACAAATAAGTTTAAAACAATAAAAATGTTTCAATAACAAGGTGTGTGTGGGCAGCATATACCTTCTTTTTTCAACAGCAGAAGGGTGGCTGCTGGAAGCCAGCCCGGGCCAAGAGCGACGAAATTTAAAATGTTTAAATAAATATTCAAAAAACAAAATAACATTTATTCAGACGTAAGCGTAGCTGATGGAGCAAATCAGAATTAATTCAATAAATTACAAATTCACACAAAAAAGGAGTTTAAAATAATTCAAATTTATTATTCATAACCAATGTTTTTTTTACTATATAATGGTAGTCTGATTTTACAACCAATGTAATATTATGTTTTATAAAAACCTCGAAATGTCCCTTCGATAAGCAGAAAAAATTATCGAATAAAATTATTCATTCGATCCATAATTTTTAAACCAAGTTCAAAAGCTCACTCACAGCAAACAATATGCTTAAATCAAATAATCAAAAAAAGTCTATGTTTATATTATTAAAGTTTTGGGTGATTATAATGATTTAAATTTATTTATTTTGTGTCCGCTCTAATATTGAAATTAGGCGTGGCCATAGCACATTCGCGACTTAGTACAGGTTGATTGGCTTACAAATCATAGATCGGTAATTGCCGTTATTGCCTTACACTTCACACTTTTAATTGTAAGCTTCAATTTAATAAATAAAAAGAATTCTTCAAAATAAAAATAGAGCCTATTTAAAAACACAACCTTAGATTAAGTTTGTAATCATTTGCTAAGTTTTGCCCAATTGTCAAGGGGGATTTGAAATATCTTTTTTTTTAAATTAATACTTTTCAATTTTAACAAAATTTCATAAAAAAATATATTTTGCGCAGAAAGCTAATTCTAATAAAAAGGTGGAAAAATAATAATATATTGAGAACTAGAAATAAACAAATTAACGTATTAATAATGATTTCAATTCATTAACAGAATCAAATCGAATGCATAATAAAATCAAGCTATAAACCATAAAATTATATATATTAACCATTATAAAGCGGCCATCTATAATTTACTATTAAAAAGATTTGACATAATTTTAAAATTTTTAATTGCAACGCCATATGGAAATAAACTTTTTTTGTTTTTTTATAAATTATTCAATTAAGAATAACTAAGACCTTTCATCCCGTACGACGAAGAAGTCGTCTTAGTCAAACACGTCGATTAAAATTTACTTAATACCAAAAAATAAATTTAATTGATTAAAAAATGTAATAGCGTGAACCAAAAAAATTTTAAAATGTGTTAATTACCGTTAGAACTTATGACCGGTTAACCGACTGGTTTTTTCGGTTTTGTTCAATTTTTTAGTTTTTTTTTTCAAAAAAGACTAAATTAATTTATCATTAAAAGATCAATTATTTTCCAAAAACGTCCAAAATTTTAGGGGTGTAGTTTGGCTTTTACCGCTACTAGTCGTCAACCATAAACGCCATAATTATATTTTTACATTTCAGCTTTTTAATTAAAAAAAATATCTTACTAGTAAATCATTTGTTGAGATAAGCCGAATATTTTAGAAAAAAATGAACTTGAAAGTAAAGATATTTTTAACGTTTTTCTGAGGGCTTGGTTGTGGACTTGCGTATTTTTTGTTAAACAATTTAATTTTTGCTTCAATTTTCTTGACAAGGATTGCTGATCGGGGGCCCAACTCTAGATTTTATAATAAACTGATAGAAAGTTAGTAGCAGAAACTTGTTATAAAAACTCAGTGCACAAAATATATTTAGAGTGAGATTAACATTTTCATCACCTCAGCCAACTGAAAAAAAGAAAAACGTCTAACTTGCCCATTGATATGAAATCCCCCATATTTTTACCAAACTTTTAATTATTAAAATATTTCTATTTTAATCTTATAATGTATTTATATTAAATATCATACTCTTAGCGCAGTTAGCCAATGGGCGCTGGCTTCTTATTTCGACCGCGTATTGCGCTTGCCCTTGGTGCAAATATGCTTTAATGTTTCAAGGTATGATTATCTGTTATAACTTTATTTATTTAGTTTATCATTGATTACTTTTAAAAATCAAAAAACCAAAATAAGAAATAAACAATTCTATAAAATCTGCGACTCATGAAGGAGTATCAGAGCTTGCATCGGAAACAAAAATAGATGCTTCATAAGGAAATATTTGAAGTTATAACAAATGTCTACAAAGAAATTTCATATTTTTTTTTTGAAAAAATAACCTTAATTAACATAATATTAAAACAATAATACAAAAATTGTAACTTAGTCCTACAGTGAAGAGTTAGATATTAGTTGTAAACGCCATAATTGTTTAAAACAAAGCTATTAGGATGCTTAAAATTTATACTGCTCCGGGTTGATTATTTAAATACATACAAAAATTGATAAAGATAATTTTCAAAATTTAGCGTAATTTAATTGAAGCAACGTTTGAAATTAAAAAAATTTATTTAATAATAAAAATTAAATAATTGGATAAGGGCAAAGCTGAAATAAATAATTTTTTGTAATATTATACTATAACTCTAAAATATTTAATGAAACGCGCTGATTAATGTTTATCTTCACTCTATCTACTATGCCGAAATATGATTTTTCGCATTAATAGCCAGGTTATTTTATTAGCAAATTAAAATTTTAAAAAAACAATAAAGCAATGCTCATTTTGCAAACCCTTTGCAATGTTGTTGTATTTGATGTTAATTAATATTGTGCCATTAATAAAAAAATAACAAATGTTGCTCTTACATTGTAAAGCTTCAAATTTTGAATTATTCAACTCAAAGAAAGAGGCCATTGCCCTGTGGGGTTGCATACTCCTATTCCACAAGGCGAATAAGGTAAAGAAACATATTTTTCATTAAAATATACTAAGTCAAAAATAGTTTAACAGCCTATTTTAAGCATTAATCGCAATAGATATCTTTTTACGATGAATTGTGCCAGCTTTCAGAATACTTCTTTTTTTTGAGTTTATAAAACAAAAATAAGATAAAATCTTTAGCTTTAAAAATATATTAGGTAATATCTTTTAAAAAATTAATTGAAATGTTTATGTTTTTATATTTATCTTCAGTATTATTTAATTTTTTTAAGTTTTTTGTGATTTTTTGTTCGATGTGTCGGCATTTTGAGCTTATATGTATATGGATATCGTATATTTTAGTTTCATTTATCTTTTTTTAAATGTGTAATTTAAAATATTTTTCATTGATTTATAGACAACTGACCCATTCGTTTTGAGTCCGTCGTAAATGTGATCGGTGGGAGAATGAGGCCTTTTTTAATAAATTCAGACAATGTACGACAAAGCAGCCGAAGCTTTTTAATTTCCGATATTTTAATAAAAATAACCTAACTAGCGCCGATTCAGGTATTGGTGCTTATAGACTATGCTTTAGGTTATATTGTTTTTAAATCGGTTTATCATTTCAATTTTTGGTGAAGTATAGCCAATTATTTATTAATAATTATTTTTTTTTATCAATAAAAACATTTTTATTGTAAAATTATATCGGGTGACGTCGCATTAGCTTTGAATAAACCACTGAAATGCATTTTGTTTCAATTTTTTTAAGGGAATTTAAATGAATAAATTGGCTTGTATAGAAATCAAAATTTGATAATATAAAATAAATTAGTTATTTTAAAATATGCTGTAGCTTAAGTGGAGACTGTATAGCCCATCAAATTAGCGTGGTATTTATTGTATATATATTTTTATTTCCTTATTTAACCGCCCTTACGGCATTTTCTGCTTATACCAAATTTCATTAAGAAATGAAAAAAAAGCAGAAAAGCATTACCAATTTATTCTTTTATTATGCATTTTTCGCATTCTTTTTTGAATTTTCGCTTAAAAAATGTCCAAAATGTAACAGTATTTTGCTCATTCTTATCAAAATTTTGTTTGTACTGATTTTTAGGATCGTATTTTTGGACCAAATCTGTTACCAAATTGAGTCGAAAATCAAAAAATTTTCCCGACGGCGCCTATCGGCACCGCCGACCTCCGCCTCCCCTACTAAAGCAGAATTCGCAAAAAAAAAATTGCATTTTTGAAAATCGTAAATCGGCAAAATTTTCTAAAATCCACGGGAGCAATTTCCAACCCCAAATGTTGAGAAAATTGTTGTAGAGAAATATGGTTAAAATACGCACAAAAAATAAAGATTTCCTGCATTTTTGAACATATTGTAAAGTGTCCTTATTTTTGCCAGCAAAATCTTATTTTTGACCTTCACTGTCCTTATTTAAAAAAATTTTAGTTACAAACCCTGATTTAAACACAAAATTATAAAATAAATTTCTCAATCAAATTTCATATAAATACTTTTAAATCTATTAATTTTGTACCTAATTAATTGATAAATTTTCCAAAACAAACGTGAATCATTTTACCATAAGATATTTAATAACCATAATATAAAATTAACTCGTGAAAATAAGCGTATTTTTTTACGGAATACAGAAATGTTTTCTGTAAGCCTTTAACCAATTTGTTTAAAAGTGAATTAAATATGGTACGGCCAGATGACAGAATATTCAGTAACAAAGCCGCTTGACATGAATGCAAGGTGCACCATAATTTATTTCGATTAAATACCTATTTTATATTTTGTCAATGTTTGTAAATATATTTTGGTTAAGTTATGGAATATTTTATATTGTAAATGTTTGTAATCTGAAATATGCATTAGTTTCTATAAATAATTTGATCATTTTATAAACATAGTTTCTAAAGTATTGTTGATTGTAGATATTTTATTTTTTTATAGGAATTTAATTCACACTTTTATAAAATTACAGATGTAAGACATTTTTAATTAATCGTTTATTAAATAATTAGGGGTTTTAGCTCATAAAAAATAATCTAAATAATTATTTAATTTTATAAATCTTCGAAAATAAAATTGTCAAAATCACTTAATATTTGATAATATGTGATATAGTTAATCCAATCAAATGTCAAGTTGCGTGCTTATCATGTGTTTATGTCTTTTATATTTTATTTTTATATATTTAATAAATAATTGTATACATATTAAGTGCAAAATAACAAATAAAAGCATAAAATTTGCAGACCAACAAAATTTAAAAAAAAATTAAAATCAAAGATTAAATCAAATTGCCTTTTTTTTCAGAAAATTAAAAATTTTTAATAAATAACTGGAATCCAATTTAAAAAATAAATAATTGCTTTTAATCAATAATGTTTTCATTTAAAATGCTTAAACGCTTTACGAACGCATTATTACTTAAAGCTTGGAAAGACTATTTGGAAATATAAATAATTCTATTCTTTATTTCAAACAGAATTTTTCAAGCAAAGTGATAATAAATTACTTACAAAATTAGATACAAATAAATTATCAAAACTATATGTTTTACATTTTCATATTTTAGTAATGTGTATGATCTTGGAAAAATTTAAATTACCGGAATTGTCTAAATTATAAAAGCACAATTAAACTAGAACTAAATGTATGGTGTAAATTAGGGTGGCACGGGACCGGTACCGGTACCTGGACCGGGACGGGATTTCCCGGGTTTTTCAGGTCCCGGTCCCGGTCGGGACGGGACTTTTTAAAAACTGAAAGTCCCGGTCCCGGTTGGGAGTCCCGACCGGGACCGGGACTAAATTTACACCCCTAAAGATGGCATCATCGAGCGACAATTTCAATCTTTTTACTTGTGTGCCCCTGGTGAGTCGATGGCCTAGTGGTTTACCTTTTTGGTGAGTCTCATGTTATGTGTTGGGTTCGAACCCGCTGTGCCACCCTAGTGTAAATTAATGAATAAAATGGGCATAACTTTGTTGAGATGAATAAAAAAATTGTTGCAAGAGAATTGCGGCCAAAAAAGAAAAACTTTCGGCAATCAAGATAGTATTTTAAAAATAATTTCATTAAATAAAAAAATAATAATACAAATCAAAAAAATAAACAAATGTTTAAAAATCATTTATAATAATTTCAATTTCACAAATATTTTAATAATTAGGCGATGGTTTATTAAGTTCATTTGTTTTCACCAGCAATGCGCCAAGAATTAAAACCCTTTGCTTATGTAAATCTTCCCCAAAAATTGTTGTCATGCAATAAATAAATCACAAAAACGACTTTTCAAAGTATAGGATTTTAAAGCCATTGTAGGCTCAATAAATAAATATCAATTATTCAATGGTCTGTCTTTAACAGCGTTCGGAAATATAGTTATTTAATTTAAGATAGAATTCTTTGTGAATAATGCGAACTACGCAATGAATCAATTTTGAAAAAAATAATTAGTCAAAACAGAAAATACATCTACAACATTCAAAGCATAAACATTAAATTAAGATTGTCAAATAATTTTTAAAAAAACTTCAGAAAAATGTTTTTTGTTAATTTAATTCATTTAAAAAACTTTTATAAAATTATTCAATAGTCTTATCAATTTATGATATCATCTATAAATTTTCATTCGGTTGATGACTTCGTTTAGTTTGTGTTGGCTTATTAATAAAATAACAAAAATCTTGACATGTATTTTATTTATAAGCTGAAATGAAGTGCAGTGCATCAGTTGGAGTTCATTTTATGAATTGTGGCAAGCGCAAAAGCATGGGAACAGGGAGAGCAAAATAGTAAATTCAGCATTTTGTTACAGTTTGAACGGTAAATCGAATACAACGAATTAGCTTGTATTTAAATAAATTTGAACCAGAACGACATCAAACCAATAAGCGCAAGAACGACGTTAAACTGGCAATATACTAATAAGATAATTTAATTAATATCAAATTTCTAACATTTTTGCCAACTACGAACAATGTATCAAGCTTTAATTTTATAGAAAAATTACATTTATTTTTGACAATATTTACATAAAAAACAAATAAATACTGTAACACAACTTGAACCGCTTTTAAAAAAATTGTTCGCATAAAAAGATAGCGCATTTAAACATAAACGAAACTTGCATATTCATGGCTTTAAATGGCACAGTATGAAGTTTATAAAATGTAATATTTAAAATTAATTATATCAAAAATTCCAGATAAATACTGACAAACCTAATTAAATCATTTCAGAAAAATATTATTTAAACTTAAATTTTTTTGGGTAAAAATTTAAAAGTTAAAAACAGAATGATGAACAAAAATTATAAAACCAATTTTAAGAGCAAATATATAAACCATAGAAATAATTAATTAATTCCAAAATAAATTTTACCCCTAAACTCAAATAAAAGCAGAAATTGTTTTTTTTATTATTCGCCGACGGCGGATACAGTACAGAGTAGGAGTGGGTCAAAAGAAAAATTTTTTCAAATGCTAAATATTGAAAAATATATAAGTTGTAATTGTTAAAATTAAAAAACAATAATTCGGTTTATGAAAATTAAAACAAACAAAATAATTATTGGATAAAAACAGAATATAAAAATAAACAAATGATCTGACAATAAAAACTTAAAGGGAAATTTTTAATATTAAAAATGTTTGAATGAAAATAATATACTGCTGCTAAAATAAGGAATTTAAATGCCAATTTTATTTAAAATTTTACTTTCAAAATTTTATTTTAGGTCGAATTAAAATACCTTAACATTTGAAGAATTTTGATTTTTTTTGAAAAATATTAATCAATACTAATAATGTTATTTGTTGCTCCTTAAGCTATATTTATTTATCCAGTAAATTTCATTATTTTACTTTTTAAATAGAATTTTAATTATAATATTTCTTCCATTCTGAAGTATCAAGATTCGACAATTCCCACCTGATCATATTATTACATTGTTTTTTAAGAAACCGCGAACTTAAGCATGATGTCTGATAGTTTTTATTTGAGAAACCACGATAATAAAATACAAATTTTTAATATTTAAATATATTTCAATAAGGTAATATAAAAATAAAACACACAATTTTTTTAATTAAAAGTTTTTATTGTTTTATTAAATATAAATTATGAATTGCTATGATTATTTATTTTTTTATTAATCCGTTTTAAATGGATATTTGGATTTTTTGCTTTAATTCGTTAAATACAAAAAAGTGACTAATTTATTTAATTTCATATCTTATATAATTTTTTAGGTATTTAATTTGTTGTTATAATTCTATTCAGTTTTGATTTCATTTGATTTAAGAAAAACAACTTGATGCAATTCAATTTATTTAAGACAACAATATAAGTTTTATTTGTATTGAAACCAAAGATTATACTTAAAATATTTGCTAATCAAATATATATATATTTCTTCTTAATTGAACTCTGGTCCTGTGCCAACCGTAACTCGGGCTTCCCATCCCCTATTTGACGCAGTAACTCGGGCTCCCACCTCCATTTAGATTTCTATTATAAATTCAATTATGTCGCATCGTAATGCTTAAAATTTGCTTTGGCACGTTTGTAATAATTAAATCATTTTTTAATGTTTTATTTAATTTATATAAAAGGTGTATTATTTTGTAATTACTCATTACGAATTGTTATTTATTAATTATTGGCCGAATTTATTTTATTTTTCATTCCATCAGTTAATTATTGAGTTGAATCTTTTTTTTTGACAGTCAAACTTTAGTTATTCGTAATGTTATCATAAAATCACAGTTTATATATTTTTTGTTTCAAACATGTTAACAATTAGGAAAATGAAGAATTTAATTTCAAAGAATGTTTTTTATATATCTTTCGCAAAGCATAATAAAAATTTTGCTTATCTATTATTTTTTAAATTTTCCAGGGTGGTGAATCCAGCCAAAAGTGCCAACATATCAGTCAGTTCTGAAGTATGAACACGGTCGGTAATTTGTTATTTTATAAATTGACGCTATGCGAATATTTTCCGTTTCTGCCATTAGTTTAATTATTTCTATATAAAATTAATTTCCACATTATATGTTAAAATTAATCATTGATGGGGTTTAAACTTATTAATATTCCAAATTTAAAAAAAACGTAATTTTTACAAAATAAGTCGTTATCGATATTATATACTTTGTGATGCGCAGTGAAACATTGCAGAAAATTTTATGGGAAAAAATTTTATGCATAAAATTTTCTTCACTCCCGAAACCCGATCCCCGACCCTCTACCCCGAAAAATTTGGTCGGCTCAACCCCGACCCTCTACCCCGAAAAATTTGGTCATTTCCGTCCCGACCCCGACATTGCCAACCCCAGCCAACCCTGACCCCGACATTCCCGCCCCCGAGGGATCGGGGAGCAACCCTAGTTAAGAATTCATTTTTCGGGTTTTTATTAATCTGTTATCTGCATAAGTTGAAAATGCAATACCACCTCATTGACAATTTTCGATATGGTGGTGGCGTCGTTAAACATGAATAAATGTTTTCAGTTTTTTGAATATAATTTTGTAAATAATAATAATTCTAAACTAAGCTTTTTTTCATAAATATAAATAAGTTAAATCATAATTTTACTAGCTGTGATCAAAGTAAAATAAAAATTTATATTTTATAAAAGGTTTGAAAGTATAATACGATTTTGAACTACCAAATAACCTTTTGTGTTTACAAAGTAATTTGGATTTTTAGATTTATGTAAATGATATTTATAAATGCAAATTTACGATGTAATAATAAAAATTAGGATATATTTAATGTAGAAAAAGGAAAAATGTTAAAAAAACAATAATATTTGGTAAATATTTAATTTTATTAAATAACTCTAACTCTTAACTGATATTATGCGTCTTTATAAAATAAATAATATAAATACTATTATAAAATATTCCAATGTTTAATGAAATTTATTATGTTAATAAATTGTGCCGATTATTTATCATATCGTAGCAAAACGTTAGCTCATTCAATTTTTTAAATATAATTAACAAATAATATAGAGATAGTTATTCATTTATAATTTTAAGTATTAGATAGGGGATAATGTTTTATGGTGTGGACTTTCATCATAAATTCCAGATTTTTCGGGCTAAAATTTTGGTTAAATAGGTTTTTGAAATTAAATAATAAATCATTTCGAATTAACATCACGTATTATGAAATCATTTACCAAAATAATCCATTATTAAATCGAATAAAATTTATATAGAGTTTTATTTACGTTACTTTTGACACGAACGTGCTTTTATGCTTTGTTACTTTAGTTCTTTATATTTTGTTTTAAAAATATTTTCAATAATAAATGTTATTTAAATTATATCTTTATCATTAAATGTTTGATAATGTCCGATTTTTTATTATTTATTATTATCTTAGATAAGGTTTTATTTCTTTTTAATTGTAATATTTGTATTTTAGGTCTACCAGATTACTTTTGTTCAGGTTGCCGAGATATCACATGCCAGTTTAAGTGGACCATTTTTGGAGGGATTATAAAATTTTTACAGTAAAATAAATTTTTAATTTTTATTAAAAGGAATAGTTACATTTTTCAATGATTTACGCAGGAATCTGATGCATCTATGTTTGGTAAATTGTATTAAATTTTTATGAATAAAAATTGTTGTTGTTATTTTTTAATATTTTAAAAATCATTTTTTGAGTTTTAATTAATTTTACCGTTCTAGTAAGCAAAACTAAGTACCGCCAATAAATAATTTTGCGCTTGGCTTTACTTCTTCAGGAATAACTATTTGCATAAAATTTTATTTAATAAGCTAGTATTTTATAAGAATTTTTATATCATTTTACTACAATATTTTTTTTAAACCATAATATGTAATAGCATTTTGAATTTCATTTTTGTTTCTTACAAATCCTTTACAAAATTCATTATTTTAAAAATTTTCCAAAATACAGTTTAATTAGTTTAACTGTTGTTAGAAGCACTTTAATTAAAACTTGATTTTTATATTTTATTTTTTACACGGTTAATTCTATTTATTATTTTAAGTTTTTATTTTTAACTTTTTAAAAGGATTCTAAAGCGCGAAAAAACTAAAGGGAAATTCAAGTAATCCAAAAACTTAAATAATTGAAAGCAAATAAAATCTTAATAAAGAATTAGGAAATAATTTATCCAAATAAAATAAACAAAAAGGCAGCGGCCGGCAAAACATCTGACCGTGAACAAGAAGACAATGCTGCGATTTTAGCTGATATCTACAATAGTAACCGGCAAGCCGGGCCGTCCAAGAGGCGATGTCACCGATTTAAGGAATAAGTTGGAGCTTTTCACGCATTGCAAATTGAGGCTGTTGGGTGAGAAAAATTAAATCAAAACAAAAAATTGTGACAAAAAAATATAGCTTCAAATCGCCCAAATTAAAAACATGTTTTTCGTGCATAACTCGACAAACAAAGCTAATGCATTTTTTATATTTATTGATAAAACTAAAATTTATTTATTTATTGATTTTTTATTTTAGAATTTTTGTTTGTAATTTTGTTCAACTTTATTTGGTGAATTTTGAATCGGTAATAAATTTTTTTTATTTTTAAATTTTAGTTTATTTAAATCGGACACAATGCAGAATGAGCGGAAGCTATTTCTCAAACAGCTGGCTGTGTATATTCTAATTTTTCAATCAACAAATTCGTCGCAATAAAATAGTGAATTTAAACTCTTTAATTTATTTAATTATCTTTTCAAAATAATTTTTATGTGAGGGGTATATATTTTTTTATAGATTTAATTTGTGTAGTTTCCCTTATTTCTGTTTGGATCGGATGTAGTGCTAGAATATAGAGTAGATTTTAAAGTATACTGCATTTAATTGTTTTATGTTTGGAGATTCGTTTTATTAAATTTCAGAATCCATGCCGTTTAGTTGCTGAATTCTACGAATGATTCTTTCGCGCAGGCTGTGCCTTCTAATTTGGGGCTAACACAAACCTCGACGTATAAATTCAAAAATAAAATTTCATTTGAATAAATAAATTAATTCATATAAAATTTAAGGGGCCAATGCAAATTATTGTGAACATTTGCGATTTTTTAAGTAAATTTACCAAAATAATTATTATTTCTTTTAATTATATGAGTTATTTTATTTTACTATTTTAATTTCCCGCAGCCTGCAATCTTGCATTATTACTTAGCAGAGGATGATTAATTTGGCATGAATTTCTCCAGCACCCGATTTTTAGCGATTTATTTGTCCAAAATTGTTTTTCACTTTTTTAAATATATTTTAGCATTTTTAAATAAATTACTATAATATGCCGTAGTAAATCAGCAAGAAAATTTATAAAAATTTGCATTTTTTTTTAGTAATTTAAATATTAATGGGTTTATTTATTTTTGTTTATAATTTACTTTTTATTTTTAACTAATAAATTTAGCATCATATCCATTTTCAAAGTCTTTTCCTAAACTTAAGTTATTTTAATTTTAAAATTTAGCTTTATGCAAAATTTAAAATGGTGGTTATTTCTCTTTTTCAAAAATTAATATTTGTTTTAGTTTTTTTGGTGCTTGAAGTTTTAAAAATTATACCTAGCAATTGGTATGTGACGTCAATCCGTTTAATTCATTGTCGTTGAAATATATTTTTTTAACAATCGATTTATTTTAAGTATTATTTTATTATTTGATTACATTTATTTTTATAATTTATAGTTAATCGTTAAGGTAAAACCCCAACTCGTTCACAAATATGACAAAAAATCCCCAAATTATAACCGAAGAAAAAAAAACACTGAGAAAAAATAGATGAACATTACGCAAAATATTCAAAATTTAATAGAAGATTTGCATTCTACCAGTGAAATTCTCAAAAAACACTTCTAAAATCCTCAAAACACACAAACAGCAGCAAACATCATCAGAAGCATCCAAAAAACAACAAAAAGCATCAACGCATCATTTTTAAATTTTAGCATCATTGACTTTTCCAAAAACACCAAAAAAGATGCTAAAGCATCAAATCTGGCAACTCTGGATTTATATGTTTAAAGCAAAAGCCTAGATTTGCTTTTTATTAATATTTTTTATTAAAATATTTTATTTTAGTTTATCATAAGCTTTTATTTAAGCCTTTAAATTTTTTTTATTTTAAAATCATTATTTATTTCTTTATTTCAAATTTTTGCTAGCTTCTCTTTTCTATGAAGATTATTTCCAAATTGTTATTAAATGGCTGTTATTAATTTTATATTGACTTATTCTGATACTAATTTTTGTATTGTTTTTAAGTATTCAAATCTAATTAAATTAACTTTATATTTTGTAAATATCTTTTTAGCATTCTTTAAATTATTCATGTAAAAAATCGTTGATTTTAAATTGAATTGATTGCCCTCGAGGTTTTCCATAATTTTAACTTGTTATCATGTCCACCTTGCTCTTTTTATCCTAAATCAATGTTAAACTAATATTTTAATTTAGCAGAGTATATAAGAAGATTTTTTTAAAAAGCATCGTTCAAATTTGCAAAAAGCAAAGTCAAAAAAGAATATTTATTTATGTTATTTTTTCATAAAGTGTTTATACCGATTATTCTGTTTTGAAATAGAATTTACCACTTGAGATTTGTAATTTTAATCTTTATTCGTCTCTTTTAATTTGTGGGATTAGTAATTGTTTTCAATAATTCCATCCAATGTTTTTGATTATGAGAAATTTTTCAATTAAATGTTCTCTTTTACGTTTAAGAAATATATGTATTTTTATTTATATTTTTTTAAAATTATTATTTGATTATAGATTCTATTTCTACATCACATCAATTGCATTATTTAAGTAAAATGTTCAAAAGTTTTAATTATTAAACATCTTACAAAAATAACAAAAACATTCATTCTAAATATAAAATTCACTTCAAAATTGTTATTTGCCAAAACTGTTTTTGTTTGCACAACTATAGAAAGTTACCCTATAGCAAAATAAAAATATAATTTTCTCGCTTCAAACCGTTTTAAAAATGATTTTGCCAAATATTGAAAAATTCAAAGTTAATAAATAATAAAAGATCACATAAAATTACGTACTCACAAATCAATATCACTCCTTTTTTTAATCAATTCGAAAAAATTAATTAAATAAAATTATCAATTTAAATCTAAATATAATAGTGAAATTTAAATTACGAAATCAAGGAATATCAATATTAATTTTAATAAAGAAAAATAGTATCTTTTGATTTGCCTATTAACTATAACTAGATATTACAACGTAGTGCGTCTCATCCGGCTGAGTCGGCCCGCAGGGATACGAAAAGTGCTGTCCTAAAGTCAGTACATATTATATACGATCAGTTTACAATCATGAGGATAGATATTAAAATGACTTTTAGTGATCTTGGAAAGAAAAATTTGAATTTTTATTTCATTTTTCTTAAGAATTTTTTGAAAAAAGGGCGAAATAGGCACCAAAGTTTAAAAAAGTCGCCAAAATTGGCTCAAAAAATCTTCAAATACCCGAAATAGGATCGGTCCTATTTTAGGACCGAAAACCCCAAAATAGGTATTTTAGGACCGAATAGGATCGTTTAGATTTTCGACTAAAAACATGTTTTCCGTGCATAACTCGACAAGAAAAAACAACAGAAAAAATAAGTTAAATCCTAAAAGTAGCATCTCTAGTTATGATAATAATTAGTAATTGACATCTTTCATTAATAAACTTTTATTTTTATTGCAATTAGGTCGACTAAAATTGTTTTCATATTTTTTTGGATGAAATAATTTATTAATAAATTGTTTTTGAGCTAATTTGTTATTTTTTTAAATTTCATATGATATTATTGCATTAAACTATTTTAACTTTTTTGTTATTAGTTGCAGCAGTATTTTCTAAATTTTGTTCAAAATGCTGAAATTTTGGGGAAGAGACCTTGGTCCAAAAGCACAAGCACGTGGAAACGGGGGCCCTCCGCCAAACTCTCCAGGTTCGAGATGCTGTGATCCGGTAGCATGGTTTGCTTCGCACCATTCGTGCCTCTTTCACTAAATCCATTTTAATTAAGTGTTATTCCAAATCATTTTATTGCGTGAACAAGTTTTTTCTAACCACTTTGAGTAAATTTCAAATATTTGCCAAAAGTGCTATTATTGCAAATTCCTCGTTTTTCTCAATATAACTCTCAACGTGTTCATCTTGACATAGGTTGAATCTATAATTTATTTTATTAATTAAATTTAACAGTCTTTATATGTATTGCCAAGGTGTTAAAACATATTCTAGTCGCATTAAAACAATGTATTATTATATCTTTTATTATAAATGCTGAGAATTTATTTTTTTGAGACAATAATCTATTTTTATTTTAATTTCAATTTCAATACACCTAATTAAATTTTTTAATCAAAATTTGGAGATATTTTGGTTTTCATTTTTTCAATCAATTTTAGGTAAATAATTTTTATTTCGTTATTTAGTAGTTTGACTAATTTTTGATTTATGGGGTTTAATTGTTAATTCTTTTTGATCGATTGCGAATTAAGCTCTAACAATAATTTTAATTTGTATTGATTTATTTTATTCGTAATCATTTAATTTTTTAAAACTTATATTAGAAATATGAAGGCTATCGATTAATATTATTTATGCAGCACCTTTTTACCTCCGCTTCCATTTCTCTTTGATATTACTTTCATCCGCATATTTTTGCGTGATACATGTTAACAATATAATAGTTGCAAACGAATCGCCAAACAATAATTATTTATTATCCGTTCACCCATCTGACATTCATTTACCAACTAATTATCCGTAAAAAATAATTTAATTAAATAAAATCCAAAAAGCAATGAATAATAATTATATAAAAAAATAAAGTTCATATAATTTTTTAACAAAATAAAACTTTTATTTTGACTTAAGAAATTGCACCGGCAGCGTCGCTAATCACAACGAAATCGGAGTAAATCACGAGGCCCTGCTGAATCTTGTCGATTTGTTTGCAGAACATTTCAAATGAGTACTGTTCAACAGGTTCTGGGTCTAAAGGCTAATATTATTTAAATTGTGAAATAAATTGACAATAAGTAATAAGAAAATTCTTTTTTAAGACTTTTAAATTAAGTAGTAAAGATTACGAAATATCAAAATAAAATTCGTTGGCTGAGCACTAATGTTCCTAATGCGTTCGAGAATCGAATTGACATCCCAGCGCTGCTATGAACATAGAACTAAATAAAATATAAATTATTAAATTTTAAAAGATTAAAAGATTATGTATAAAGGCCGATAAAGAATTCAATTCAAAAAATTTAATTTATTTATTTGTTTTGATATATTTATTTCAATCTGTAATATTTTTTGTTTTCATTAATGCGGTTTAACAAGTGATATTCCTTTTTGAAAATTTACCAATTAATAAATAATTTTATTGTTTAAACTTTATAGTTTCGCATGGCAAAGTATTGCTTCCTGGCAGCAGGTATACAACAAACGGCATAAAGAATCCTTATAAATCTTAATTATCCAGTTCTATACGTCGGGGTCACAATGCCTTTTACATTCTTCAATTTACTGGAATCATTTTATGAAAACTGCATGTAAATTATCGATGACATTCTTGTTCTTTTAATATTTTGAAATTAATAATAATATTTAAAATTTGGTTTGTTTTTATTTAATTATCTGGTTAAGCCTAAAGGCATATGCTGGGTACAGTCATATTTTAATATTTACCCATTTTAATTTATCATTGCATGATTTATTATTGTTTTTATAAATATGTCAATATTATTAAATGTGATGATGAGTGTTTTATTTACAAGAATTGAATTAATTTTTTTATTATTAATTAATTTTAGTAGATTAGGAGACAATTATTCCCGTTAGTATAATTTATGTAAACAAATTAATTAGCAAATTATGGACAATATTCGGGCGTTTTACTTTTACATATTTAATTGCCAATTTTTATACAGTAATTAATTAATGCGTCATCATTTGTTAGGCCAGTTTTTGAGTGCATGAGTATGCTCAACCTTTAGATATTAGTTAGTAGTTGCACAAAGATTTGAAGTTATTAAAATTGTAGATTTTTTATTTTAACAAAAAATTTGATATTGACATTTCCATATTTTTGAAAATTTAGTTGTTAGTGCAACCCGTTTCTTTTCGTAGGGTTTTATTTAAATATTATTGCTTTCTAATAAATTTTAATGAATGCATGTCGTGTAAAGGTTGCGACGGCGGTCACGCATCATTTAGTAAAGATCATTAAGCTTAATCAACGAACATTTATACGCAGCATGCTCAACTTTGACTTTGTTTGGCCATAACTTACTCGCAATTCCCTGGTTGGGCTTGTTAACCAACTCCTATATATTTCAAGAACCTTCCGTTGAACATATCGCGTGAAACGCTGCAGCAGTCAAAGATCCTCAAAGTAATCCGAAAGAATTTGGTGAAAAAGTGCATGGAGCTCTTCAGATCGCCGAGGACAAGGAAAACTTCAAGAAGTTCTACGAGCAATTTTATTAAAATATTGGAAATTTTTGATGTTAAAAAGCTTCTAATGTATTAACTATTTTTTATAATCGTTTATTTATAAAGGCATATTTGTAAAATAATTTACAATTAGAATTTGTGTCCTCATCAATTCAAAGAATCGTGGGTCACCACGTAGTATATAAACTTCGCTAATTTTTTTTTGATTTACTATTTTTATTAGAAAAATATTTTTTAGAAGAGATCTGTTTGTCAAATTTAATAAGAAAAATAATGATGATGATTTTTTAAAATGTTATTTTTAATTTATTTGTTTTTATAATACCAAGGCAGTTTTCATTTAATCTTTTGATTAATTTATTAAAGTAATGAATTCCTGCAAATCAAAATACATTGAATTTAACTCAACTATAATCAAGTTCAACTCCATAATATTAGAATCATGGATTAATTCAAACAATAATAATTTAAAACATTATTCTGATCACGAATTTTAGAATAAAAATTTAAAGAAAATTGTAAATAATTTTATAATTATAAATATGCGTGTGCTTAATTAATGCTGAAAAATTGTTTAATACGAAAGTAGATATCTCAAAATGATAATTTTTGCACAAATATTTGTTTAAATTATTTCTTATTATATTTTTAATCTCATTTTTAAAGACAGAAAAATTAATTAGCGTATTTTTTTAATATTTATGCAAAATTATTTAATTTTTTAAAATACGATTTTTTCATTAAATTTGGGTATTGTTTTTGGCATTAAATAATTTTAAAATATTAACTTAATTTTACAATTTATTAATTTTTCCAGCAAATTCATGTAATGTAAGTATGTCCTTTCTATTCGCAATCACATTTTTTATTTTTTCATAGGCGCATTTCATCGTTTTTTTCAAGATCAGTCCAGCAGGCTTTGAGGTTTGACATGGCGATACGCACTTTGACGTCCAGAAGATATACTATTTATATATATATTTGGTAAAAAACCAACGATTTGTTTCACTGCAGATTTTTTGTTTGATTGGTTTTTTCATATAAAATTTTATGTTTGCTAGCCATTATTCGAACTGGTAGTCCGTTGCTGGATTTTCTGCATAATTACGCATTTAATGAATTATTCCTTTTACAAATAAATTCGCCATTCATATAAATTTCTTCTCGCTGTTCTACATTATCATTTGGCCTCCATGTTTTATTTTTGTTTACATTAAGTCAATTAATCATAAATAGAACAACGGAAAACCCAATCGCAAAACGAGGATTGGCTTTTACCGATGATACGTTGTTTGAAGGCCAAAATTTTTGGCAATTCATAAAATTTTTTTTAGATTTTAAGTTTTGTTCAAATATCTTTAATTTAAGTTTCGGGCACAAATTTTATAAAAATAATTTTTAAAACCCTATCCATAAAGAACTTTATCACAATCCTCAAAACCATGAATAATAAAGTGCGTATTTTTAAGCGTCAACTATTTTTATCTCCTTTTTTTGATGTTGTAATTTGATTTAAACGTCATTAAAGAAGATTCAGAATTCTCATGTCACAAAAAAAAGGTCAAATAATTTTTTTTTTAATTTGAAGTTTTTTTAAATAATTTGTAGTTGAAATTATATAATACGATCGCAAATAAAATTCAAAATCTTAAAATGAGGAACCCGACAAAAATGAATTAAAATAATGATTATTAGGGCTGGGATTTATATGTGCTAAAAACCCCAAAATATGTATGTTTTTATGTGCTAAAAAATGCCAAAATATGTGCTAAAAATCCCAAAAAATGCCAAAATATGTGCCAAAAATGGCCAAAATCTAGTCAGTTTATGCATAAAAACCTTCAAAATTCATCTATCTTTATTAATTTTGCTCCTACAGTTGTAACTATACTATTTTTCACATGTTTTGGAAAATTTTATAAAAAATATCAAAAGTAAAAAATTTTAGGGAAAATGTCGATCTTTGAGGGTGGATTTTTGGTCCAAGAAAAAGTCATTTTTTAGGGGTGCATTTTTGAAAATTTTTAAAAAGTTGATCCATAGTGGTGTATTTTTCGTTTTTCTAAAAGGAATTTTTGAAAAATGGCGAAATATGTGCTAAAACTCTGAAAAAGCTTAAAATATGTCAGTAAATATGAGAAGTATGGGGCCCAGAATCTGGTTCCAAATTTTGCCCCACGAACCTGAGTCCTTTTCGCCCCATACCTTCCCCCCCCCCTCCTTCCCCTACATTTTCCCAAAATTTTGATTCCGCGTACCAGACACCCATCGCCGTACTCCCGCCCCCTCCTCTCTCAACCTTCGCCCCCCTCCCGCCCCTCCCCTCTCGCACCCCTCCCAACCCCTAACCCTAAACCCCTCCTCCCACAACTAAGTGCCGTAATAAGTGCATCCCGATTGCCGTAATAAGTGCATCCCGATACAGAGGCCAGCTGAGCGCCAGAATTTTTCTAGTGTAAAGGAAAAGGTATTGACATGGCCCCAAAATTTTTGACCCCTCGCGTTTCCGCCGCCGTCATACCATTCTTACAGCCAGACCAATCCCATCCCCAACCCCGCCCAACATTACCCGATGAGAGAATACGGTAAAAGGAGAAAGTTAGAGAAAAAAGGCCGTGCACCTCTCCTACCTGCGTCCCACCCTTCCCTCCCGTCCGCGCAACTCTGCCGCTTCCACTGCCTAAAAATTTGTTTGCTGATTTCAATTTAACCCAAGCAGTTGCACACTCTTTAACCGATTTTACGCCTAAAAATATTTCTGAACTTTTCCTCATTTTTGCTTAAGATGATTTTTTTTGATATTTCAGCCGCTAATCCTGATTTTGGGGGTTCCAGCTGTTCATCCGGCTCGCACCCTCTATCCCACACCTTCACTCTTTTTCTCTCCTTTAAGGACGTTTAAAGTCATCATCGACAGACGCTACCCCCCACCCCCGCCCCCCCCCCCCTCCCCTCCCTCCCCCCCCCCCCCCCCCCCCCCCCTCCCCTCCCGTGAAGGACGTCTGATTTTATCGACTCAAAATTCTTTTTACACACTTCAATTCGCTATTAAAAAATGTTTCGATCGAATTTTTGCCTTTTCATTTCTGCTAAAGCGCCGTCTCCGGTCAAAATAAACTGCAAAACAAATTTTCGTTCGCCCTCATGCATATTTTTTCATTTGCCCATAAATTCCCACGCTTTCAGAACCCCCCCCCCCCCCCCCCCCACCCCTCCCCCATCCCCCCATGCTCATTAAAGTCATTAATGACAGACGCCCCCCCCCCCTCCTCCCCCGTGAAGGACGTTTAATTATTCGATATCAGAATTTCATTTCTTCCCTTTTTCCTCTTTATTTTGCTATTAACAAACAGATATGTTTTCGAGCATTTAAAAAAATTTGCCATTTTTATCCTAAAGCTCCGGCCCCGTTTAATCCAAATGGTGGTGGTGTAAATGGGTGGTGCGCGTTCTACCCGCGTACATTACACCCGGGGCGCTGTAATCTGGCGTCTCCTACCGCTAGATGGATTATTCACCAACAAATTTTCCGACACACATTTTAATTTCTTAGACTGTTTTTGCTATAAAAAAATGAAGAAAAAGATCCCAGCTTTGCCCTCATCCAGCTTTCGTTGCTCTTGATAATTTTTTAAATATATCCTCTATCTTTTTGTCCATTCCTTAACTACCCCAAACCATTTCATTCGCTTTAACAAGGTTTAAACTCTGCAATATTTATCGATTCCTTACTTAATCCTATATCATCCAAACGTTGTCCACTTCCGACCTAAATAAAATATGCATTTTCAAAAGCAGGCCCCAAACTTTTAAAAAAAATAGAGCCCGAGGCACACCAGTTTATTTATTCCAAATTCATTAATAGGAATTCTGGGCTCTGTTGACGGATTGACAATCGGATTGTTAGGCCTTTTGGCGTAACATTAGAATCCGAAGTGTAGCCTCCTGGCTGCACAGATATCAATAGACGGAATCCGGAATTTTCTTTTAGCGAATAAGAAATAAATTCAGAGACGCTATGCTTTGCCTTTAGCGGTACATTGTTTGACCAAACTTCGCAGACGTATAATTTGCCGCTAAGCGGAAAAACCTTTCCACGAGGAGACTGTTTGTCCGTTTTGAATTTCAACTAACCGATTCGCTCTCGTAGCGACATTTGCTCTAACCATAATCTATTCGCTCTCGTAGCGACTTTTGCTCTAACCTATTCGCTCCCGTAGCGACTTTTCTTAACCGATTCGCTCTCGTAGCGACTTTTGCCTAACCGATTCGCTCTCGTAGCGACTTTTGCCTAACCTATTCGCTCCCGTAGCGACTTTTCTTAACCGATTCGCTCTCGTAGCGACTTTTGCCTAACCTATTCGCTCTCGTAGCGACTTTTGCCTAACCTATTCGCTCCCGTAGCGACTTTTCTTAACCGATTCGCTCCCGTAGCGACTTTTCTTAACCGATTCGCTCTCGTAGCGACTTTTGCCTAACCTATTCGCTCTCGTAGCGACTTTTGCCTACCCGATTCGCTCCCGTAGCGACATTTGCTCTAACCCTAATCTATTCGCTCCCGTAGCGACTTTTCTTAACCGATTCGCTCTCGTAGCGACTTTTGCCTAACCTATTCGCTCTCGTAGCGACTTTTGCCTACCCGATTCGCTCCCGTAGCGACATTTGCTCTAACCCTAATCTATTCGCTCCCGTAGCGACTTTTCTTAACCGATTCGCTCTCGTAGCGACAAGGCACGGAGCGGTGGCAAAGGGGTCTGCTTACTTTCAGCCCGCCCGCAAAGCCCAAATCTGACGGAGGGGTCCAAGCCTTTTGTTCATGCCGCCATAAGCCAAAACCTATTAGAGGGTTCGGGTCATTTATTTTTCCCGCCACCAACTAAGTCGAATGGATGTTTTGGCATTTCTTTTAATTCTCCCGCCCAACAATGTTTAAAAAAAATGTGCGATTACACACAATCAAAAACAAATGCGTTTTAAATTGGTCTCCCAAAACCTTTCGGGTCCATTGCCAATTTCCAAAATTCCAGACCCCTGAAAACCGTAACCCTTCCCTCCCTCTCGAGCCCCCCCCCTTCCCGCGCACACACCTTTCCTCCCTCATGGTGCGGCCAGCTGAGCGCTAGAAAAAATGACATCCTGGCATTGCGGCCAGCTGAGCGCCAGATTTTTAAAGGTTGGAAAAGGTATTGATCACCTCCCAACAAAAAAAAAACGTGACCCCGCCAAACCCTTTCACATTCCCTCCCTCTCGAGCCCCCCCCCCCTATTCACGTCTACGTATGCGCACGCCCTTTGCGTTTATAAAAGAAAAACACATAAATAATGTTTAAGATATATTTTGAAAGTATGGGCACAGTGATAGACAGAACTTTATCAAAGGTTTATTACGATCTCAAATCCCCAGCAAGTTTTGCGGGGGTAAATAAAATTTTAGAAGAAGCAAGAAAGGTAAATCCAAAAATTAAAATGGAGCATGTTACCAAATTTCTCGAAAAACAAACAACTTACACCCTTCATAAACCTATTAAAAAAAGATTTCCAAAACTAAAAACAATACCTAGCGGTTTTCATACCGATTGGCAATGCGATCTATGCATTTTTGATCAATTGACGAAACAGAATAACGGATATAAATATTTATTAGTCTGCATCGATGTTTTGAGCCGAATGCTTTTTGTTGCTCCGGCAAAGTCAAAAAGAAGTGAGGATATTATCGAAGCTTTTGAAACAATATTCAAAAATGCCAAGGTTTTACCTATGAAGATATATAGTGACGCTGGACTTGAATTTCAAGCAAACAAAATGAAAAAATATTTTGAGGATAAAACCATTATAAAACATGTAATGCATAGCCCCCACCTTCACGCCGGCGTTGTGGAAAGGGCTAATCGTACAATAAAGGAGCGTCTCTATAGATACTTTACACAGAACAATACCCACAGGTGGATTGATGTTATTGATAAAATTATTAAAAATATTAATAATAGTGTACACCGAACAATAGGAATGAAGCCAACAGACGTAACGTTTAAAAATGCCAATGCTTTATGGGAAAAGGTATATGGTGAAAAGAAAGAACCACAAAACGAATCGAAATTTAAACTAGGTGAAACGGTAAGAATTACCAAAGAAAAAGGCGTATTTGCAAAAGGTTATTACCCAAATTTTACAGAAGAAATATTCAAAATTGCTAAAGTTCTTTCGACCGTTCCTCAATCTTATCGTATTGAAGATCTTAATGGTGAAAACATAAAGGGTATTTTCTATAATCAGGAGCTTGTAAAGGTATCAGAGGACTCCAGACAAGCGGAGATATTAAAAACACGGGTTCGAGGAGGGGTCAAAGAACATTTTGTTCGGTGGTTGGTAGATACAAACAAACCGAATAGCTGGGTAAAAGATATGGACATTGAAAGGGTATAGAACGGGGTACATAATGGCGATGTACTCTTTAAAAAAAGGGTAAAGTTTTTATACATATTATGAAAAAAGGAGCCAAAGAATTGCAAATGACGCAGTAGTTGAATTACGAAGGTCAATTAGGACTATAACAGGACATATTACGACCATTACATGTCAAAATACAACTATTGTTTCACACAGTATTACTAAGTATGACTAACTGTGTGACTATTAAATACAAAATCATGACTATTGTATGGCAAAGTATGACAAAAGTATGACAAAAGATGACAAACAGTCATTCCCATTATGACAAAACGATGACTAAGGGCTGACAAAGTGTGACTAAAGATGACTATTATGACAAAACAGTATGACTATTATGACTAACAGTATGACTATGGTATGACATTATAATGACGTGGGTATGACCTTATAATGACGTGGGTATGCGAAAGTATGACTATGATATGACACATGATGAGTAGGGCCTTACAAATGTATGACTAAATATGACTATGTGTGTATGTAGATGCTACCTCTTAAACATGCCTCTATTATTTTTAGGTAAATTCACCCGTTTTCACCTGTTTTCACCTATTTTGTTTTCACACGGTTTCATCAATTTGTGTTCACCCGTTTTCATCTATTTGGGGTTCATCCCCTCTCAACATCAAACTCGTCGTATACTGGCTCCGTACCAATAGGGAGTGTAGGAACGACCGCCGGTTTTTTCGGCACCGTAGGCTGTCTTCCGCCAGGGTTTGTAGGACGTCCTCTAGAATCCCGGACTTTTTCTGCTAATTCGGCTATCCCAAGATCGGTTTGCGTATAGGCGTTTCGATAGGAGTCTCCAATTTCTTTTCTGTATTTTTTGGCTTCTTTGAGAGCATTTTTGGCGGTATTTGCCAGTTCTCGACACATTATCAAATCTTTTCTATCTAGGCATTTTTCCATATCGTTTTTAGCCGTCCCTATTTTATGTGCTTCGTCATTTATTTTATCCGCTAAACGATGAATTTTTCGTACGCCTTCAGCTAACCGTTCAAACCATAATTTATTTTCGTCATTAGGGTTTCTGTCCATATTTTTCCTAGCTTCTCTTCTAGCGTTATGTGCGGTCGTTGCAAAATCCCGGGACTCATGAACCAGTCTTCCAACATCGACATATGCCCTCTCGATGGCGCGCCTAGCTGAATTTAGTTGTTGTTTTTCCTCTTTAGAAAGATCGCAACTTTTCGTGCCCAACACAAAAAGTCCAAGTATTATTATTTTTATAAAACCCATTTTTTTTTTGTTTTATTTTATATGGGTTTTCTTTTATAGATTATTCCAAAACATCAAGAAATGCTAACACCTCAGACTGAAGCCAATTTTCTAGATTTAAAATCCGGGAACGAATCCGCCTGGCTTCGGAATGGAAGATTTTCGCCGCAGTTTGCCCTTTCAACAAAGTCTTTTCCAGCTCCCGCACCCGTTCCGCATCTGTGCTTCTCCCAACCGATTGCCAGACCGTTTCGGCTTTATGCCTCTCCTCGTGTATTTTCTCCTTCGTTGCATATATTTCCCAAATGGAATCAGAAATTTTCTGAAACCATTCTCTAACATCTTCGTCGGAAGGAACTTTGTCTCTAGCTTTAATTGCCCGAGTTAAGGCACCCTTAGCAGACCGGGTATAGTCGTCGACCTCGTCGGACAACGTGACTATATCCCTCCAAAGCCTTTCAGCTTCATTCTTTGAAAATTCCAGCAGCACATTGGCTGCACTCTCATTTTTTTCAAAATTCATTTTTCTTATTATTTTCTTCCACCGCATTTTCTTATATAGTTTTAAATGGATTAAAAATAGGAACCGATTAAACGAGCAAAAAAAAAAGGCAAACATTGTATTAAAATATTTATTCAACAAAAATATAAGGAACATTCATCCACGAGACGTACTTTGGCGCCAACCTTAAAATAGATGGTTAATCAATATTTATTTTTTCATTCTTTACCCTTAGGATATGCATATGTTGCAACAACAAACGTAATCCGCTCAACCCGCAAATCTATGTCGTCAAAAGGGCGTGGAAGCTTCATGAGTTCATCTAGCAGATCATCCGCACATATTTGATCCCACGGTCGTTTTGGGATTGAAATGGGATATGGCAGTGCCGCGCAATAAAATTCTACAGCTATTTTTTCATTTTCCCACCCAGGCGGAGCTTCCTTTTTCTTTGCAGCAACGATCAACTTTTGAAGAACTTTTTTAAAATTTTTCACAAAATTCTCAAAGGCCGCTTTTTTAAAATAAAACGTTGTTACGTTTTGGCGTATTCCAAATGTTTTGTCCTCCTTAACATATGCTGCCAATATGTCGTAAAATTTCGGCATGGTCTGTATTCAGGAACAGAAAAGATTTAAGAAATTCGGGAAAAATATAATGGAACGATTTACAATTAACGCATTAAACGTTTTTTTTGGAGAATACAAAATAGAAAACAAATTTATTCAACATTTAAAAAAAGAAAATATTTATCCTTTTGACGTGCTTGGACGGTCTCCTTTACCCGGTGGGTAGGAGTAAGTCGCCACAATGATAGACATCTGCTCGCACAATAAATTAAGCTCCCGGTAAGATTGTTGTAGCTTCGTGAACTCATGCAACACGTCCTCTGGTGTCAGATTGTGCAACGGGCGTCCGGGAATGATGATTGGGTCGGACAACGCTTTGCAATATAAATCGATTGATATTTTATCCATGACCCAACCAGGGGCGGTCTCTTTTTTCTTGGCATCATCAATAAATTTTTGAATCATTTTTTTAAAATTTTTTTCATAATTCTCATTTTTTGGGTTTTTAAAGTAAAATGTTGTTACGTTTTGTCGGATCCCGAATTTTTTATTCTCTTTTACATGACTTTCCACCTCTTCATAGAATTTTTCCACGTCAGGGGATCGTCGGAAAAAGTTGCGAGTATTTCTAGCTCTTCGTTTTTCAACAGGGACTTGAAGAAAATTTTTAGAGGGCATTCTGAAAATAATAAGAGAAAGAAACAATACATTTATATCAAATAATATATAGGGTATAAACATATAAGGAAAAAAAGAAACAACAACAAAAAAACATTTATTCAGTAATAACCAAAAGGCAAAACATTGTACTCTTTATCCACAATCCCCTTCTTTTGGATCGGTTCATAGTCTTTCGTTACATCCTTAGCAAGAACCCTGCTGTCTCTCGTCGGCCCAATCTTCTGCGGATAGTAAAAACGCTTCTTCCTGCCTGCCACATAGTCTAAAACCATCGTCTTTAGGTCCCCATAAACTATTTTGTTAGCCATATCCGTTGTAACCCCCCGAATCTTTGTTTGGTCCCAAATCTTCCCATCAGATTTCCTCCTCAGTTTCAGCGCGTATTGTTTTGGACCTTAATAATACTATAAAAATGCAATGATTTTTTTATTTTTACCTCCCGAAACGAACTCCAAAATATCGCTTTCAGCGTACTCCCGAGTCATTTCCCCCAAAAATTTCCCTTCCTGCAAAGGGCAAACACCCTTTGGGTGTGTGAAAATCAAAGAGTCCGTGTCACAATACAACAATTTGCACCCCTCCGCACCATAAACCGTCTCCATGTACTCGTACAGCTTTATCCTCGCCGCGCTCGTCGTCCTTAATTGCAAACTATTGTTTAGGAATAGTTTTTTTCTAAAAACTAACCACAACGACAAAAAGATGTTCGATACGTTGTGTTCCTTAATAAACGGCTCCTTCTTATTATAAACCACCCGGATTAATTCCTTATTTATTTCCACGGGCTTCCTAAACACTATTGTATCATCCTGAGAAAGCTCCATCCATCTTTCCATGCTATTCACAAGCTCGGTTGATGAAAGGGTGTTTCTCATTGCAAACTTTCCCCAAAGCGAATTCAACCCCAATTTTGCGATCAGCCTCAGACCCGGATTTCTCTTCATGTTTACCGGCTCCAAATAAATATCGTATTTACCCCTATACATGTCGATAAACGCCTGCTTTTCCTCTTCTGTGTTCACTTCTGGGGGCCATCCCGACGCCTCAACTTTAATCCGCAAAAACATTCGCACATACCCTTTGAACAACTGGCTGTCAAACTCCTCAAAATGGTACGCCCGATAAAATCTGATGACCTTGTACCCCAACTCTAGCGCCTTCCGCAACTCAATCGATGTGAAAGTCCCCAACAGAGCCCTCTCTTCATCGCTATGCGCACATTTCTCCACATCCCCTGCTCTGACAAATTCCTTTTTAGCCTTCTTCGCACAAACCCCACAATTTATGAAAAGTAACATGTCGTCAAGGTGAAGGGGCAAAAGAGGGTACATTAGATCTTTCGGAGGAACGACTTTCACCTTCAATAGACCGTCATAGGGCACATCCTCGGGCTTGGTCCTTAAAATTGTCAAAATTTTATAAAGAATGAGATAATTTTCTTACCAATTCACAAAATAATTCTGGCTCTGAACAATTTTTGGGATTCCGACCGGGTACGGCGAATCATAATTCACAAAGGGGTAAAGTGAGATAATGTCGAACATGGAAATTTCGACTTCATCCGATGCAGCCGCATACAAGCAAAACGGCATAGTCCTCCCCCCTGAGAAAGCGTCCCTCGGATTGATTGGTCTTAAATGAAAACCAAATAAAATAAATTTGTTTTTATTACCCTTTGTCTGGGACCCCCTCGAAAAATTTCTTCATCTCTCTATTCCGCTTCAATTCTTCCTTCACATCGCATTCCTAAAAAAATTTTTTTCAAAAAAATTCAAATTCTACCCAGACATAAAACATTTCTGGGAAGGTGCTTAATAAACACTTACCCAAACTTCCTCCACCGAGAAATTTTTGCATGTTTCGCGCAAACAATCCATTTTGAACTCCGTTCGCCTAAAATTCTCATCCGCGCATAACCCATTAGGCCCAACCGTCCAAGGCAAATAACATTTTCCGCATCCGTGCCATGCGCAGCCCTTGAAAAAATCATTTTTACATAGAATTAAGTTGTTTTTACCTGAAATTCAATGATTTTTTTCTGCGCCCCAATTACACAATCCACTTTGTACCCGCCGAATTTCAACTCTCCCCCATTTAACGCGTGCCTGACTTTCACCCCCTCCCTGTGCGACAACCACTCAAAATATCGCACTGCTATTTTGCTCTGATTGTCCGCCTTTTCATAACCCCCTTCCGGAACGATCGGGATGTGTCTCTCCTTCAAAAACTTTGCCCTGAAGACTTTCATCACAATACCGGCAATCGTAACACTGTCCTTGATTACGTCCATGTCCTTCGTTATTCCCAAAAACAATTTCCGAAACTTCAACACGGCAGCCATCAAAATTTCTACATCATTCTCACAATAAATCCGGAGCTGCTCACCTAAATGATTTTTTCTTAGATTTATTTTAGTTAAAAATTTACCAAGTTCAAACTCCGTTTCATAGTTGGCGCGGTACCATTCTTCAAACTTCTCATAATCTTTTTCCTTCATTCTTGTTGGGCCGTAATCTTCAAACGGGGGCAGATGGGGCAATCTTATCCCAAAGTTCTCGTTCTTGTTGTATTTGTGGGGAAAATACAACTTGGCAGGAATGTTCAGCTCCAAAGTCGTCGGCAAATCCGCTAACCGGTTCTGACTTAACATCCAAAAATCCCTGAAAAACATCTTCCCCGCCTTAATCTGGTAAATCTTCAAGTCCGCCATCAGCATGTCTGTTTTTGTCCCTCGGTTTGTCAGCTCCCTCAAAACAAAATGAGAATCAAACCGGCCTAAAAAATGTTGTTATTTATTAGAATAAACCCCCCCCCCCCTTATTACTTGCATAATGAGCAAATGCAACAGTTTCAAAATCTTTAAATCCCATAACCCAGTCAACAAAATTGCTTATAGGATCAATAACCCCCTCTGCCTGGGACCACGTCACCGTCCTAGGACCTTCCCCACAAATTTCGCATTCCTTCTCTTCTCCACTGCACATGCTGCAGGTCACCGCAGCAGAAACCAGATTTGGCTGATGCTCACCGTTCACCAGTGTCGTTTCCAAATCATATGCAACAATCCTATAGACGGGGAGTTGGGGGCGAACTTTGTGTTTCTTGATGAAACATTGTCTACCCCTATGGTACACAAAACATATTTTACAAAATTTCTCTCCACAGGTGTGCTTATTGCCCTTCGTTCTGTACATCTCATCGCATTTTTTACATTTTTTGTATTCCTTACAAATTCTTTTCTTGTGCGCCTCAAAACACCCCACGTTGTAAAATTTCCTATTGCATTCTTCGCAATAAATCGCTTCACATTCTTGCTCACACGGAAAGCCAAACCCCATTCGACAACACTTCTTGCACCTTTCCTTGCAGTCCATTCGATGTCTTTCTGCCCAATCATAAGTCACTTCACAGCTCACACAGAAATATTTAACTTTAAAGAACTGGGTCACGCTCTTCATCCCGTCCCAATGGCCGTTGTCCAATATTACGCACACTTCATATTTTCGCACATCTTTCCCTTTAAAAACAGGCTTAAGGCCCGCCACCTAAAACAAAACAATTGTAAAAATATCTTACGATTTTCTCCTACCAGGTCAAAAGCCACGATTCGATACATGCTCGGAAACTCCTTGTCCCAAAATTCCTGAACGACTCCCAGATGCCCCAGCCCATAAGATTTCGCATTCCCGTCTATTCCTAGATTCCCCATCAGATCCAAGACTATTTCGCGTTGCTTTTTGTCCGTTTTCGCTAGGTAACGAAATTTCATTTCCGTAATCCCCTTATTGATCAGTTGATAATTTCGGGCGAGCTCTAAAGCATAAAAAAGACCTAAAATTTTATTAATGAGAATAATTTTTTTGTTATTTTTCTTACTAAATTTCCCCTTGGGCGTAGAAAGACGTCCCAACTCCTTAATTTCGACCAAAGGGTTGAAGCGCACCATTTTTAAAAGAAAGGTTGAAAATGAGTAAAGAAAAAATAGAGAGCAAATTGAGATTTTATCTAAAATAAATAAAAATAAAAAATGCTATGAATATTTGTGAGGTGGCAATGATATTTTTTAAAATGAAGAGACGAAAATGCAAAGTGTGAGTTGAAGCACCGAATGCCGTCTTAAAAAGGGAATAGCGGGATAGGCGGGGCTTAGGCTATCATTCCGAAATTGCGATAGGCGTGGTGCAAGTCTGCGGTGTGCGAAGAGAGAAGTGCACAAGAGGGAAATTATGGTGACAGCTGGCGACTGGCATACGGGCATTTGCCCGACGGCGATCGAGCATTTGGGCAGTTTGATTGATAGGTTTTGAGTGACAGGTGACACATGGGGCAAAATTGTTTCCATATTTGGAGTGACCGGTCGCAAAAGTAGGACGTTTTGATTGACAGGTGACTCTATGACCTTGAAAGAGGGGTCGGTGTCTTGCGCAATAAATGCCTGGCACCGAGCAAGAAAATAGGATTTTTTGATTGATAGGATTGAAAAAGTGACAGCTGGCTAAAGAAAACGCACCGGGCTTTGCCGGGGGGCTTTAGCCCGGATTTTGAAAAAAATCCGAATTCCTGGCAAATATTACAAAAAAATTTTTTGAAAACAGCTTAGGGCATTTTTCCAAAAATTCTTTGAAAGAAATTCAATATTTCAGGTACTTTTTCCAAAAATATCTTAGGAAAAAATGCAAAAAAATCAAAAAAATTTTTAAAACAAAAATGCACCCCTAAAATGACTTTTTTTTTCTTTAATCAAAAATCTACCCACCAAAGATGGACATTTTTCCTAAAATTTTTATTTGATATTTTTTTATAAATTTTTGAAAAACGTAAAAAGTAATACATTTACATTTGTGAGAGAAAATTAATAAACATTGAAGAATTTTGAAGGGTTTTACACATAAAAGGACTTGATTTGGTTAGTTTTAGCCCCTTTTAGGCAATATTTTTGCACTTTTTGGGAGAAATGACATAAAAATATTCGAAAAAGGTTTTTAGGGCCGGGCGGGCTTTTTTCCGGGCTTCCTAAAAGGCGCCGGGAGGGCTTAGCCGTGCGAATATTTTTTTTAGGATTTTCCTCCGGGCGGGCATTGCCGGGCGAATACAGGGCTAAAGCCCAGTATTCGCCCGGATCGAATATTTCCTAGTCGGGCGCCCGCCCGTTGCCCGCCCGACCCGGGCGCCCGTCCGAACCGTAGTCCATGCTCATTTTTTTAATTGATGGGATTTTAGAGAAGGCTGGCACGGGTTTCATTGATAGCTTTGGAACGCCCTCAACAATCACGGAGCGAAATTTAAGTGGCGGGGCTTCTCTGAAAAGGTTAATAGTGAGCAATCCTGATTTACTGCCTTTTTTTGTTGAACACATGACCTAAAGAATCATATCGAATAACTATTTTTAATTACCTAATGCTTTTTTTCTGGAAATAATCGTTGATCTCGATAGTTTCCAAATACAAACAAAGAAAAATACCCCAAAAATAATGCAAGATGGTATGAGTTTCTGACAATTCCTCGGATAAGCGACGAAATTGTAGCTATGACCCTTCTTTTGGACCTGGTTATACCTGTCATCCTTAAAATAAGAAAAAATATGAGGATTTTCGTTAATTTTGGTTGTTTTATATTATTTTTTCAATACATCGCGAAAAACAACCTCCAAAATTTATTATCTAAAATTCAGATTAAATGAGTTTTGACTTCTGGGCCAAAGACTTCAATAGGATTTAAAACTTCGTTTATCGATAAATTATAAAAAAATCTTTGCGTGATTTTAGTTGAGAATATCGTACGGTCCACTCTCTAGTAAACTTTTTTTTTGAAAATCGAAGTCGATGCTTTGACCAGATCTTTGATCTTTCCGTTCATCGAATTCTCAACAAATGCATTAATTTTCAGCATCTCTGAAATAATAGAAAAAATTCAAAACTTTTTTATTATTATTACGGATCATGTTTTGGCTTTAAACATCGAATATTCTATCATATTAATTCCTTAAAAAATGCCAACAAAAAAAGTGCGTATTTTATTTTGTTTTAAATATAAAAATGTAGATTCATTAGATGCCTTTTTAGATATATTTGCATTTTCTAATGAGTTTAAAAGGATGGAATAGTTCAAAACTAAAATTTGGTCTTTTAATATTTCTATAAAAAGTAACATGTAAAACATTCACCGTTAAATCAATGAAAAAAAAAGCTCATTCAAACTTATATTTTTTTGATTCTTTTTTTTTTGTCTCGGCCTTTGCGGCATTTTATGCACATTCAACTGTTTCAAAGTTGCCATCATAATGCATGTTGACGGCCGTTTTGAACTCGTCCAAAACGTTGAATATGTTCGCCTGATATACTCTGGCATGGGCCCTGTAGTCCGTGAACATCGGCGGCGGCAGAACGAGGGCTTTATAAAGCCTACGAATTGAGTGGTTCTCTTTTCCGAGTGCTGGAGTCACATTTTGAAATTTTGGTTTTTTGTACATTTTGACAAATTAAAAGCTAAAATTCTCATTTCACTTTATTTTCTAAAAGACTAAAGAGGAATGGAAGTTTCGACTCAATCAGTGGTAAAACACCTTCCGAGGCTTCAGTGCTTTGTTTTCCCTCATGTGGTCGAAAAAAACACTTTGCCAAATTCCGCTGCGGTTTACAAGTCAAAATTCGAGTACATCTGTGTTCAACCTCGACGAGCCCCAAAGCATTAAGTGACTTCAACTCGCTCGGCTGCCGCATCAGACGCATTTCTCAGAGAATGCATATTTGCCGTAGGATTCGCGCACAACACAACGTTCTCTAGCATGTTCGACTGCTGTCCGCGCATCTCATGCATGCGACCCTGCAAAAAAAATAATTCGCCAAATTAAATTCACAATCATTTATTGATAAGTAGATATAATTCCTTTTTTAGAACCCGCATTTTTTTAGGAATTTAATAAAACATTTTTCATTCTGCAAGAAAAAAAAGACTTTGTTAAAGTATTGAAAAAAAAGATGCAGCTATGGTTTGGTCTATTATTTTAGAGTTTTTAGAATATTTTGTAGGGCTATTGATTTGTCGGAATTTTTACTTATATTAAAAGATATGCAGTTGTTTAATAATTCCCTACCCCTTTTTTTACGGACCAGCTTGCTGTTTCTAAATATGCTTAATAGATAAAATATGGTTGTTTTTGTAGAATTTTCATTGTAAATAAAATATTTGACCGATATTCTCTCTTTTCTTAAACATTTTTTAAAAAGGGTTCTCATTTTTGAGCGGTTTAAGTGGACCCTTGCGGTTTGGAGTTGAATTACTCGCCTAGCCGTTTCTTTACTTGCTCATCAACAAAAAATTTTTCTTCGTTATTTTTTGGGATGCGGCGTTGGGCGGGATATTTGTCTGCGTGCAGGACTGGTGTGATGGCTGTCGGTTGCCTACGGCTAAAAGAAGGGTGCTTTTGATGCGATTAATTAGGAGTCGTTCTCCGCGCATCCCCAGGATGTCTCATAAAAAAATGGCTCTTACAAAAAACACTCAGCCTTGTGTTTACTTTTCTTCTCCGTGGCGCATGTCGTCGTAAAACCCCGTCTAACCCCCGTAACATGAAAAACCCTTGAGGGGAAAAAGCGCAAAAAAAATGGGGTACCGTTTGTGGTGTTTTTTAATGGGTGGTTGGGTATTTATTCGTGGTTGTGAAGGCTGGAATATACCCACAATATCTGTATTTTTGAAGTTTCACCAAAAAAAATTTTTTAATATTATCTACTCTAATGGCCCAAAATGCCCCAAAAAATGCCTGTTTTTGGGGGCAATATGAGGTATTTTTGTTTATAGGGGGAAGGAAACCCCTTAAATTATGTTTCAGGTTGAAAAAGTGCTTGACCGGCGCGAGCACCGCGGAGAGACACATTATTTTGTAAAATGGCAGGTCAAAAAATATTTTTATAATTTGTGCAATCTATTCGCCCCTTACCTCCCTTTAAACTTTTAGAATTATACCTCAAAGAACAATTCATGGTACCACACACCTGTCTTTAGATAATTTGCCTTATTCAAATTTTAGGGTCCCAGCGTCGGCATGTGATTGTCAGGACCTGATCACCCAGTATGAAACCGAGTTTGGTCTCTGGGGACGTGCTCGCTCGGTCTGATCCTTCCCCAATTCCCCAAGCCAAAATAGGAAGAAAAAAGAGATAAAACAATTTATATGTTGTTGTACTGTTAAACGTAAAGACAAAATGATAAAAGCAAAACTCTAAAAATAAAAAATATTGCAGCGTTCGGAGGGGGGGAAAGGGAAGGTGTGATGGGGGGAAGGGATTTTGAACGATTTAATGACTGGGTTATTGTGTGAATTGGTTGTCGCCCTTTTTGTCTCTATGCTTTCATTGTCTCGTCTCTCACTTCAGAAACGGGAGGTCAGACGGAGGGGGGAGGGGGGATAGTGCATGCGTGCGTGTCTTTTCTTCTATCGTTCTTCTTTTACCGTACTCTCTCGCTGAAAAAAGTATGGATCGGCAGCGGAGGAGGGGGGGGGGGGGGTGAGGGCTCGGGCGGGAGGGACGCTGTTTGACATGGGCATTCATAAACTCTTTTGAAGAGAAGCGACATCAAACACTCTCCACAACCTTTTAATCAGATCACTCCCCTCCTTTATGTCTCTTCTCCGGTTACCACTGATTATTATTAATAAGCAACTTAGGCTTTATATTATTTTTCTTTTACATATTCTAATAAAAAATGTTTTAATTTAAATATACGAAATTTGTATCGTTGCGCGTCCTTTAATTATTAATTTTATTCTCCACAAAGATGCAAAAGGGGCAAAATAGCGACTTATCGGTGAACATTTTTTACAATTTTTTGTTATCGCTTATAATTTTTTGTTAAAAAATTTTTTTTGGAGATTTTCGACTAGTTTTCAAAAGGTTTTAAACCAAATTTTTTTAAATACTGTAATTTTCGATTTTTAAAAACTAGATATGTGTACAAAAAAAGCAGATGTCCCCTTTAGCACCTTCGTTTGAAGCTTACCCGTTTGGAATCAGAACTTGGTGTCATCCGGCATCATCTCCAAAAAGAACACACCGTGTTGGAAGAGCTGGGCGCAAAAATTACACAAATGGGCCGAAAGAAAAAGTGTTGATATGGCGCGGAAACAATATCCTTTGATTTGTTAACTTGTTAATAAAAAATTTTTAGGAGGTGAGGGCTCTGGAGGGAGAGAATGTGAAAGGGTTTGGCGGGGTCACGTTTTTTTTTTTGTTGGGAGGTGATCAATACCTTTTCCAACTGTTAACTTGTTAATAAAAAATTTTTAAGAGGTGAGGGCTCTGGAGGGAGAGAATGTGAAAGGGTTTGGCGGGGTCACGTTTTTTTTTTGTTGGGAGGTGATCAATACCTTTTCCAACGTTTAAAAATCTGGCGCTCAGCTGGCCGCAATGCCAGGATGTCATTTTTTCTAGCGCTCAGCTGGCCGCACCATGAGGGAGGAAAGGTGTGTGCGCGGGAAGGGGGGGGGGCTCGAGAGGGAGGGAAGGGTTGACGGGCCGAGAAATTTGGAACGGGATTCTTAGGGCAACACTGCTAATATGTGCTAAAAAATACCTCCAAAATATGTTTTTATATGTTAAAAAGTCGCTCTAATTCAAAAATTTATCAAAACAAATACTATTTTTGGGCTTCTCTCATGGTAAGGAATCCACGAAAAAAATATGTTATAACATAAAAATCCTATCCCTAATGATTATATAGGAATTGATTGAGAAATCACATAGTGTTTTATAAAATGTTAATCACATAAGTTGTTACAATAGCTTTTAAAATATTTGTTAAATAAATATAATCCAAACGAAACAAAATTTAATTTATTTTAAAAAAGATATGGAAAAATTATATATATAATTAATAATAATTATTAATGCAATTGTAAATTACAAATCCTGCCCTTTTTAGACTCATTTGCATTTTGTTTGACAAAATTTTTTTTTTTGCCTTTGTTGTTAAAATTTTTGCATTTATAAAAAATTTATTAAAAGTTTTTCTTTGCCATTGTTTAAGCAGTTTAACAGTTTTTCTTAAAATACTTGCTTTGGCTGAAGTTATGCACAAGAAAAGTCATTTGATTTTAAAAGTTAATTTTGAAATCTACTAATTGCACAATAAATTCTGTATATTCAGTCGAAAATAATATTTTTTATAGATATCTGAATTATTATGCGTTTAAATATTTTAATAAAGTATATTTTATTAATAAGTTTACAATTATTATAATAATTTTGTGTTTACATAGTAGTCCCTGCATGTACTTATATTTGATTTATTGTTTTAATTGCTAGACGCGCTTTAAGTTTGCTGATTAAATTCAAAATTCACAAATTGAATTATTTATTATTTTTCTAAAAAATGAATGCAAAATTATGATGAAAATATATTTTTTACGTAGTGTTATTTTTGATATTTTTAGCAAGACATTTCAAAGGCTTTTTGTACTTTGGGGCCATGAGCTCGTCTGACGTGTAGAACTTCTTTCCTTGTGGACTGTGTGTATCCGTCGTAGTCCTCCGACGGTATATATCAGCACTGCAAAAACTTCAAAGGCTTATTTTTTAATTGGAAAGCCGGGCAGAATTTCGACAAAATGACAACATTTTTGTCCTAGTCTGCTGCTGGCATTACAGGCGCCTTTTTACAAATGCATTTTAAATGCTGTTGAAATTATTTTTATTATAATATTGTTTTTTGTCTATCTTATTTTATTTATAAGCTCACATAAGCTAATTTTGTGAAAATGTAAAACATTTCAATTCATAATTGTTCTAAAATATTACCAAACATTGTAATTATGTGAAAAAGCGGTGGCGACTTTATTCCACAAGTATCTCCATCTTTTATTATTTTTTTATTATTCAATCTGCAAATTCACATATTATCAAATGCCTCAAAATTTGCGATAAAATATTTAATTCTATATTTGTGTAATGCATATTATTATTTTTTTAGAATTTAAACTATTATATTTATTCAAATATTTTGTCAACAAAAATACACAATCTGTCAACTGACCTGGTAAAGAGTTTAGTTGTTGTCGTGGTCGGCGGCTGGGCCTGCGTACACGTTAAGTGACATTTAAAAAGGTTGAATAAATAAAATAATTTTTTAAATTTACTATAAAGTTTTTGTAAATAGACCAAGCACTTAATTGATTTTTTCATTTTTTTTTAAATTTTTTTAATCAGTTTAACATCTTAAATTTTGGTAATCTAAACTGAGCTAAGCCAGGATCATAATCAAAGAAAGGAATTGAAATTTTTAATATTTTGGCATAAAGAAGAAACTGGAAAAATTGTTAAATATTTCTTATATTTTTAGGTCTTATTAAAAAAATTATTTTCTACAGAGTCCTTACAAAGATTCTCACAAACAATTTTGTGGCTACTAAAAAAGTAATTATCCTTTACCGTAAGCAGCGCCCATTACAGTTTTAAATTATTTGTTTTAAAGTAACATTAAAATAAAACTAATTTTAAATCAAAAGTTTAATGATAGCATTAGCGATTTTGAAATTGGCATGCGTGACCCAGCGAGCCAACAAAGAAATAATTAGTTTTATTTTGATAATACTTTTGACTTTAAACCAAAAATATATATTTTTTAAAATGACATTGAATCGCATGCTAATAAAAAAATCATAAAAACACTAATTTATTAGAGAAAACCAATGCTAAGGAACTAAACGCGTTCGATGAATTAATGATGGGTGTGAGAAGCGGACCAGCCAGAAATGGACCCAAATTAGCGAGTTTATTTTGTCATTGGCTAGTAAGTAAATAAAAATTGATATAAAAATACGTAAACAAAGATTAAAAATATTATTTTAAAAAGACAATGCTGAAAATAAAAAACAAATATTAGAAAGTTCTTTCCAATTTTGAATAACTGTACTAAAACATTAAATTACAAGGTTAAATTTACTTTAATTTTATTGGGTTATTTGTAATTACTATCCCACTTTATTAATTGATGTAAATTTAATCAAATTTTATTAACAGATTAAAATTCTTTTAAACCTAATAATATGTACTATTTAAAATAATAGAATGCATATAAACTTGTTTCAAAGAGGTCATAATTATTTCAATATTTTTACAATTTAATGCGTCTCTTCCTCCGCAACAACGAAAGCCGTAAGTCGACGTGAGAAAAATAAATATATTAATAAAAAAAACTAAAAAATACTCATGAAGAACTTATATCAAAAAAAGAACAAAAAAATGTAATTAATATTGTGTTAACTTTAAAGTAAAATAAAAAACAATAATAATAAAATTAAAAACTTTAAAATTAATTTAAAGAGAAAAGTCAGGAATAAACCCAAATAAACCGATAATTAATATGATATTCATATAACATAATAGTATTAAGGTTGGTTAATTTTTCAAAAAAATTTTCGTTAATTAAAAGCCTTGTTGCTAAAAAGCAAAAAAGTGTGCGTCCTTATAGTAAAAAAATATGGTCTTGGCGCACATACCGCCATCTGAGTCTCTAAAATCAAAGTGAAGACTCTCAGTAGGAATGAAGCTCGTATATCAAAATCGGCTATGGCAGATTGTAATCGAAGGCAGTCATGGCATAAAAAATGAATTGATAATAACAAAAGTTATGAATAAAAAAAATAATGATATACACAAAAATAAAAAAAATCAACTTATCAATCAATATTACCATGTTAAATTCTTTATCGGTTGAGTCCATTATTCAATAATAATCTTTTTTTTTAGTTTTTTAAATATTATATAAAAAAGTATCTCAATTATCTAAAACTCCAAAAGTTCTGCAATCGGGCTTTCAACTTCAAGAGACCAGGATGAAAAACTACGGTGACGAAGAACATTTTAATTTAATGATTCTCTCATATATTTTTATTTTTAAAATGTTTCAAATATTATTATTAAATACATAAGTTGATAATTTCGCACAGAATATTACATTAATATTTAAGCAAATTTTTAAAATTAACAAAAAAACATCTATTTTGAGTATAAATGACAAATAAAATATAAGATTAAAAACAAATGAATATTCTAAATGAGGCTAGAGTATCTGAGATAAAATTAAAAAATGGATATTTTATATGATATTGAAACAAACATTCAAAAGCAAATTATACACAAAATTTAAAAAATTACATCCTAATTAAAATAATAAATTCACATTGGGGTTATTACACGATAAATTGTTTTGGCATAGAACAAGCAATAAACGTTAATTAATTGCGCACAAAAAGATAGAGGTGAATAACAAATGTAAAAAACAAAAAATTCATAAATTTATTAAACGCAGATCCATTTTTAATTTATTTGCTCTACATTTTTTTGAAATTTTTAATTGGGAATGAGAAAAAAACATACCAAAAAATGGAATATGAAACGTAATGGGCAAATGAAAAAAAAAACAAAAATTCCAACTGAGCAATTCAAAAATCATAAAATTTAAATTTTTATGAGTGAAACAATAGAGATAATAAAAGCATTTTACATTATCAGCAAAAAACTAAAATGCACGGAATCGAAGGGATACGCCTCGGCGGATCGACAGCGAAATCATCGCTATAGTCAAAACAAATAAATATAAATATAACTCACATAAATACGATATCTCAAAATAAATTCTAAATATGGATTAAGGAATTAATTAATGTATTTTTGAATAATAAAAGATGGAGTTATTAATTATTTAAAGATAAATATTAGGGTTGATTTTGAGTGTTTTTTCGGACATATTTATTAACATATTTAATTAATTTTATAATAGTTTATGGCCTGAGACTCAGTCTGTCAGAATTTCATCAAATGCAGCAAGTCAACCAAAGTTGCAATTTAAGTAACGCTTTCAATCATTTTAAATTTGATTAATAAACGTGCTCTATCAATTTGCCCATTCTAGTTTTATTAACCACTTAATTTAATTATATGTCAACAATGTGAAGTTCGTATTTTAACAATACGAATATTTTCTATGACAACTATTTTTTGTTTTACTTTATTCCAAAAGCCATTTATATAATTCTTTGCTTGTAAAACATTATATAAATAGTTTTAAACTGTATTAGTTTTCCCTTTTCTGCTTGTTGTTGAATTATCATTTTAAATTTATTTAAATTTGGTTAGCACAAAACTATTTTAGCATTCAATCGATTTTTCGTCATAAATTTAAAGCATTTGTTTTTACATTTTTAATTTTGTTTGTACCTTTTAAAAAATCTTTCAGCCTCATGCAATTTTTTTAAATGTGAAAATTAAACTACCATAGTTTACATATATTTATTTGTGTGTATTTTTCTGTAATCGCGTCCGATCTAGTTTGCATTTCAATCTGTTGCATTTGTGTGTGTTTTATGCCGAGACACCGTCATCCGAAAAGACGAGCAGGTATATGAATCCTTCGATTTATTTTGTAAATATTTTTGATTGTAAATTTGTATTTTATTAGCTGAATTTTGAGTTTCATAGCTATTTGTTAAATTTTAAAAGCCTATTAAATAATTTATTAGTATTTATTTAAAAGTAAATTATATGTAATGCCCTTTTAATTATTAGCAGGGTGCTTATTCCATATTTAAATTATTGCCCAATGTCATTAATATTTAAATTTATTGCTATTACAATCGCTTCAATTTATAAGCTGTAAATAATGATTTAAAATTGCAATTAAAATTTTTACACAAACATTTTATAATATGGATAGCAATTTAAACTATGCCGCAGCTTGGTTAATGGTGTCAGATTACGTAATCTGGATTTATGAAATTTTAACATTACGCTTTGTTGTTGTAAAAATTTATTTATCATATTAATTTTTTAATAACCAAGATTAAATGAAATAAATTTATTTGTAAACGTAATACAAATTATATTTTTGCAATTTCTACTGAACTTTTTTAAATTTCTACCCAAAAGAGGTAAAGTTGCCCTGTGGGCAATTTTGGTTTAGCCGGAATGGATTACCTGGGGGTAGGGAGGGATGTCGAACCAAACGGGAATTGTACCGTTTCACTTCTTTATTTCGTCAATATTCCAGGAAAAATTGCATCGGGTTTTCGGTCGGTTGTATGACCGGTTATTGCTGGAAAGGAACATAATAAATAGGACCCGGATCAGTGCTACAATTTAAAAAAAACTCGTAAATTTTAGATTTCTATTTTGGAAAACTCAAAAACCGCTTTAAATCTTCAATGCCTAACGGTGATATCTTTTAGTAAAATGAATGTTGAATTTATTGTTTTCATTTTGCTATAACCTATTTATTTTGCGCTTAAAAAAGGAAATCGAAAAACCGCCCGGTTAAGCGGTCATAAGTTCTAAACCGGTTTTGAAATACGGTTTCTGAAACCTGGTTATCATCTGCAATAATTAACTGGTTTCGTCTTTTAATTTGCTAATTTAATTTTAATTTTGTTCGTTTAACAATAAAAGATTATTTTACACTTTACTGATTAACGCTAGTCAATGAAAAATTGTGGACTTGGGACGAAGGCAAAAATTTGATCAATTAAAAAAACAAAACTATCGCAACTAATATTATTAGTAACTTAACAATAAACATTTGCCAAATTTATTGAAAAGACTTTGATTAAAACCAAAACTTAATCCTTTATAAAACATTATTTTTAGCACCAAGAAAAACTGATAAGTGATCTTTTTGTAATGAAATAATTACAAATGACCGGAGTTTAGCATCAAAATGAAATTACGACTTTTGCAGTAAAATGTAAATAACTAAAAAAACAAATTGACAACATTTTACTGTTTTAATAAAACATGGGTTGTTGTATGTAAATTAAAACTCAAAGGAATGCATGACATAATATTAATTAAATAGAGCGTGGCAGCTCCGGACAAAACACACACACTTAATCGTGAAACCACACGGTTTACAAAAAATTGTAGTCGGCTGCATCAGCTAATATTGCATGATTTTACCTTTAATTTATACGAAGAAACAACCGATAACGCTAAGTGGAACCTTTTAAAACAGTTACATAACTTAGCATAATCTCCAAATTAAATCCTTCCTTAAAAAATTGAAATATGATAAATTTAATAAAGATTACACACAATTGGTAAACAATATATTTCAAACTTAGAACAACATAAACTAACTTTTAGTTTAAAATTTTAAGGACAAAATTAATACCAAATCAAATAAAAACTGGCAGGAGAATTAGTAACAAAATAACAAAGAAAATTACGAATATTCCTGTACAAAGAGCTCTTTAAAAGTGTTTCATGAATAGAATATTGCAAAAATATATTGAAATTAACAAATTATAATTTGCTTGCGTATTCTTCCATTTTTAACTAATTGTTTTTTTATTTGCGTATTTTATTAATGTTTTCGTTTAATACATGACCTAACTTGGATTCTTTTTTTTAATTTCATTTTAAACTCATTATTTCCGCCGGTTGAAATTTAGTTTTGTTTATCAATTTCGTCAAAGAATATTTAATTAATATTTTTTGCTAATACATTATATTCTTCTAAAATATTTTCTAGATAAATGTTAACTAATGCAGTGAACCGGAGTTTTGCGTTAATACAGTGGTTTAATTTACAAACCTCGTCTACATTCGCATAAATTCTCCAGAGGCGGTCTGGTAAAGAGTTTGGCAATTTTATTTTTTATTAGATTTAATTATTTTTATTGCGTTGAAAACAAATTAAAGTTCTTTTTGATAAATTATCCATATATTTTATTTTATTTTTGCATTTATAATGGAATTTTGAATTCAGCTAAACAATATTTTAATGTCTCATTACATAAAATATGATGATTAAGGTTGATATTAAAATGTTAAATTATTTTATTATTAATATCGACGTGCAAACAATTTCGCCAAGTTGAAAAAAATTATAATTAGAATATTAACTCCATATGTTGTTTTTTATTTTAAAAATCTCATTTAATTAAAGGACATGATTGTATATAAAAGTTTTAATCGGACTAATTAAAAAATAAATTTATTTAGAGTTTTTAATTTGATTATTATGCATGTTTTGAATGGAAGCAAATAATTTTTTTTGTTATTTTATACTAACTAATAATTTTTTTTTTCATTGAATAAAAGTGTTCAATTATTTGGAAAGATGTAAATTTTTAACCAATTGGTTTGATATCTTATTTAAATAAATATATTTGTATTAAATCCATGAAATTTTGTCGATGTCATTCTTTTTGAAATAATTTTAATTTCAAAACAAAATAATAAAACAAGATTGATATTTTCGATTTGTCACCGGTCTTATTGAAATTATAACTTTAACGAAATGTGTGACAATTTCGAATGTATTAACTACCTTATTGTTGTGAGATTGACTTAACCTTTCCCATTATCAAAAACTCAATAAAAAAGGAGCCCATTTATTATTTAAATTTTTTTGTTGTAATTATAGTTATAATTTATTCATCTTTTTAATTTTTTTTAGCAGCACTTTCTTCGGTCCATTGCAATGGAAAACTTAACAAAAAAAAAAAATTAACGGCGGCGCTCATTATGCTGGTACTTCCCGATGAGATACGATGATTTATTTTTATTTTTATTTACACTTTAATTCAGAGTATTTTGTTTAATCAATAACTTCTGCTTATAATTATCAATTTATTTTTAGCCAATACTTCTGCACGCAATAAGTTTAGAAATGCATAAACAATTAACTTATAATGTATTCGAATAAAACAATTATTGGTATGTATTGTAATATTTTATGAATTTATATTTAGTTGAACAAACTTTTGATTTATTTTTTTAATTGGTTAAAAATGAAGATTCTTTAATTGGAACCGTATTGTTTTCGTTACATTGCTCAATTTTAGTTTAAGTTTGCAATAAATTCTCTGAATTATTTTATGTTTAATAATTAATTATAAAATGTAATTTTTACAGAAATAGGTTTGAAAATCTATTTAGCCGTCCATTTCCTATGTTTGGTGAACGGACACAAATTACTATTGTTATTCTTAAATATAACAATGGAGGAGGTAAGATTTGATAATAATTTTAAAAAAATTTAATAATATTAATAATTACCAAAAATTATTATAAAATATTAAAAAAACGTAATTAGAATTAAAAAATGTAAAATAGGTTCAATTAGGATAAAATGAAAGAGTTTTAAGCTAAATTGTTTAAAGAGCAACAACGCTGTTGGCGACTAGGATGTTAGACGACGTTCATGCATCATCATGTGATAAAAGCGCATACTACGCAAATTAGAATAATAAATTTATGTAAATCAAAAAGACATCTTTTACATCATTTTATAATTTAAAATTTAATTTTGTTAGATAAAAATTTAAATATTTTATTTAAATTGTTTTGTTTTTTAAGAAAATTTTTCTTTCTAAATTTTAACCCACAAGTCGTTAGTTCGTCGAATGCAATGTTGGATTTAATTTATATTTATTGATCATTTTTGTTTTTACTCAAAGAGATTTAATGCACTTAGAATATAGATAGATACCGTATTTTCGTGTTAATGGAAGGTTTTTATAAATATTATTGTTATTTTTTATTTGAAATTATGAGAATTTCGAACATCTACATATTCACATCTGCTTAATTTTATAACATTAAATTTTCAAAATTATATGTTGATGTTGACCATTAAAATAAGAAATAAAATAAATTTGCATTTCTGCATAAGTTTCTTCAAATGGCCCGAATTGGCCTCGGTTTCCATTTGGTAGACGTTTTCCTCGCACTCTTTGCCGCCAGGACCTTATTATCTAATTAAAATTAGGAATAATTTATATGGCTTTTGTTTTAAGACAATTTCTTCAATTGATATTTTTGTTTTAATCTTTTTCTAGTGAGATTTATTAAGAGTAATTTAATATAAATTAAGCATTGTTATTTGTATTTATTTGAATACATTTTATATAGATTTATCCATTCCTTTTAACACTTCCTCGTTATCTGGGGCTCTGCGGTCGCCAACTCCCATGCGGGAGGGCTCGGCTGCGCCAAGAAATACTAATATTTTTGTTTGCAATATTAAAAAGATTCACAATTTAGTCTCACTTAAACTTTAAATCTTTTAATGTAAAATTGATTGATTTATTAATTAACTTTTAGCTGGGGCGTTATAATAAATTGGGATCTTCACTCCTTTTGATTGTTGTAGCTTTTAATTTCAGACTCACTGCTCTAACACGGTGTTATGTAACAAGATTTTGATTTTTCGTTTCTGATTTTATGATTTGTAATTTTAATTTTAGTTTGGATTTATTAATTGATAATAAAGCAATGATAAAATTCAAGTCTTGGGGTAAGCTCTCACTTCTTCTGTGCTGAGAATCTTTGACATTGACATTTATTATTTTGCTAAATATTAAAATAAGAAAATAAAATATTCTATTTATACTTTTTTATATTTTAAAATGAATACTAAATTCTGATTACATTTTTTTGTTATTAGTGAAACTTTTTGATATTTTGAGTGAGATAAATTCGAATACTTCGCGTAAGTTGACCAATGAATAAAATAAGTCTGAAACTTTAATGCTTTGGAGCAACTATTAAATTATAATAAAAGATTGGATTATCGACACTTGGAATGTTTTACTTTGATAATTATTTTATAATTTATTTTGGCGCTTGAATTAGCACTTTTAATAATATGCATTATCAGATCAACGAATTATGCAATATCATGAATTTATCAGAATCATATGCTGATTTGATTTCTTTTCGGAAGTAATAGAAAATTTTACAATTTTGATACCACTGATAATCTCTTTTTATTGTTATTTTTCTTTTTTTTATTTGATTAAAATTACATTTGCGCTTTGCATTTGCTTGTCTTATTTTTAAACAATTTGTTTTTTATATTGTTAAAAAAATGCTGCCTCCAATTTCCAATAAATAATAATGAATCGTTTTTGTATAATATATTATATTTCACTTTATTCAGATTTGCACTTAAATAATATATTTAAACTTGGTTTTAGGGGCAAAATCGTTGGGTTTATGCTAACTCATAAAAATTATAATATGGACGGTTCGTCGGCGTCACGTACAGCAGCCTTTTGAGTTCTCTAAAACTTGAATTGAAATAAACATTTAATTTTAAAGCCTAAAGATGCAAAAAGTTGAATGTAATCATTTTTAAACATCTTAATTAATTGAACAAAATATTTAGTTGATTTGATTAATTATTTGTGATGACTATCGGAGCCAAGTAAAAAAATAAAAGCAATAATTTTTAAAATTAACACTCGCATAATGCTTCATAATTATGTATCTGGACGGTGACTATGATGATACAGCGTCTTTTGTAGATACGCCATCAAAAACTAAAGGCAAAATTAGATTATACTACTATATGCACCCAATAATTTAAAAAAATGGTCAAAATTATAAAAGCACCATTAAACTATCACTCCGTCGGACCCCTTCAACGAACCAAGCCCGGCCCAGCTCAATTTTTCAAACCGCCAATGTGGCTTTTAAGCGATAAAAAAATTTTATTAACACCGCCCAAAATGAAAGAATAATTGAAACAGAAATTTTAACAAATTTGTTTAAGTTTTAAATGCTATTTCCTTTTCTTTAAATAATATTGTTTTTTTTATTTTTTTTGTGTTTTTTTTATTTTTTTTTTTATAATTAAATTAAATTTTCATATTTTATTAAATTAATTTATTGTTTTATAAAAATAGGGACTTTGTCACCACAATTTGCGTTATACCCAATAAATAAATAAACAAAGTCATAAAGTAAATTATAAACTGCAGCAAAATAACTTTGAAATTAAGGTTCATACCAATGAATGTGCAATGTCATTAGAAAATTATTGTCAAGGATGGGACCATTTGGGTTAACAAAAATCTCCAAAACATTATTCCAAATATTTATTCATTCACAAAAAACGTTTTTTTTGTTAAAAATATTGTTTAATGTAAAACATAAAAATATTTATTCACTATTTTTCAATGACGTTCATTGCAGATGATTTAGCGATCAAATAATAAAATCGCTCATTGAAGGAGCACTGGGCACGCACACTGGTTGCGTGTATATGTGTAAAGACGGCATGTCAATGATTTGAGTCTGAGATTGCGAATACGATATTTAAACCATCAACAGTAAAAAATTAATAATTAAAACGATAATGGCTAATAATGACAAAATAATAATTTATTGATTTTAAATTTGACACTGAAGGCAGTTTATATTTTAAAGATCCTTATTTAAATTCATAATCTAAGAAGACAAGAAAGTTTAATTTAAATCAGGGTTTACATCGGGTTAAGACAATTCCCAAGGACAGCTCAAAGAATTTTCTACAAAATTAATTTTAGTGATCAATTTTGTGTTTTATCCAAAACCGGAAACGTATTTAAAAGGGCTGGGCAAAATTCAGATATCGGAAAATGCCGGGGTTTTTGTGATGTCGCCAGATTAACTCGCTAAACTTATTACAAAAACATTGTTTTTTTGCTTAGCATAAATTATTCGTTTAATGGATTATTTAAAGTTGTTTTATAATGTAAAATAACAAACCCAAATAAAAATAGTAGCATTTATTGTTTAAACAGATTGGAATAATTTCTCTATAAAACGATATTTTACAAAAAATTATACAAAAATTTAAATAAAAAATTTTAAACAATAAATAATATTAAATGCATTAAAGATAATCGGTGATATAAAAGTATGTTAACAAAAACTGAATTACAGCTTAATCTAATATAATTATAAAACACTGAATTAATGATTTTTAAACAAATGTTTTTTTGCAAAATTGAATTAAATATCTTGCATAAATTAGAACATAAAGGCGATCTCAAGGGAAACCTAAACCACTCCGCTCGTGCAAATAAATACCAAAAGTAAAATGTATTATTAATAATGAAATGGCTATGAAACCGCAATGATAAATTAGCAACATAACTAATTATTTATTTTGTGTTTTTATATAAACAACATTTAAACAATATCTAAATTAGAATATAAAATTCAAATATCAGTTTTGTCTAACATTTTTCGACAAATTTATTGATAAAAAAACAAAATGATTATAATGTAATTTTAAACAACAATTAGCATTTATTGTCGTGATTGAAGAATTAAATAATTTTAGTAAATAATGTCAACGATTAGCAATCTTATATGTTCAATAACTTTATCAAAAAAATAGCTATGCACATTTAAATTCATAATAATTACAATTTATTTATTGCACGTTTAAATTTGAAAAGGACTGTAAAAAATTTTAAATTTAAATATTAAAATAATTAAAAAAATAAATTATTTAATATAATGGCTTTGTTGTTTGTTTAGTTACAAAATATCTAAATGATATTCAAATTAGAAAATTAAAAATAAAATCTAAAAAAATAGAAACAAAAAAATGTCTTGTTTTGACCAAAAATGACTAAGATTCAAATAAATATTAATCAAAAAAACAACAATGCACGCACGCTTAAACACAATATTGTCCTTTGCCACGTATTCCGCACACTTGAATTTTAAACGACCTCCAAACATTTTGACCATGGAATAATGCACGACCAGAGCGCGCTGTATATCGACCAAACAATTTACTTGATTACCATAAAATATTAATAAAATATCAATAAAATTTAAATAATTATTGCTAATTTGTTGTTGAAATAAAAATAATTTAAGTAACTTCAAGAAAATTACATTTCCATCGTGAAAAGAAGATGGATGCCCAAAGTGCATAAAACTAATAAATTATGATAAAATCTTAACTTTATTAAACAAGAAAATGAAATATTAAAAACCTTGAAAAAAGCTCCTACTGAAAGATAAACACGATAGAGTGCATTCCCAAACGCAAAAATTATTAAAAACGATAAACATTAAACACATAAACTGGAATAAATAAATTAATTAAGTTTAATAGCGAACTCATTAATTTTCCCATATTTTTGTTTCAATTTTTATTTGTTAAATATTAATGCAATTTATAAACTTTTTAATAAATTTTATTAGTAAATTTAATATTTGAGTTTAAAGATTTATAAGTATATTCTTAGAATAAGTTTGTTTTAAAAAACATAATTTATTTACTTAAGACTATTCTACTTGCATAAAAATTTGTTGATAATCAAATCATTTTTGTTCTTCAATTATATTAAAAATTGCATTTTTTTTTCTATTATTTACGAATAAGAATATTTTATTAATATTTTGGTTATTTCAAAAAACCATGTTTTGGGTTTAAATTTATCGTCTTTTATTAGTTTAATAATCTTTTAATTATCAATATCTAGATAATATATTAAGAATTCTTTGTAATTCAGATTTTTTTTTCAGCGCTTAAATTCACGTGTTTAGGTTTTAACTGCCTTTGAAATATTTTTACAATTAATTTTTAGTTTTCAACTTGAGCAAAGACTATTGTTTTTAATTGTTTGCAAACATACATTAATTTTTAGTTTTAAAAAAATCAAAATTAAATGATAATTATACAGTAATAAAACACAACATAAAAACCACATTTGAACGCCAACCTCTAATCAAGGTGGTCAACATGGAGCATAGATATCTAAAATCCATGATAAACATCAAAACACTACTGTGATAAAAATTAATCAAAAAATACTAAAAATTGGGCAATCTTCAATTGCTTATATAAAAACAAGAAAACATGCAAGGCGGCTTCAATAATGGATAATAAATAGAAAAATTAAAAGCGGAAAAACAAATTTGAAAATTGACGGGGAGCTGACATATCTTGATGGTTTTCTGTAATTAAAAAAAAAATAAATCGATTCAAAAGCCAATTTTTTAAATTGCATAATTGCCCTTTAATTATGCTAAAATTAAGCCATAAGAATTAATAAAAATTTAAACAAATTAATTAAAAAGGTCATCACATAGAATAATTATCTAACCGGACACATAAGCGCGCATTTAAATCTATTAAAACACTTTTTTAGATCATCACCTATTTAGAAAATATAAAAGGGAGACTGAAATGTGATTTGTGAATTACATTTTTGTGAGGCGTTCAAACAAAAATAAACAAAAAAATATTTTCTATTTAATAGCAAAGCATTGGTTAAAAAGTTCAGATAATCATTGTATATATAAAAAACAGCCGCAACAATCCAAACTTATCTTTCAAATATGTACATAGTATATTTAATTGAAGAATTTATGAAAAATAAAACGAGAATTCTGCAGTAAAACTCTAAAAAAATTGTTTAAATTGTTTGTTATTTATTATCAAAATTTAATTTAAACAACCCTCAAGCCCGAATTTTGCGCTAATAAAAATCACACGCAGCAGGCCGATATGGCGTTGGAAGAAAATTTATGTTGCAATAGAAAAGTGCATTTTTATGCTTAGGCAAGCCTATCAAACAGGACGATGCGAGGAGCAAATTAGGAAGTGCAATTTGCAAGCGCTGTTCGACAGCTCGCGTGAGTTATCGCCGGAACATTAATAGTTTTTTATTACTTTTATTTCTATATTATTATTTTTTCTTTTACTTTGATCACAGTGTCAAGGCAATCTCGCATTTTCTATAAACAAAAGGATTTAATTATGTCACTAATTAGAATTTAAATTTTATGATTTAACGCCTTTATATACTGTGTATTTGCTCAAAATGTTTTTGTTATTAATTATTCTTGATTAAATTCAATAGTTTGGCTTGATTCGCGAAAATTTGTACCAGAAAAAATATATTTATGCTTAGATACTTAGGTTCCTCTTTCCCCATCCCCTCTTCCCCCTTTCTTTAGTTTTTCTCTTTTCTTTCTACAACTGGCATCTAAGTTTTGCACCAAAAATTTTTTAACCAATAAAAACGTATTTTTTAAAATTGAGTTGCTAAATCTCAACATATCGACTTAAATTCAAAATTTCATGAAGATAAATAACCATCAAGAAATTGTAAAATGAAAATTATTCGAAGGTGTCAACACAAACATGAGAAAATCCTGTAAGATGGCAATTTCTTTAAAACTTTAAATACGATAACATTTTCTGTCAATATAAATTAAATAAATTCGAAATTATGAAATGGATCAATTAAAGAATTTTGTTGAAATAGTTTATTGCGATCTTACCGTTATGCAGCCGCTTGGCATTTAAAAGATGAATAACAAATTTATTGCGCGTTCATCGGCACTTTCCCATTTATTCGCCGGACTAAGTGAGCGAGCAACACATGGTCTACCAGCGAAAACATTCGCCAAACGAATAAGCGGAATTTTGATTATTTTATGAAAGGACCTGTTGAAAAAAATTGAACTTTGAACAAATCTTTTTGAAAATCGTGAAAAAAAAAATTTTCTTAAAATAATTTTTAATACAATCAAACCACGTTAATATTATTTCAATAAAAATAGCAAAAATTAATTATCGCAAACGTAAATATTAATTTTAAAAATTTAAACTTAAACATTGATCAAATAAGTAAAATTATCGAGAAAAATAATAAACACACACAAAAGTGTGCTAGTAAAATTTATGCTTAAGAAATGTTTTTAAATCTGTAAATAAGGAAAACGTCTTTACAATTTTCTTAAAATAAATTATTTAATTAAAAAATAAAGCTCCAACTTGTATTAAAATAAAAATGTTAAAAGACGCGGCGACGCTAATTGTCTTTGCCAAAATGAAAAATTTAAATTTAAAACAATATTTGTCTACAAATTATTGTATAGCAAAATAAATTATTTAAAAAGATTGCTTTAACAAAAGCAAACAAAGTAAAAATAAAAAATTTAATAAAAAGTTGGATTTTTGTTAATTGGGTATATGCTTCAAATATTGGAACGATAAAGTTACAAATTTGGGATATATTGAACGTTAAATATTAAAAATTGAGGCTTGGTTAAAATATGGCTTAATTTGCTGCATATACCCAATTAAACAACATTTTGGAGCGCTTTTACTTTTTTTTTCAGAATTAGCATTTATAAATAATTACATAAAGTACGCTTTTTACTTTGTCGGGACATTCCCTGACATCAAAGGTCACCCAAGATTCTAGAAACCAAAGATATTAAATATAATTCTAAAATAAGAAATTAGTAAAAAACACTAATTTTATAGTGTAAACAAAATACTAAAATATTGTGACATGCTATTACATAATTTCTATTTACTGCTTAGGTCATATGTAAATTCTGGATCATTTTATTATAAATGAATATATATCTTTTTGTCTTAAAAAATTTATTTCTATTACTTAATTTTTAAATTTAAATAGTTTTTTTAATACTTTATAAACTAAAATAATTTAAGGGCTGAATTATTATGTTGTGTTTTACGAATTTTCTTATATTCATTTCGTATTTCCATTATTAAGTTGTTATTTTTTAATATTTTTATAAAATTTTGCATACAACATTTTTTACAAAAAAATATTTTAATAAGTCATCACTGCTCCCTACAATTGCAGTTTTGAAACTCTTCAGGATTTATAAAATTTAGAAATATTTTTATTGCATTTTTTCTAAATTTTTCAGTAAATTTTTATTTAATCATAGCATTCAAATAATTTTAGTCCAATAATAGTATTAAAAAAAAATTAAAATGCAAAAAACAATAATAAATGACTGATATTAAAAGATTGCAAGTATTTTGATGTTTTAAATTTTTTCTAGATTTTTTTAAACTGTTTTTTATAGTTTTAAATTGTTTTTTTCCTTCATTAAATAAATTGCACGTGTTTTAGGCTGTAATGATTCTTTACTTATGTTTATTCTTAATTTGTTTGAATTATATTTTTGCTTGATTAATATTTTTTATGATATTTGTATCAAATTTTGCGTATCATGTTTTAACAAATTTGCAGAAACAAGTTTTGAAAATTAACCGTTTAATTTTTCCCAGCAGCAAAATTTTTCTTCATTGAAATTGTCTAATAAAAAGTCTGCCCGTCAAATGCCCTTCACCTTTCTATAACAGTGCTTTATAAATTATTTAACTTAAAAATTTAATTACAATAATAAAAATTGTGATAAATAGTTTAAATAAATCCAAACGATTATATTATAATTTTTAAAAGTAAGTGGTGAAGATAATTATGAAATGATTTGTTCAAAAATACATTTATAGAAAAATGAATTAACAACTAATTTCTTTTGAATGAAAATGTAAACAAATAATGCTCGACAAAATTTCCAACATTCATCACCGTTGTGCATCAAATTGAAAAAAATTGAATGATAGAATCAATAAACGTAACTGATTAGGTATTGCCACTGTACTAATTAATATAGCAAATAATCAAGATCATTACTTGTTTAAGCAAAAACTCGCAACAAAAAAAATCTAAAATAACACGATAAATTTATAAATACAATAGATAATATAAAAATTAACAATTAAATTCTAATAATTATAAAATAAAAGCATTTAATGCGTAATTAAAAAAACGAATAAAAGTATTCAGAAAATTTTGTCCAATTTTGATGAATTTGGACCACGTGTTCAAACCACTTTTTGAGGTGGTACACGGGTGATCATTGGCAATAACATAAAAAATAATAACATTTTTATGATTGAAAAAAAATTCAAAATCCTATGTAGTAATTGAGAACAAACGAGCGCCGAATAAACTAAAAAACAATATATACCTACATATATCGTGGAAATTATTTATTAACAATGAAAGCTGAAATTAGTAGAGAAGGAATTGGTGGTTTGAACCAGGTTGAATATTCAAATTAAAATGACAGGACTAAATCGGATTCAAAAATATACATTATTTCCACAAACTTTGCATTCAGTAAGATGACATAAAAAATAGATAAAAGAATCAAATTCGAGGTCATATTATTTATGGAAAAGCATTTTTTCAACGTCAGCTTAAATAATATCGTGCTCTCTCAATCAAAATGAATAACTCCCAACTTTACAAAATGCAAAGTTGTGAACCACAACGAATTATACAGTAATCTCGCTTTTATGCAAGAACAATATGATACTGCTTTAGCTATTATACTTTGATGAACTTCTGCGTGTTATGCATTTTTAGAGTTTGAATTAACTAATTTTTCGACTTAAGCTTTACATTACTCGAATTTATATTTAATTTGATTTAAGTGAAAAATCTACTTAATGCAAGTTCAATTATTTCATAGAATTTGCGATTTGCATGATGGCACTTGTATAAATCATTTTGAAATTTTGATTTGATTGTTACTATCTGGCCCTTTATTTAAAGCATTTATATCGATTTTTTTTGTGAAGAAATGTGCTCTCTAATTATTTTATTTGTTACAAATTACTTTAACTGTTATTGTATCTAAATCTTGGTTCAAACAAATATATTTTAAATTTTATTGTTTTCTTTTTAGCTTACAAAAATTTTGGTGTTTTTGTTGAGTCATTTTTATGGTTTCTTCGAATAATTTTTAATCTTTAAATCTCATTAAATTTTTAAATCTGTGGTTAATTGTTGATCTTAATTACTTTTATTAACTATTTCAATTGCTGTAAATTGCGCTTAATGGGAACATGCATTCTTTATTAATATTAATTATGCTGCGCTAAGAATTTGCATAGCTCGAAAATAGGCATTCAGACTATTGCATTATGCGACGAATAATAAATGTCTAAAAAAGTGTTGATTTGGGCACTTGGTTTTGTCTGATGAGTTACTTTTTTTTTTTAATTACATGATAGATATTCTAGCAAATTATTTTAATTTTTTATGTACCAATACTGGCAGAATTAAAATCAAATTGTTAGTTTTTTGCATTTTCCGAGGACATGCTGTCTTTTATTTTAAACTATTTTTATTGATATCTTTATTTTTTGCATTTTTGTTTTTAATTTATGGCAGCTCCGTTGGCACGGGTTTTTTCAAGGTCACTCCATGCTGGAATCTCTTCCCACCCAAAATCGGTTGTCGCGCTACGACAAATCGATGAAAGACCAAAGATGCCTTAAGTGTGTAATATTTTAATTTTTTATTGTTTTTATATTTATCTTTTAATTCTTTCTAAATGTATGTAATATTAATGTTTTTTTATTTGTTAATTAGCATTTCTTATCTTCTTCGGGATGGCGCGCGTTGATTTTTTTTTGGGCATTCGTAAAGCATAAATATTTTATGTATTATATTACTTTTCAATTTAGTGGCTAGTCGATCAGAGCATTCTTTTCAACGTTTCTGAATTATTTAAATCGTGTTTTTTTATTTAAACCTGTTGAACAAAACAAATTTGAGATAAAGTTTAGAGACAGAATAGTCTTTTTTTTGTGCAGTGTTTAGATTTTAAAAAGGTATTTATAGCTTTTCAAACTGTTGCACAAATTTTAATATTTGATTTTTTATTTAGCATTGCAAAATTGATTATTCCTATATTCTTTATAAAAATTTTATTTTTTTTAAATCGCTATAAAAGTACTATTTTTATGTCAAGGTAAAGAGAAACAGACATTTTTATAAAATTATTACCAGGACAAAAAAAGAATAGTATTAAGCTTTTAATCAAAAAGGAATACAATTCATTGTAGAGAACCCCAAGAATCAAGAAATTCCATAAATCCTTTTAGAGACACCAAATATTCGAGGATATTGAGATCGAGAATTTCTTTGACTTTTATTAGTCCAAATAAGGTATGTATTTGGACGGTCCCCGAAAATGGATCGATAAATTTTGGAATTGTCTGACCGAAAGGTTGGACTTAAATTTAATTTCACACTCCATTGAAAGGGTTTTCAATTATTTTTCGACATAAATTTGTATTTTTAGCATAAATTTTACATTAAGAAGATATTTTGTTGGTAATTTAAAATTTAATGCGCGCATATCCAGTATTTTCATATTTTTAATAAGCTGTTTTTATTTCATTAGTTGCTATAGAAAATTATTCCTGTTTACGAAGACCGGCGTTCCCATGCGCCTTTCAAATGCTTATATTTTCAATAAAAGTACTATATTGCATTGTTCCTCCATTATTAAATTAGGTGGTTATTTGAAATGCCGCATTGTGCATTTGTTGTAGAATTTGATACTTAATACAAACCATATCAGAGTATTTTTAAACTATTTGTTGCCTGCACTTGTATTTAAAATTAATGAAGTTATTAACATGTAAGTTTTTAAACAATTTAAACTTTCCACTTTTTGCTAAATAATGTTTACTTATTTCAATTACAATGTTTATTTTTTAAATATTAATAATTTAACCAAAAAAAGTCGGGTTTGGCAAGACTTGGCGACGTTTTTGTGATTTGTTTGAATTTTTAATAAAAAGAATTTAAACGTTTAACGAAAACATTGAAGCCGGTACACGTATTACTTCCGGCCGCTTTCATTAATAGTGAATTTTTCAAAGCAAAAAAGGTGCACTTTTAACGTGCATAGTTATTGACTTATACAACACACATTTTTTTAAATTATGTTATTGTAAACTACAAAAAAGTTCAAAAATTACTAAATAAACTTCGAAATTTGATAACAGACATAAAAATTTATTTTAATACATGCGTAATAAAAAAAAATCTGTATGACTTTTAATTAATTAAAAAAGCACAAAAATTCAGTAATTTTTTTTCAATTTTATAAAGTAAACAACCTGTCACTCATTTTCGCAAGGCTCAGTATTAAATTCCATACTTAAAATTAGGGTTGCTCCCCGTCCCCGAACCCCAAATTTTTTAGTCGGGGTTTTTGCTGGGAAAAACTTCGAACCCCGACTTTTTTGGTTGGGGACGAATACCCCGACCCCAACTTTTTCCGTCCCCGAGGGCTCGGGGAGCAACCCTACTTAAAACTTTCTGTATTTTTCTATCAAGTCGCAGTTTAATGCAACTAATAACAAAAATGATTATACACAAGTAAGGCTGTCGGTTTCAAACCGAACCGAAACCGAACCGAAAACCGGCATTTTTTCGGTTCGGTTATCGGTTTCGGTTTGATTAACCGAAAAATTTCGGTTCGGTTTTCGGTTTCGGTTTGATTAACCGAAAAATTTCGGTTCGGTTTTCGGTTTCGGTTTGATTAACCGAAAAATTTCGGTTCGGTTCTAATAAACGACAAGAAATATGACTTTAGTTAAGTAATAAACAATTTTTACTTTTAAATTATTTTCAATTAGAAATATTTTTGTAACTTTGAAATTCTTTTTTTTTGGTTGGAGAACTTACAGATTATTTATAATATTCCTACCTTTGTCTCATGTTGGGGGATTTTGTTTTGTAAGGTAATTATCCAATTTCTTAACAAAATTCACAGCATTTTTAAATTTTGGTTGCAAATCTCGTAACAAAATTGAGTAAATTCAAAATTTTCTCGGCGGCGCCTATCGGCACCGCCGACCCCCCCCCCCCCCACTGTAAAGCAGAAATCGCAAAAAAATTTGCATTTTTTGAAAATCTTAACAAAAACTGAAAATGCAACCCTAAAACTCAAAGATTTTTTAAAGAAATTGCTTAACAAAAATGCTATAAAAAGGGAAAAACGCACCCCTAAAAATCGTCTGGGAAATGGAGTTTTCGGACATTTGGGCCGGAAAACCGAAAATTTTCGGTTCGGTTCGGTTAACCGAAAAATTTCGGTTCGGTTTTCGGTTTCGGTTTGATTAACCGAAAAATTTCGGTTCGGTTTTCGGTTTCGGTTTGATTAACCGAAAAATTTCGGTTCGGTTTTCGGTTTCGGTTTGATTAACCGAAAAATTTCGGTTCGGTTTTCGGTTTCGGTTTGATTAACCGAAAAATTTCGGTTCGGTTTTCGGTTTCGGTTCGGTTAACCGAAACATTTCGGTTAACCGACAGCCTTATACACAAGTAATTGATTAATGATAAAATTTCAAAATAATTGATACAAAATAAAAGGCTAACTAACTCTTAAATGTCACAGCCCTTTGTCCCGCTTGCAACATGACGTCGCAGCAAAATGAGGGAGGAGGGATACGAGATAATTAAATTCCAAAACATATTTAAATCATTGATGTAACCAAAAAAAAAGTTTTAAAGCTGAAAAATAATACAATTATAAAAAGGCCTAGTTATCAGTTGTTCAATAATAAGTAAAATAAAAATATTTAGTTGTAAAAAAAGTAAATAGACGGATTTGGATCTGTTGGACGGAACTGTACAACCCGACAAAATGGCGTTTATTAAAAACGTTTGTAAAAAACGAGTTAAATAAACTTTTAATGCATATGAATTAGGTATATAAAAAAATAAAATTTAATAAAGTCACATAAAATCAATAAAACATTGTTTTAATTAAGCTCAACATTTTGCAAATAAAAAAATAATTATCGAACAAAATGATATTATGGGATGATAAAATCTGAATAAAAAAAGCTGAGTGAATATTGAACCTGAAATTGGCATAACTCACAAAATTATAGAATAGAAAATTTATTTGTGTAACAATAAAAACAATTCAAGAAAAACATATACGCTAACTGACGACAATAAACACAAAAGCAACAAAATGCGTAATTTGGGGACTGCCAATCTGGCGCACACTTTGCGGAAGCCTTTGCCCGCCATATGGACCAACTAGGCTTTGTGCCTTCCGTTAATTTTAAAAATGTAATTATTAAAAAATATATGTATAAAAAGGATTTAATACCTAATGAAATAATTGAAGTAAACCCCAAATTATTAAAATGCTCCTTTGACGCCGAACGAGATTACGCACAAGAAAACAAAAGAGAGCAAGAAACATGAGACGTGATAATAATGAAAAGTTAGCTAGTTATTAAAAATAAATTTATAATCAGAATTGAATCAACTAAAAGACATAAGGAAAAAATGCACTTTTTAACTTAAACCGAAAAAAATTGAAATTCTATCTTCCGCATCTGTAAATGCAGCTTCTACCCAAGACTTTTCGTGCTGATTATTATGAATGCCTAAAGACAGAACAAGGGGTTCAAAATTGATAAACGGAGGCTTTTTAGTGCACCGTGGTGCCAACTGCAGAATCCGCCGAGGCGACGTACTAAATAATTAAAATTAATAAATTATATTTTTTAATGTTACTTTAATTATTAAACTTGAAAATGAAATTTTATTAATGGGGTTTGAAATTAGCAAACAAATAACAAATTTGTAAAATTATTTACTTGTCTTCCAACGTTTCAGGCAGCAGTACATGACTGAAAAAAAAATTAATTTCTAAATTCTGTATATCTCTTAGCCCAACAATAATAATATGAAATCTAAAATGCCAAACAGTTTAATAATCTTTAAAAAAGAAAATAATACTTAAATTAAATTTGAATAAAATAAATTAAGGTATTTAATCAATATGTATTGGGACTTTGCTTAATGATTTGTTTTATAAAAACTAAAAAAATTTCTTAGAGTAATAAAATTTATTTATTTTACACAACAACTTTGTTTAACTCAACACATTTCATATCCTTTTTTGAAAAATATCAAAGTTTTCCCCGCTCATTAAATTTCTTTTACTCCGCCAATCATAAATAATGAAATGGTCCCGTCCAGAGCAATTTGAATAATCAACTCCCGAATAGTCACTTTTTGCAATTTTAAAGTGTCATAAAAGAGTTTAAACTGATAGGAAACGGCACCTTTTTTTGATATGAGTCTAAGAATTACTCCCCTATATAAAGAATGTTTTCGGTCAAAAAGATTTGAAAAAATGATTTTAGTGATCAGACCCCAATACACTTTAGCTATTTTACGCTTCTAAAAGCTAATAAAAAAATAGAATCTTATTTTGCAAAAAAACGATATCACCTGAAGATTATAAAAAAACAATTACGTTACATTTTCTTAATTGTTTAAAGATATAAATTTTTTTATCGATTTAATGAAAATAAATTTAACTAAATATTAGATGCATTCAAATTTATCTGATAAAATATAAACGGCTTAAACTTCAACAATATAATGTTTTACACATGGTATTTAAAATAATATCTAATATGAAAAAGGTTAGCAATATTTATTGAATTTATTGAAAAATAAAGCATATTAATTGAAAATAATGGATAATGTACTAATTGATAACTCTTTTGTCAAGCATTTAGCATCGGATCTAAACTAATTTTAGAAATTAAATCAATAAATTAAATTTTTTTTAATACAGATGATTAATAAAAACTAAATTAAAATTCAAACAAATCGTAATATGGTAAATATTTTAATTAATCTGAAAAAATATATACTTGCCTGATAAAAAATAAAATAAAAAGAGAATGTTCTTTATATAATTTATATTGAATCAAATTAATAATGATCAGTTAGTATTTTAGTATAGTAATTATTGCGGTTGATTTTCGCAATATTCAGATATATAAAAAAACGTTACATACAAACAGAATTAATTTTTAGTAATTATTGCGGGTGATTTTCACAAAATTCAGATAAAAAGAATATTACATTTAAAGAGAATTAATTTAATAAACAAACAAAATAAATTGTCGCCCACTCAAAACAAAATTTCTATTAATTTGTCAAGCAAAAATAACTTAAATAATTAAACATAAAAATAGCAAGAATTAAACGACAAAAACAACGCATAAAAAAATGAAATAATAATACTAATGAAAGATGATTTGTAGATAGTTAATTACAATAATCGTTTTATTACTTTAATTAATCTTTAAAACAAATAAGAAATTATGAGGCCTGAAAACGAAAAAAAATGCAAATTGGTTTAAAATTATAATTACTTTTAATTAGCATAAATTCAAATTCACACAATACAAATAAAAAAAGGCAATTCATTAATTTAATAACATTGTTTGGTACAACGCTTGAAGCAAATTCGTAAGCTAAGTAGACCACTGCTGGTAGCAAAGTGAATGCGTAGCCCGATAAAATTTGGCGCCAATTGATGCCATTTTAAATGCGAAAAAATTTACAGAATTAAAATGAAATTTTTTGTTTTCTTTAAAAAAAAAATCAATAATATTCAAAATAAAGAAGCTATTAAAACTTTTAGCACCGATTAATTAACAATATACAAAGGGTCAGTCATCATCTCGATTCACATGGGCATACGATACGTTTATTGCAGTTAAAACGTATTAACCTTTAAGATTAAGGTGTATAAAAATAATTTGAATTTAAAAAATTTCAACACAAACATCTCTGAAACAAAACCAAAATTAACAATGTCAAATTATCATTAAATAATTAATTAATTTACGTTTAAACTTGCTCCAATAAGGCGCCCTAAAACTGTGAATACTTTATCTATATTATTATGATATTGCTTTAAGGTTGGGTTTTAGATTTACAAAATTGCTTATAAACAACATTTGTTTTAAAAATATTTTATAATCACTAATCAAATGCAAAGCAGTGGTTTATTAAAATACACAAATAAACAATGTTTATTATGAAAAGAATCAAAGATTTTGCGACCCAAATATGTTTTTTTCTTTACACTTTCGGATTGAATCAAACAGAATATTTTTTAATTCAATTTTACGTTATACTTTGAGCTATAAATTAATAAGTGTAAAAGTTGACAAATATTATTAATTAAATTTTATTATATTGGGCATCTTGGAGTTTGTGCGGTGGCTCGTTTATCGATCACAATCAAAATGAATAATGTGGAGGCAATTTGTGTAAAGGCATGGTTTTCTTTTTAAAATATCAGCTTTGTAGTCATTAATTTCATATTAGTGTTAATACTTTTTTTGACTTTATAAATTTTTTTTACAAAATTTTTTCTTAAGCTTACATCTTTTTTATTTCTGCGTTTATAATATTATTATATAAATTTTCGTCCTTTGTTCTTATTTTGGGACGCATATTTAAAATAAATTGAATACCTCAAGATTAATTGAATTTTTTTTTCAATGTCACAGCTGCAGCAAAGAAGGGTACTCTAAGGCAAGCGAAGCGTGGACATGGGCAAACCAAGGTCAACAGGTTTTTTAAAATTTCTATGCTTTACAAAAAAAAATGGGCAGCGAATAAAACAAATACTATTATATTAAAGAACATCCTTGATTGAAAGCATTGAAAGAAAGGATGCAGCGCGTCTTCGGGATAATTTATTGGAAATAAACCTACCCTGGTTAAAAACAAACAAAAATTCTCCATCTTTGAATAGAATCTAGTAGCCGTATTTCTAGCGGGGTGCCCAATTTAGAATTTTCTATTGATATTTTAAAAAATTTTTACCGCTGCGTCCCTCTATCGAGTGCATCGTTGGTGCCCAAGAACGCAGTTGTGGATCCTGCATGTTAGCTTCTCCTTCGTTGAAATGCTGTTTTCAGATGCAGAAATTCACGGACGCTTTTTCAAGAGCAAATTTCTCTCTAGTTGTTTCCTTGTAGTCGTCATTAAAAAGTGCGTGCTGTTTTCATATCTCTTTCAAGCGCATGCATTAGACATTTATTTTTTTAATTTACCTATACAATAACCATTAAAAAAACCAACTAATTCCATTTAATACACTCTAATAGTTATATTATTTTTTTATGTGATGGAAAACAAAACATATAATTAATAGCGTATTGCTAAAATTTTTTTAAATTAGTTATTAATATACAGTTAAATTACTAATAACGGTAAAATCCATTCAAATTTTTTTGATTGAGTGATTGTTAAGTGATATTTCTCATCATCAATTACGTTAATATAAAGTAAAATTTAAATTCAAAATTTTAAACAAATGTAATTGAGCTATAAAGTCTTGCGCGGTGGCAAAAAGTAAAAAAGTGAAAATAGAATTTTAACTTTAAATAAGCAAACTTGCCAAGGATTGATTGCCTGCTAATTTTTTTAAAAGATTCAGTTTTCTTTAGTATTTTAATTTTATCTTTTTGCGGACTTAAACATGTTACAAAATTGAATTTGAAAATAATAATTTTCCTCGGGTTTTTTTCCGGACTCTTCCTCCGATTCACATCTGAATTAGAGTTTAATGTTTATTGTATTTATTGCCGCCTTGTTTTATTAATTGTGAATGCATTTAAAATGAATTTTAAATATAAAAAGGTTTTTAATAAACTGATTCAACTTATGATTACGACTGAATTTTGAAAGAAGCTCGGCATTTCTATCCAGTTTTGATGTTACTTAAAAAAGTCGTTTTTTCCTTAATTAATTAGCCAACACGATTTAAATTTTATTAGAATAATATATTATTTATAATTAATAAACATAACCCGCTTTACGTATTTTTTGATCCTAATTAATTATTGTTATATTTAACGGTAATACTATAAATACAAAACAAAATGAGAATTGAAATATATTTCAGTTTCTTTGTCGATTTTGATTTTAGCATACTTGTGATTTTATCGATACAAACACAGTTTGAGCTATTGTAGTCAGAAATTGTTTCATAAAAAAATTTAATAATCATTTTTTAATCGAGGTACATTTTAAATTACATTTTATTCCTTTTTTTCGGGTATTTAGTGGAAATTGGTGGAGTCTTTATATGTTTCAACAACCCTTTAAATTCGTTGAAATAAATTTATAAACAAATTATGGTTTAAATCCTGTTTCATTATATTATTATAAAGAGCTCATGTGCTGTCAAAAGTTTTGCAAATCGGATTTTTAGTTTTTGAAAATGAAATTTTAAAATAATAATTTTATAGAACATTCTTTCTCGTAGGGTATTTTGTATTAAATCATCTGTTTGATTACGTTGATTTTGATTATATAAATTACATATTTGGTAAATTTTTAAGAAATTTATATTTTTTACAATTTTTAACATAAACACAATATATAAACAAAATCTAAAACGAATAATTTATTATTATTTTTAGATACTTTTATTTTTTTTTATGTTAATTAAAAAGTTTTACAAAAAGAAAGATTTATTTTATTAAAGGATATATTTTTTTACAATGTTATTTCTTGTATCAGCTTCCTATTGCTGCTGAGTCCAAGGATGGCCAACAGTTTATAAACACTTTTGGCTATCCAAAAGATATTGGAGAGCACCTTGAATTATTTTTACATTTAATGCAACAATAAGATTATTATACATTAATAAATGAAAATTAAAATTAAATACGAAGCCTACATTTTTATTCCATAAGAATAATGGAGTGAGGATAGCGAAAGAATTCTTTAAAAATAAAGCTAAATAAATTATTTTTTATGCAAATTTAAATCTTATGTTTATGATTATTTTTACATTTAATATAAAAAAACTGCTTTTTATAAAAAAAAATTGTTAGTGCGATGCATGTGTTCGAGGTAAAAGCGGCTTAAATTGTACAATTCTTAGTCTTTCTCCGTTTTTTTTTAGAATAAGGGTCGTATAAAGTGTTAACTGATCTTGATTAATACAGTAAAGGATAATTAAATTATTATAAATTTTAAATTATAACGCAAATGAAAGAAGCTTCTAAATATTTGAAAATTAATCAATAAATAATTATATATTTAAATTCAAAACGCTAAATAGTAGTAAGCCTACTGTAACTACTACTTTGGCCTATCGACTTTAACCCTGCGGAACCGTGAAAACGAAAAAACAGGCAACATTTAAAAGCACAATATAAAACAGTCAGAAGTATATTTACCAAGGTTTGTGTTATGGAGTGAAGTAACCTTAAAAGATTTAAATCAAAATTTAAAAGAAAGAAGATAAAATAAAGTTAAATTCAGCATGAAACGAGAGCCTTTAAAAATTTTATAAAAACGACTTAAATATAGTACATATTATACAAAAGATAAAATGCGTCTTTTTTTCAACGTCGTTGCAATTCTAATCATAAATTATTCTAATTACTGTATTAATAATAACATTAATAAACTACACAAATATAAAAGAATAGACAAGATGCGCTAATTCCGTTCCGTTATTGGGAGTGTAGGCAAAATCTGCGCACAAATGCATTTGATGATGTTCAACAGTTACGTGCTTGTAAAAATAAAAGAAAAAAAGTTAAATCGGACTCGTGGTCCTCTGTCTAAGGCTGTTTCGGGTGCCGGTCCATCGGTAAACATTTCTAGAAGAACCTAATTTCTTGTTTTGGTTCAATGTATTATTTTAGATAAAATATGTTTTGATAAAATAACTATTACAATATGAATTTAAAGAGGTCATTCAAGTTGGAAATAAAAGAGAACAATAAAAACAAATTAAATTGAAATAAATAAAATTAAAATAGACGAATTAATAAAAATCTGACTTAACAAATAAATGCAATTCATTTAAAGGCTTATACAGGTATTTTTGTATAAAGTAAGAACACATTTTTTAACATTAAAAAACAAGAATTTTTTATTACCAAACAAATGAATTAATGTTATAAAAATAACTCTGATTTTAGATTATATATAAAACTTTATAAAGAATGTATTATCTACATTTTTCAATTGCCAAACAATTTTTTCTTGTAATTCGCCGCAAAATTAAAGATTTTTTCTTGCAAAAAAATAAACCTATAAAAAAATAACAATGTTTATAAAGTAATTTATTAAACCAAAACTTTGACAAGAAGGAAACTTGACACGAAGAAGGAGTCAATGTGTAATAACGGAAAATTAAATAAAGTTCGTAACGCTGAATATTCATAAAAACAATGAATTTAAAAAAATATAATAAAAAAATGTTATAAACGATAAAATCAAATTAAAAAAGATGCTTTATTGCTATTTAATTGACAAACAAAAAATAATAAATAATAAATTCAAAAAATGTATCCTTTGATAACATTTACTAGATTCGTTGATTTGACTGGAGGGAAAGTATATTGCAATTCCATAACATTACTAAAGAAACATGAAAAACTTAACAATAATCTGCAAAAGATAAATATTAACCCAATACGAGTGCAGATAAAATACAGCTAACTTATTTATTTATTTAAAGAAACATTTGCAAAAATCAAAAAAATGTTTCATTACAATATAAAAATTTATGCGAGACTTAAATTGTTAAAAAAAGTTGAGAACTGCAGCACCCAAAATTCATTCATTAAGAATAGTCTTATTGATGCAAAATGGCTACAGTAGACTCCAAGATCGACACAAGGCCTCAAAGATCGAGAACCAGCCGTTGGACAAAATTAATTGCTTCAAAGACGAAGAGAGGGCTTTATTTTATACTAATTTTAAAAATATAACCACTAAAAACTAGGAATTAAAAACGCAAAAACGCAAACTAAATATATGTAAAGACAAATTGTAAAAACAATTAGGTCTTAATTTAAATATAACTTTAAATATAAATAAACAAATTGGGAAATGGAAATAAGATGCAATAAATATTATCGACCGCAACTATAAAACAATGAAGTTGAATGAGTATTAAAAAATTTACCAATTTAAAGATTTAAAAAAAATTAGCTAATCTTTGTATGATAAACTTTACAAAAACTAATTTTTAATTTATAAGCGTTAATAATTTATCTTTTATAAATAAAAGCCAAAAATAGTATTTAATTGAAAATAATAAGAGTTTGAAAATCCATTGCCCACACAGGGTTTCTTTAATCAAAATATTATAAAATTCTCATAATTCAATGGTTGGGATGCTGTTGCTACACCAAAACAAATTTATTAATCACAGAAATTATAAGCATAAATTACATAATTTAAAAGCACACTTTCTCTCATTTTGGAGCAAAAGTTCTAATATATCAGCTAAACCCCTATTTAAAAAACGCATAATCTTAATTTATAATGACTATTTTTAAAATAATATATTAACAATAACAATTATGTACCAAAATTAATATACAAAAATATATAAAAATTTTATTGTAACGAAGAACTAGATTAAAAACTTTTGTAGTACATGTTAAAGTTTCATTTACTGAGTAATACATTTTTAATATATAACACCAAAATTCGTTCACCTCTTGACCTTCGTTTTCATCGGCATAATTGTTTACTTAATTAAATTCTAATTAGTTTTTGATTTTAAATAGCTTAAACAGATAAGTTGAATATAGCATAAATATATACTAGCGGTCATTTCAAGATAATGGGCAACTTGTCAACAAAGTTCATATTACATATCGTTAAAAGTTAAAAGTTCGATTTAGTAGGATCAACATTAATAAGATTAATAAAGAATTTGTCAATATAATAATAATATTCCGTTTGTTAGAAAATATAAATTAAAAAAACTTATAAATGAAGTGTTAAAATATTCATTAGTAACTTTCAAAATTCAAACAAAATTCAATTCCCCAATATGGGAAATTAAGTTTTTAACTACATAATAAGCCCTTTTAGCCTGTAAATCTTTCCTGTATTTGTTATTTTCTGTTTAAAAAATAATTTAAATTTAAAGACCTTTGTCATCAGGGAATGTGAGATCGGCCTACACGCGCACGGCGAGCTTTTCTCGCATAATTTTAAAATTTATTAAGAATCGTTGAATTAATTTTTACAGCTGTGCTTTCAATTAAAAAAATTATATATTATTTTATTTTTTTGCTGTTTGGCAAATTGGGTTTAAAATCAAAATTTTTTTTAATAATAATATTTTTTAACTTACTGATTGTTAAGTAAATAACAACTTCAATAAAATACATTTGCAAATAATAATCAAGTAAAAATTTCTAATCAAATTAAAAAATGATAATAAAACCAAAATGTAAATACATTTGTGATTATAAACTGAATATAATGACAATATTTTAATTATCTTACATAATTTTGTGATTGCATCACTTCGTACTTAGTTAAAATGAATGAAACATATTGGGGCTGTTCATTAATGCTTGAGATTCAATAATAAATTTACGCGGTCTATAAAAGTTGTCAATGATTTTGACAATGATCCTTGCGCCCATCCGCCAATTTTAAATACATTGTAATTGCGCGTTTAACGACAACTCGAGGCATGGCTGTTTTTTGGCAAAAAAAATATTTTAAATTGTTAAAAATTGAAATTCTGTTTGTTTTTTCATCCGATTTATTCCAATTTTTTGCAAATGATTCAGGTCAAATCAATTTGGAAATTAAATTAATTTTATTCTTTATTTTTTTTTCTTAATTTAAAAAAAATTATTCTTGTTAGGGAACATTAATAATTTCAGAAAAAAAAAGCATTCATATTTCGGAATACAATTTTTTTGATAACTTATAGGCCCGGGTAGGGGTCGGCGGTGCCGATAGGCGCTGCCGAGAAAAAAAAATTGAAATTTTAATAATTTTTGTTGATGAAAATTGAATTGTTAAAATATGCATTTTCTTTATAGTTTGGCATTCATAATAATGACAAAAACCCGGGCGGATTTCCGGGCGGGCATTTTTTTTATTTTTTCACCCGCCAAACATCCTCCACTTGTTCTTTCGCTGGCGGGTGTTTGATGCAATTTAATTACTGCATGTCTAAAACTATAAATGATATTAACTAAGAAATGTTAAGCGGCGAGCTATGAAAATGACTAATTATCTAATTTTTATATCTGTTTTATTTGCAATTTGTAAATACATATTTTATGGAATGTTTGTTTTTGTTTTAAATTAATCTATTTTTACTATTTGAGTCATCAAATTTTCTTTGATTACTTTGATTTCTTTTTAATTTTCTTCCCTCAATTGCCGAATAAAATTATACACTATAAACTTGAAAACTATTTATTTATGATATTCACCATGCTAATTACGTCAAAACGTGATTATTTTAAATCTTTCAATGATTCGACATTGTGAAAATTTACAAAAAATTTCCAGTTTAAAAAAATGTTATCAGATTTCGAACTTTAGATTCAAAAATAAAAATGACTCTTTGAAGATATATTTGAACAAGAAAATGATTTCTGTGTTTTATTTTGGTATATAAACTTTTAATTAAAAATTAATTTAAATTTGTATTTACTTATACAAGTTTGCTATTTTAATAAAGTTTAATTAATATGGATACAACAAATAATTTTTTGATGAAATGGTGGAACTGTTTTAATTTGAATTTAACAAGCGGCATTTAAATAAAATATGTAGTAATATAAATTATGAACATTAATTCTAAAATGCGGCAACTAAGTTAGCTAATTGTTTTTCATTAAATTTATACAACAATAATTTACGACCTACATTAAATATACCTTTTAACTGATATAAAAATCACCTTTATAAATAATATCAAAAACTTTGTCTTGGTAATGTATTGATAAAAAATATATAAATATAAAGTCAAATGCATTTAAATAAAAAGAATTAAAATATAAATAAATTAAGCTCTTTTTAATTCTATACAAAAATAATATAGATTACGCAAACAGGATAAAATTATACTGTTATGTAATTAAAATATTTTAAAGTATGTTCAATTAAATTGTCTTTTTCTGCCAGTCCATAAAAATTTAAAATAATAAATTTTCTGAATCTGCTCTATCATACAGAGCAATATTAAAAAGGTTTGAATTCAAAAATTATAAAAAAAATATAGATCAAACTAATAATTATAATTTCAAGGTAAAAAATATACCACAATTGTTTAAATTATAAAGATATATTTATTAAACTAAAAAGAAGAAAAAAACAAGTTTAAATTCAATATCACAGAGATGCATTGAAGTTTTGTTCTGCCTACATATCAAAGTGAACTAAAAATATTTTATTTAAAAATATGTTAAAAGAAAATATTCCGATATTATAATTAGCAATAAGATTAAAGCGATATTTTAAAATCAGCCACTTTAAAACTTGTAAACAACTAAATTGTTAATATCATCAGATAAAATCCTAATTTTTTATAACTAAAAGTATTTTACAATTTAATAATAATTAAATTAATAAAATATTAACCGAATTTACAATTTCAATTGATCATTTCTTACACCTGTCAGATGGAAATCACCTTTCTGGGCGTTTTCAAGCGTCCGGGATCTCGTTATCGGCCTACGGATGGTGAACACATACATGGACAGTTAGATAAAATACGCAAAAATGTAGTGAACATTAAATAGAAATACTGTTTGTGTCGAGTCCGCCACTCTCAACAATATGCAATGCAATTTTCACATAGACGCAATTCAATTCGAAAGGTTAATGACAAAGATAAAAATATGATATTTTTTTGCTTCAGTCTTGTTATAAAAAAAGAAATTATAGAAAATTTATAAGATAATAGATTAATTTATTAAAAAATAAATACACAAAAAACTAAAAAAGTAAAATAATCATATATGTCAGCGGCGGCAACATCTGTTGTTTTAACAAGCCAAAATAAGTGCAGAAAGCACTTGGGGATGCCCTCTACTGTACGGGGCTAATTTGAGCAAATTTAAAGCAACGATGGAATTGTATGTGAATTATAATGCAATCTTAATATCATAATTTTTAAAGATATTATTAATTAATTGAATTTAAGAAAACAATAAATACTCTAGCCTTAATAATGCTACCTGAAAAATCGAGTTCGATATGCCTTTAAAAAAAGTCAACGTATTGAGAAATAATAAATACCAAATAAAAATTAAGACTCTTAAAATGAAAGTATTGCTAAAAATTAAAAAAAAAATTAAATTTACCGGGAATTGTTATATTTTATTTTTGAAAAAAAAAAATGAATAAGAATTTGCTTTGCACCAACTTTCAGCAGCTATCATCTTTGGGCCCGAGCAAATCAGTTAGTATATTTTGACTTGAAATCAAAGAATCTTTCACTTTATTTTTTATAAAATAAAGCTCAAAAACTTTACAATAGAAAATTATAAACAAAATTACTTACAGCATATAAAAGCTTTTTATAACCCCTTTTTACTGCTCAAATACGGCACTTTAAACGAACTAAACAAAGTGAACGCATTCCCAACGCAAAAAAATATATTCGATAAACTTTAAACACATAATTTAAATAATTGAATTAAGTTTAATAAGTGTAAATGAATTTAATAAATTAAATGGCTGGTGTCGTTTAATCTAATTAAGTAAACTCTAATTAAATGTTGTTTAAAAATCTCAAAAATAGTAATTTAAAAGAAAAGAAGGCAAAAATTAAAAAATATATATTTAATATTGGTTCCGAACTTGCCGGCGAAATTTATAACAATACCAAATGTAAAAATCCGCCAGGACGTTCCGTAAAAAAAGGAAGAAAAATAAGTTTTCAAGATTCCTTCGAAATCAAACAAAAATATAAAACATTTAAAAATTCTCATGCTAAAGTCATTTTTTAGTATTTGTCAGTTGGTGCTTGTTCCGTGAACGCCATCAACAAACACATGCAACGTGTCCATCCAAAGGCGAGCAAACCCCTCTTGCGCGGAGCCTATTATTGGCCTGGCCATGTCATTGGAATCAGCATGTTCGACTGACCCATTTATTTAAAAAATATTCTTATAATATTTGATAAAAATTATTTAAATAATAATAATATTTCAATGTCAATTTACCCATCGCTTGGCAAGACAAAGTAATAAAGGCTGCGTACCAATTTTATAATAAAATTTTTAATAAATGTTTTATCAAAAAATAAAAAAATTGAAACATCCAAGACGCTATCGACAATTTAAATCGATTTAAAAATGTTCCTCGGCATATAATTAATTCAAAAATTTTATGGATATCAGTAAAATTTCTAAGATTTATTATGCTTTGTATTAGCAACAACAACGCCATTATTATTAGAATTTACATAGTATTTCTTTGGAAATTCAAATTTTTAAAATTGAAATATTCGTTCAACATTTATTATTTGATATAAAAGAAACATTGTTGCCGATTATTTATATCAAATTTATTAAATTCATCAAAGTTATTAAAGCATAAATAAATAATATAATTTCACATGTTGAAAGATTTTAAAATGAAATTAAATTATTTTTAAACACAAAACTTTAGATGCCCAACTATTTCGGAAACTGTTGATGATTTCCAACAGTATCGCATAGTGATAAGATAAACAACGAATTACGAAATAAAATATAATGCAAAAATATTTAATGTATGAAAACTCAATATATAGAAAACTTTGAAAAATTATTTAAATAATGTTGACGGGAAGAATTTGTTTTGTTATTCTTAGTGCCAATGCCAGAAAATTTCTGGTGGAAGCCCCGATTTAACAACTCATATTTATGCCAAAATAACTGTTTTATCAGATAGAACGTTTTAAAACTTTGCTCTTATTTTCCGGTAGGCAACAGCGGAAAAAATTTTGTTGAAAATTTGTGCAAAAATAAAATTTGGAAATCAATAGGGTCCACCTATGGTTTAGCGAAAACCGGTTTCGGTTTTCGATTAACCGGGTTGGCCAAAAACCAAAACCGAAAACTGGGGGTCGCAAAACCGGCCTAACCGAAAACCGGTATCACCCGGTTTAAAACGACCGTGACCACCCATATTTATTTTTTAATATCTTATTTATTTGTTTGGGGGAAAAAAGTTATATTAGAATTAATTATATTTTTTGTTTTTTTATAAAATTTGGAGTTACGATTGACTATATATTTAGATTGGCTGGATTTGATTAACTTAGTATTTTTTATTACAGCATAATGTATTTTATGAATGATTTTTTTCAAATTAAGTTTACCTTTTTTTATTTAACATTTAATAGTAATTATACCCTTGCTCGCTCCTTATTATTTGTGAAATCCAATTATGATTAACCTAGCGGCAGAGTTTTGATTGAGCCTAACGGCAGGTAATCCGTGCCATTTTTTTTGAATAACCTAACGGCAGGTGTTGCGTCCCAATTAAAATTTGAATAATTTAGATAAGTCAATTAAATTCCAATAAATTTGACAATTAAATTTAGTATTTTATTTAAAATTGCGTTTTTAAAAATAAACATAAAATTCAGCGGGTTCTGCTTGACTGAATAATGTTTTACCCTTTTTCAACCTAAACTCATAAATATTATGTGGTCTATGAACCTTATTAACGAAGTAACTGTAATATATATTATTTTAAAAATCTGATTTTAATCTGCTACAGTATTTTTTACAGTTTAATATAATAATTTGTTATGAATTTGATTATTCAAAAAACGCTCATGAGTTTCCGATGTATATGCCTGACTTATCCAATTAATTATCTCTTCGGCTTTCTTTATTTTTTATTAAGAAATATTTTTATTTATTTAATTTTTTAGTGAAATATTATTTATTCAGTATTAGGAGTAATAAATATTTAAATTAATGTTATTTTAGGATCTGGGTACACATGAATAATCATGAGTCGGAAATAGTTGAATGTTTCATTTACTTAAAATTTAAAACCTGATTAACGCTTGATTTAGCAACATACTTTAAAGCCCAATGCAACGAAAATATAAACTTATTCTTCTAACTATAACATAAGCTTTCGTTAACTCAAGCATATTTAATTGCGCATTAATGATTTCGCGTATATTGCAAAATTTGATTTGTTTTTATTTGATATGTTTTAGCATTAAAATTTTAAGCATACTTCTTTTTAATTACTTCTTTAATCGTTATATTTTGTTACAATTTACGCACATGAGACTTGAATTGAACAGAGATTTACTGAAGATTTATCAATCAAGTTTCCAATTCAACTTTACGTAGTATGTCGCTGTCAAGGCGAATTATATTATTAATGAATTGAATTTAAAAATAAATAAAATGCAACAATTTCCATTATTATGGTTTTTTATAGTTATTTTTATTAAGATAGGTATAGTTATTTTGTTTTCTTACTATACTTTATAAAGTTATATCTTAATGCTCATTTTACTGAAATTTTATTTTACACATGAATACCTCTTCTTTCAACATGCTTATGATCCAAAACTGCAGAATTTTGACCAATTTTTTACCGAGAGGGAACTAAATTCGCTTCAAAATTTTTTACTTCTTAAAATATTAGATCAAATTTTTCGTCGGCCTTATGATGGCGAAAAATGTAAGAAAAATGAGTAAGGTCAATTTCTAATAGGACAAAATTTGCCGGATTCCGGTTGCCGATTTCCGGACATTTATGGGTCCGGCATCTAGATTGGGAGCGGGGCTCCCGCCGAGAAAAATTTTAAATTTTTGACTCAATTTGTTAAGAAATTTGCAATCAAAATTTTAAAAACGATAATTTTTTAAAGCTTTTTATGAGGAGTGATAAGGGACCGACGGCGCCGACAGGCGCCGTCGGGAAAATTTTTTTGGAATATAATAAGATTTCATTAAGAAAATTGGCCCAAAAAATTTCACTTTGCTACTAAAGATCGTAATAAAAAATCAGAATTAAAGTAGACAAAATTCCGTATTTATTCCGTATTTTTTGAAAATTACGGAACACGGAATACGGAATTACGGAACACCCAAAAAAATGCGGAACACGGAATACGGAATACGGACGGGCCAAAAATACGGAATTTCACGGAATACGGAACACGGAATACGGTACGGACGACATCCCTGATACAAACCTTTCAATGCAAAGCCTCATAAAGCAGTGGCATTGAGGAAATTCTTTAATAAGTATGTTAAAAAAAAATTGGTAACTAAATGTACTTAGACAACTTTCTTAAGAGATTAATAAAAAATATACAAATTTGAAAAACCAATTAAATAATTAACTTCATTTTATTTGATCTATTGCGTATTTTTGAAATTTATACTTTTCATATTTATTTATATTTATTTTTCATAAAACTTTTTTCCAATAAAATTACATAATTTAAAACGAATTTAATTTTATAAATAAAATTAAAGCATTTTATTTGCTGGTGTCGAGGATTTAAAATAAAATGTTGGATTAGAAGTTTTAAATAAAGTTTTGTTTCTATTGTATTTTTAACTTTGACAACTTAAGTTGCTCCACAATTATGACGCGCGACTCGGCGTTGAAGAGCAGTGTGCAGGGAAGCTCCCTTTGACCATTTATGCTACTTTAAAAGCATCATACGGATGTTAATATTAAATTTTTTAATGAATTGAAAAAAAAAATTTGATAACTATAATTTATTTGTAACATTTATTTAAATGAGTGCTTAGTTTTCAAATTTATATTTTTACAAAAAGGAGGTTAATACGATGTTAATGATAATTTTATATATTTTTTTGTCTATTTTTAATAAATTTTATTTGTTTCTTAGAAGGTTTGGTAATTGAAGATTTGATGTGAATTAGGTAAGTTGGTTAAACATATATTTTATAAAGTTATTTTGTTTATTTATAATTAAATGTCAACTTCCGCTCATAAATGCTTTTTATTACAAAAAAAACGAGTTGGTGAAAGCGAGTTGATATTTTACCAACTCCCACAAATACAGCCAAGATTGCATATGCATGAAAACATAAATATGGCGATAAAAATGTACAGACTTTAATATTTGTAGAATTAGGGAAAATTTGGTTTAATAGTTTTTTTATTCTTATTAATACAACACCTTTAAAATAGTGTTTCTTATATAATTCAAAGTCCGCACACATCGCTTTTTTTTGGGCTCTTTTCAGTTATCTTCGTTGTTTATATCGCAAAAAATTGAGTTTATATCTTAATTGTAAAATTTATATTTATTGAATTTGTTAAAAATTCAGTGGTGAGGACTCCTTCAACCGCTCGTTGAATGTGAGAGTCACCGGAATTCTTTCTGTCTCCATATAATTATTAGTTGTAATTTATTTTATTGTGGTATTGGTTCAGATTTTTTTCCAATGACTTTGTTAATTTTTGTTATTATGTCGAATTTTCAATAGTTGAACTTTTCGCTTATATCAAAAAACCTTGAATGCATTTTTGAAATTCATAAATGATTGTTGTATTCTTTGGCATATTTCTTGGCTTTTTATCGAACTTATCAAAATTTTTAAAAGTCACTTAATTTCATTCTTTTTTACTTTCCTTAATGTTCTTCTATTTTTTAAAATAAAAAGATTGGTTCTATTATTTAACTTAAAATTGTTATGCGGTGCGGTTAAATATTAATCGATTTGGAATGCGTGTATGTGATCAAATTTTCTTTATTAAATTAATTTTTTAAATTAAAACAAAGACCAAGCGATTATTCTGCGTCAACCGTTATTAATTATTTAAAAATAATCACTTCTGCAAAGTAATCTATTTATAAAGCCATTGTTATTTATAATTTGCATGATTTATAACGCACAAAGCTTCCACTTTCTTTTTTTAAGTTTAGCTTTTATTTATTCACTAGGCTTTTTATAAATTTAATATTTTTGTGATTAAACCAGCGTTTTACCCAAATACACCTGGATTACAAATTATCTCATTTCATTAGCCAAAGAAATGCAGATCAGCTGTAAAAGCTAATATTTAGTATCGCCATAATAGGTTCAGCTTTTTTTGTAATATTTTTGTGTCTTTATGAAGATCAGAAAGTCTATCTTATGCTATAATTTAATTTAAATTTTATTTGTCAAAGTTTTACATTACTAAAATTCTTTTTTCTATCACTCACACGAATTGCCAACGGGTGATTTCCATTGCCGTTTTTTGTCGACTAACTAATGCATAGATGATTTTTTCCGACGGGTCGTCTAAGCCGTGTACCGCCTCGTTCTCCTCGGTAAAATCTCTGCACATCTTGCAATTTCTTCTATATTGAATTTTTATAACAATTATCATAAAATTAATAATTGAATCTTTTTATTATATCCAATTTCATTCATATTTTTAATTTTAAATAAAAAGTTTCAATTTTTTAATTTATCGAGCAGTATTTATCTTGATTTATTTCTATTTTATAAGTTAAGTTCAAAAGAAATCAACTGTGGGTTGCGCTTCCTTATTAAATATCGATCGGTCTTTATTAATTGGCATTAAGTCAACAATTCAGTGTAAAATGAAATTTAAATTTTTGACGTGCTGTTTACTCGAACTAAGCGCACAAAGTGTATTTATAAGTTTTATTTTAATTAATAAATTAAGCAGATTCAAAGCACCGTTGTTTATTGTAATAAAATATTTAAATCTTTAATATAGAATAAATTAATTTTTCAATAAGCTCAATGACGGAAGATAATATATTAAATATTATTATCTTTTTTACGGGGTTCCCCCCTGTTCCGTGCATACACACTGACCGAGTCTTTTAATGATAGCGGCTTACTCTGGTTATATACAGGGTGACAAATAAGTCTTTGGACGCGAACTTTTTTCCATAACTTTACGTAAACACAACCAAAAAAAACAAATAAACAACCATTAGATAGAGAACAGAATAGAGACCAACAAAATTCAATGAGATTGGACGTGCCTTCCTTCTGCTTTGATGCAGAGACGCAGGCGCGCGGGGAAAAAATCACCCGCGGGCCGCACCTCAGGACATACTCATCTCAGACAAAAAATGTTCACTATTAAAGCTCACCACAACCATCACAATATCCGAATTTGTAGCTCAGAATCTCCTCTTTCAAGTCATATTGTCACCCACTCCCAACACCCCCAATTTGTGATGGTTTGGGCTGGATTTTGCAAAACAGGCAAAAAACCCCGATCAAGGGCCTGTGCTAAGCCCTCAAAAAATTGGGAGTCGCTTCGACGTTCCTTTCTCCGTGAATGGGATAAAATATCTCTGATTGAGGTGCGGCCCGCGGGTGATTTTTTCCCCGCGCGCCTGCGTCTTCTACCATTTTTTGTTTGTGTAAATAAATCTATATGCTAAGCAGGCTGAAGTAAAAAATATATAAAAGAGCTACAACTTAATAATTAAAATAAATATATATATAGAAATTAAAAAACTTGATTAAAATCAAAACTGAACCTGTAAAATAACTTAAAAATATTTAAAAAATACATTACAAAAAATGGATAAAATTGAGAATTAATTATTTTATTTAAAAAAGCCTGAATGGCTCAATTCCAGCCCGGCATTACGAGGTGCAAAAATTCAAATATCAATTAGACACGGAGCTAATTATAAACATAATATTCGCTGTACTAGTAAACAAAAGCATAAATAAAAGTTTAAAGAAAGATTTAAATAATTGTTAAATATCTAACAAAATGTTATATCGAATTATGAGTTTTAATTGAAAATTTCAATAAATATCAAACAATGAAATAAAGTACTCGGTGAAAATTTAAAAATGGAAACTAAAAACGATAAGTAACAATTAAAAAAACATACCCTTAAAAATTTTTTATTTTATTACGTAAATGCAAGAAGCTGCTAAAAGTGATAGAAAAAATAACATTTTATTCAAATGTAATAATTGCTGAATTTAATGACTATAATCCTCTCATATTAATAAAATAGGGTTCCGTTTAGGCATTTATTTTAAATGTTGCATTAAAATGCAGCTCGAACCGTTTTAGGCATAATTGATATAAATTACTGGACGTTGTAAAATAAAAAATTGATTAACTTTTTTGAGTTAACAGATCCAATTGTTTTAAATTAGTTTTTTGAATTCAAAATTTTTTTTGCTTATTCATAATAATATTCCTTTTTGTAAAAATTAAAACAATTTATATTCTTCTGAATAAAATTTTAATTTTTTTATTTGTATTTTTAATGGTCAAGCTTTTTTCAATAATTTTGATTTTAACGTTTATATGTTTTATTTTTTGGAGTTGTCATTCCTGTTGCATCTTTGATTTAAAGCGTTATATTTTCTATGATTTTGGGGGTGCGACCAGAAAAATTAACAAAAATTATAACGATTATTTACAAAATCTTCGCCGAAGGCGGGTTAACACCAAGACAAAAATACAATTGAGGAAATACGGTATATTAATTTCCTGGCTAGTCGATCAAAGCATTGTAAATCTTTACAACGTTTCTGAATTATTGAAATCTGTTTTTTTATTTAAACCTGGAACAAAACAAATCAAGCATCAAGAAATTCCATTAAAGGAATTGTTACAAATGTATTTTAAGTAAGTAAGTGTCTTGATAAAATCCTACAACAAAAATTTATATTATAAAATTTTCATTAAATAATTTACAAAGAAAATATTTTATTGATTTACCTTATTATTGATTATGTTTAAATCCGGCGTATTCGGCGTTGATTTTTGACTAAAAAAAACTTTGGAGCAATCTTGGTGATTTTTAATAATGCGGATATCCGCGGTATCCGTGGACGGATATCCGGCACGTATACAGACGGATAACGGATTGAGGACGGACAGATACGGATATTAGAATATTCTTTAAAAAATAATGCTCAATCTATAAAATTAATAATTTATTAAAATAAAAAATAAAAATATTTGTATTTTGTTAAAAGAAACAAATTAAAAAATTTAAAATAAACAAAAGACAAGCGGTTAATGGTGCATACCCTGCATTTTTGCTTTAGCGCACTATTCGATTTTGCGGGTAACAAATATGAGAAAGCTGACAAAAATGGTGGCGACGGACAAAAGGAGGAGGAATAATGACACATTGCGGCTGGCTATCATTGTTTAATAAATAACAAAGTTAAATCTTCTAAAAGCTACTAGACAGCAATTTCAAAACCTAATCAAGAAGTATAAAGCAATTAAAGTGAAATTAGCATCGCAACGAATTATCACCACATAAAATCTAAATTAAAAAAAACTAAATATATAATCACATTAAACACAAAAACCAAAAATACATTATCAAACAAAAAGTTGATATAACCAAAATCACAATAGCAGTCAGAAATAGTGCCCAATTTAAAATTTATGATTTTTTTTTTAATTTATGGACTGGATAATAATATTTTTTAATGAAGTAATAATTTATAAACCGAATTGAGAATTCATTCATTAAACACCAATTTTTTTGATAATAACAAAATAAATACGAATGCTTTTTTATAACAAGTGAAAATTGGAACATGAAGTCAAATTAGAAACAAAATCAAATTTTACAATGATAAGATGATATAAAACCGGAAAGTATGGAAAAAAAGACGACGTCCTCGTTGCTAATAGGTGCACTGGGCTGGTATTGTCTTACTATTAACTATTATAATTTTAATCAGCCTCTTAACTTTGATAAAACATAAATAACAATTATATTTGGAAAAAATGTGATCTCAACGATATTTTGAATGATTTTTCATTTGGTTTTGTTTTGATCTTAAACATGACGCTTCGCATTTACAACTTTGTTTATAGCAAATAAAAAATAATAAATTTTAATTATAACGTCAAAAGTAATTACAAAATTTCCGCACAAAAGGTCAAGCAAATATTGCTAATTGCTCCGATTATTATAAATAAGAAAGATTTAAAAATATATTGCAAAGTAAATTAAAGAATAATAATTATTACTTTGAGCTTTAAAACGGTTGTGTATATAAAATTAAAAACTAAATATAAAAAAAAACATTTTTGTTAAAACTATTTTGTTTAAATTTTTAAAATTAAAAAGTCTCTGTTTAAATTACAAAAAAATTAGTTAACTAGAGTTGTCACCGCGAGATGTATGTTATAAATATTATTTTAAAAAATGTGAAATTTGTTTTAAATAAGAACTATAATGCATACTTGTGACTTTTGGAAAAAAATCTTTTAAATATATTAAATTCGAAAATTTTAACATAAATTAAATAAGATCTTAAATTTTATTTCAGAAAACCACCAATTCCAAGTATGAAAAAGAGGGAGTCCTCTACGAGCAATTTAATGATTAAAATTAAACCAATGATCTTCCTTTTTTTCAAACCCCATAAATCTTTGACATAAAAAAGTTTACGTATCAATCATCCGAAAATATAAAAATTTAATTAGTTTTAATTTTGTTAGCTTTTCTGTTACTGTACTTTTATTGAACAAATTTAAAGTTTTGCTATCACTTTTAAGTGTTGTGCGTTTCAAAATATATTATATTTTTGTTAATCTATTAGCTTCGAAAAGAATTCGGAGACCACAAATCCGGGGCATTGTATTAAAACTATTTAAAACGCAATGATTTTTATAAATATTTGTTTTACAAAACAATACAAAAAAAACAAAAGAGAATCAGATCTTAAACTTATTATTAATAAGTGCGGGTACGTGCAATGAAAATACAAATTTTTACATTCAAACTTTTATATAAATATGCTTTGAAGTATCGTTTTAAAAAAATGTAATTTATTTTTTCATATGCGAAATTTCAACAATTACATCTGGAAAAATTATAACATTGGATAAGCTAAAATATCTCATTAAAACATATATTAAACTGTGAATATTAATTTATATGGTTTAACTAGCACAATGTTCAAAAAAGAGATTAAAACAATTTTTAGATGGGGTGCGTTGATTCCCAAATTACCTCGCCGCCTTTCTTTCTCTTTTTAGCACACTATTTCTTCAAAAAAGAAAATGTTCAAAAAAGTTTCTAAAACAATTTTTAGATGGGGTGCGTTGATTCCTAAATTACTCTCGCCGCCTGTATCTCTCTTTTTAACACACTATTTCTTCAAAAAATTAAATGTTCAAAAAAGTAAATAAAACAATTTTTATATGGGGTGCGTTGATTCCCAAATTACTCTCGCCGCCTGTATCTCTCTTTTTAACACACTATTTCTTCAACAAATAAAATCTTCAAAAAAGTAACTAAAACAATTTTTAGATGGGGTGAGTTGATGTCAAAATTACTCTCGCCGCCTGTATCTTTCTTTTTAACACACTATTTCTTCAAAAAATTAAATTTTCAAAAAAGTAAATAAAACAATTTTTATATGGGGTGCGTTGATTCTCAAATTACTCTCGCCGCCTTTCTTTCTCTTTTTAGCACACTATTTCTTCAAAAAAGAAAATGTTCAAAAAAGTTTCTAAAACAATTTTTAGATGGGGTGCGTTGATTCCTAAATTACTCTCGCCGCCTGTATCTCTCTTTTTAACACACTATTTCTTCAAAAAATTAAATGTTCAAAAAAGTAAATAAAACAATTTTTATATGGGGTGCGTTGATTCCCAAATTACTCTCGCCGCCTTTCTTACTCTTTTTAGCACACTATTACTTCAACAAATAAAATCTTCAAAAAAGTAACTAAAACAATTTTAGATGGGGTGAGTTGATGTCAAAATTACTCTCGCCGCCTGTATCTCTCTTTTTAACACACTATTTCTTCAAAAAATTAAATGTTCAAAAAAGTAAATAAAACAATTTTTATTGGGGTGCGTTGATTCTCAAATTACTCTCGCCGCCTTTCTTTCTCTTTTTAGCACACTATTTCTTCAAAAAAGAAAATGTTCAAAAAAGTTTCTAAAACAATTTTTAGATGGGGTGCGTTGATTCCCAAATTACTCTCGCCGCCTATTTCTTTCTTTTTAACACACTATTTCTTCAAAAAATAAAATCTTCAAAAAAGTAACTAAAACAATTTTTAGATGGGGTGCGTTTATTCCCAAATTACTCTCGCCGCCTTTCTTTCTCTTTTTAACACACTATTTCTTCAAAAAATTAAATGTTCAAAAAATTAATTAAAACAATTTTTAGATGGGGTTGATTCCCAAATTACTCTGGCCGCCTGTCTCTCTCTTTTTAACACACTATTTCTTCAAAAAATAAAATGTTCAAAAAGTAACTAAAATATTTTTTAGATGGGGTGCGTCGATTCCGATTTTATTTTTGAAGAATAGTGTGCTAAAAAGAGTGAGACAGGCGGCGAGAGTAATTAAAAACATAATTTTCTACTCTCGACTTCGCAAAAATTGTTATTTTTCATATTACATTACCTTTAATGAAGTCAAATATTTTAAGCTTATAAAGTTAATTTATTTCTTTGTTCTAATAATTAATTCAAAGAAATCGGAAATTATTTATTGTAATATTGTTTAACAATTGTTAAAATCGTTTTGAAACATCGACCAAACGTCATAACATCAGAGAAGACTAAAAAACCCTAAATTCACTGAAAATTTAAAAAAAAAAAAGCTATTGAAAAAAACAAGAAAAATACCAAAAAAAAGGAAATCCTATTCTCTTGACTCGTCAAGTTTATTAAAACAAAAAATAAAAAACCCTAAGTTAAAATTATTTCAAGCTAAATTTAAAAATTTCTAAAAAATTTTAAATAAAAAAAACTACCTAACTAAAAAAATCAAAAAAATAAAACACTATAAAAATACAAAACCATACTCACCATCTTCATCAAATCCCACCTATATTTCAGAATAATAAATTTATAAAAATAAAACAAACAAAAAATCTGTTTCAAATAAACAAAACCTAAAAAATATCCTTATAAGAATTAAAACCTCGCGATTTGACCAGATAATCAACAACTTACAGGGAGCGCAGAGGCCCCAACAATTAAAAGAAGCTTAAGAATTTACCCAAAACATCAAAAAAAACTCCCTGAGTAAGAAAAATTTTATATTTCACAATAAAAAAATCTCAAAAAAAATTATTAAAAAACGATATAAAGCAATAAAAATATATTAATGGGAAACCGAACACTCTCACTGCCAACGTGACAACTTATTGAACAACATGGATGCGAGATTCACCAACATGGAAGCGAAATTCACGGGACTTTCAACAACTCTCACTGCCCGCATTTCCGCGCTTGGGGCAGCCGTTCCCGCAGTGAACGATGAAAATTTATATAAATAGGTAACATTATATAAATAACTACAAATCTATCCATTTTTTAATTATCGGATATTTTTACATAATATAAATAAAAGGTTATATTAATTAAACAATTAAACTTATATGTTAACAGCTACGTCAAACTTAATATTATGTACAACACAAACAGCAGCTTAAAAATTGGATTTAAATAATTTACTACCATAACATTATATATCTTGTTGTATATTATTCTTAAAACTAAATACAATAATTTACAAAAAGGTTAATTCAAAAAGGTGAAGTGTGCATTTTAAAAAATATCATTTTAATTATGGCTTAAACCACATACACATAATTACTATATATATTTTAAAACTTTCAATATTTTAAATGTATAAATATTCAAAAATAAATGTTGATTGATAAATCATTTATCCAATTAAAAGCATAATAAATAGAAGCAGCTAAAAATATGTGGAGCTCGCCCTTTGAGACGATTGGTAAACTTCGGCTTTACAAAAATTATAAATATTTGTAAACAAAATGGTTGCAATAACAAAATATTAGATAAACTTCTTAAAACAGTTAGGTTTTATTTACATTTTAATAGCAAATAATTTATTTAAACACATTGATACTTTTCTTAACGGGGCTTAGTAATCAGTGATCACGATCGCTATAATCAAAAGTACACCCTTCAGGAAATTCAAACGTATTTGTTAATGTAATTTAAAATTTACATGTTTCAACATTAACTGAAACAAATGTATATTCGAAAATGCACCAACAATTCTTTTAAGCGTGTTTTTTGCAAAATGCTTATAACGAGTATGTGAAATATAAGATTGATAATATCAGGAATTAAAAATTTAAACTAAAATTAATGTTCTAATTAATTGATAGGTATGGATTAATTTACAAATTATAATATAATTATTTTAGTATTCAAAATATTTGGATGAAAATTCGAATATTTTTAGTCATTTAGATTTATAAATAAAGTACGCAAAACAAATGAAAAGCAATTCAACTTAACATAAAATTTTAACGCGAACCGCACTGCCCATACTTAAATAGTATATTTTAAACAACTTTTTTTATAAGATCTTAGAATAATTGCTACAAAAAGTACATAGTGGTAAAAGAAAAGAATTTGCAGTGAAATAGTGTATAGAAGAAGGGATGCGTTTATAAAAAAATTAAGACCCATTATTTAATTATTTTACATACAACACACCAAGCAATTAAAACAATATTTGAACACAGCGACGAACTACTTGATAAGTTGATTAAAATAGGAGATTAAGTGTAGAGATAAATAGATTTGATTAGTAGCATTTGCTGAAAAATGTACCTAAAATTTGCAACAAAAAAAAGAATCACCATTTTATAAGATTTGCTGAGTGATTTTTTTTTGTTTTATGTCTGTTATTTGAATATTTTATTACGTATAGAGATGCATGACCTGATGTCAAAAATTCTCAAATTCTGCACTTATTAGCAGCTACCATCAAAATTAAATGGCATAAAAATGATATTTATTTAAATTCAATCTGTTGTTTGGAATTTAAAAGCAGTTAATTTTTCATTAAAAAATGAAAACCCAAAGAGATTTGATTGAATTCATAAGCATCAATTGCTTTATTTTAACGCAAAATGTTGACAATTAATTGGCTGAATCTAAAATTTAAGTATCCTATAAAAAATTAAATAATGCAAATATAACTTTCTATAATATATTTTCTTCGATTATTAAAATATAATTTATTGACTTAACCAACTAAAGCTAAACTAACGTTATTATCATTAATGAAACTTTATTTCATTTTTTTTCTATTTTATCGTCACTTTAGCACTATTAATTTTATTACTTTACAAAAAATTTTAAACATTTGACATAAGTAATTTATTCAATGCTCGGCAATACGTAGCATTCCGAAGTATGTGAAACGCCTGGGAGGCGGCGACAATTATACTAGCATAAATACAAAAAAGATTTGTTCAACAATTCGAAGGGTTTGTGAGAAACTCATTTTACAAAAGTTTACGATGGAGCCTCAAGCCAGCCATCCCAGTGCGCTTTGAAACAAAAAATTTATAACCGCTGCTGTTATCAATACGAATTAAGAAAAAACTGTTAAATGTAAAAATATTTAATTAAAAAATTAAAGGAGGGTCGGTAGACGTTGGGGATGTCGTCTACATACAAGCAAGATGTTCCCGTACGGCTACGCGAAGGGCGCCGTTTTCTATCTTGGGTCAGCACGACCAAGATTAATTTAATTAAAGACACCTTTTATAAAAAATAACAGTGAATTGAACCGGGAAAATCGCATATTTGAGAAGATTTATCTGCATAAATAATGAATATTTCATATAACCATATTTTATTTATGGTTAGATATTATTACACCGGAAAATAAAACAACTTATAGAGATCTAAAACTGGCATTCTAAAAGCGATAAAAGTTTATTATATTTAAAGTCTTTTATATAATTGTAAAACAAAAGAAAAATAATTTAATCTGAAAAACGGTTTCAATTACAATCATAAACAAAAGAGATTCCACATCGGATCTTGCGCTCAAAAATAGTAAAATAAACGTGAAAACCCCTTAAATATCTTTAATTTGTTAAAGAAGAATAATTTGCCTGATTAGCAAAAAAAAACTGTTAAATGTAAAAATATTTAATTAAAAAATTAAAGGAGGGTCGGTAGACGTTGGGGATGTCGTCTACATACAAGCAAGATGTTCCCGTACGGCTACGCGAAGGGCGCCGTTTTCTATCTTGGGTCAGCACGACCAAGATTAATTTAATTAAAGACACCTTTTATAAAAAATAACAGTGAATTGAACCGGGAAAATCGCATGATTGCAAATAAAACGCCATCATTATAAATGTAAAAAATAACTACTATAAAATTAGCAATAAAAATTCTTTAAAACGAATAACTTACAAAATAATTAAAATCAATGATTGGATTTGGATTCGATGCACTATTATATTGTAAACATCTATCAGAAGTTTTAAACTACGAATTAAAATAAAACAAATTACATTAAACTTAAGCTAAATATTAAAGCAATTCAATGCAACTAAGTTTATCTCATCAAGCCAGCATCAAAGCAAGAAATTAAATAAACGATATCTGACATGTTGAGTTGTTCACGAGCTTTATTAATTACATTATTTTTATATATGTACATCGACTTTCAACCCTATTTTTAATTCATTATTAACTCAAACATATCATTTGAATAAATAATTTTATAAAAATAAATAAATGAATGACCAGCTCTTCGTCAAGCGTTTACAAGGAGAGCAGATTGTAAATTCATAAAAGAGCGATCAACGGTTTCAGAAGAAACCCGCCTAATGATTTTATGTAGGGTTGTCACCCCGACCCCGTCCCCGACCCCGACCCCGCAAATTTAGGCCATTTTTCGGGGTTTTCCCCGACCCCGACCCCGACACTTCTAACCCCGAAAAACCCCGACCCCGAACCCCAACCCCGACTCGGGGTCGGGGTTAGCATACACCCCTAAAGATGGCATCATTGAGTGACAAAATTCATTTTTTCCGAGGGCTTGGCTGTGGTCTTGCATACTTTTTGACAAAAATTTATTGAACTTTTACAAAATGCATGATATAAAATTGGTGTCTTGGTGGTATGTCTGTCCGGCGGGTAAAGTGTTCGTTTGGGTTCGAATCCGTTTGAATGCAAGCACTTATTTACGTTTATTTGGCCTTATTTTGCCCCAATAATGGAACTTTTTAATAAATTTCCAAATATTTTTAAATAAAATGTGTGCAAAAGATGAATTTTTGAATAATTCATCACTAGGGATGGGATTTTTAGGTTTTTGCCTATTTTTTTAAGCACGAAAAACATGTTTTTAGCCGGAAATTTTGACGTTTTAACGAGGCTATTCATACCTAGGAAAACCTAATTTGGGGTTTCGCGTCTAAAATAGGCACTCGAGAGTATTTTAAGATTTTTTCGAGCCTATTTTTTTTGGCATTTTTGGCGACTTTTTTGAACTTTTGTGCCTATTTCAAGCTTTTTTCGAAAATTTCTTAAGAAAAATGAAATAAAATTCGAATTTAGCTTGCCAAGATCACTTCAATTTTTTTTGTCAGGATTCTTCATAGAATTTCGTGCTTATTTAGACGCGTATTTTGCAGATTTCTTGCCTAAAAGTACACTCCTAAAGGCTTCAAAAAATTACGCAAATCCCTTAACAAATTAGTCGAAAATTCAAAATTTTTCTCGGCGGCGCCTATCGGCACCGCCGACCCTCCCCCCCCCACCCCCACCCAAAAGTTTTAAGCCTAAGAAGGGCCACTGCAGCAAAAAATGACGATTTATCAAACAATTTTTATTATAATAAATTATTTTAATAAAATAATTTTTTTAGTCATATAAAAAAAAATTTCGATTTACTTTAAATTTCGACTTTTTGATGATTTTCGATTTCGAACTTTTCAGTTTCGATTTCCGATTTCGACTTTCTTTTTAGTTTTGATCTAGCCCTGCATCCCTTATCTTTAAAATAAGAACAAATTTAAAAATTATTGGCTCTAATGTCTATAAATTTTAAAAATTATTCAAAAATTTGACCTTTAAAATTTTGAGGAAAATTTAAAAAAACCCCGCAACCCCGACCCCGACCCCGACCGATTTGGGTAACCCCGACCCCGACCCCGACAGTCCCGCCCCCGAAAAACCCCGACCCCGCATGGATTGGAAAATTCTTTTATAATATTTAATAAAAAATCAAGAAATGACAATTAAATAGTTTTTTACTGCATTTTTAACCCAATTTATATTTGTATTAATTTTTTGCGTCCTTTTAACTCAACCAGATGATTTATTTTAAAAAATTTTTAAGATAAATTATATTAATGCAATTTTTGGTATTATTTTGGACGAGCCGATTATGAATTTCTTATTTGACATTTATGATGTTGCTGTTTGCACAGCGGGCCGCATTATTATATAACGTCAAACTTCAATTGAAAATTTAAAATTGTTTTTTGGAAGAACCCAAACCCCCACATTTTTGGTCGGGTTATTTTCCTGCAACTATGATTTAAGTTGATTATTTATAAAACGTACATTTTTTTCTTCGGCGTACAACTTTTTTACAAAAAAAACATTGATATTGCTGTTCAAGCCTGAAAGACATGGAATAAAACCCTATCGATTGAAAGCTGAGCTTTCTAAATTTAAATAGACAATTTATTTCATGACAATGATTGCAAAAGGCTGATAATTTTTAGAAATAGAGTTTATAAAGAAAACCTGAAATTTCAATTTTTAGATTATTTTTATAAAACTGATTAAATATCAAATTTCATCACGAAAGATAACTTTTTCAACTTGAAATTTAAGTGAGAATTATTAAAAAATCGCAAAATAAAATAAATATGTTAATTTATTTAAATTTTTTCAGTTATTTTATTTATAAAATTATTTTTCCGTTTTTTCTTGCGCCAATTCTCTGGTTGATAGCTGTGTATTTTTGATCTGCTGACATTTTTTATTTGTATTAATATTTGTGTATAAATTAAATTTATAGTAGTTTATGTGTTTTTGCAATTAATGAAGGGTTAAATAATAAAAAAGCAACCAACATGAATATAAAATGTAAAGATAAAGCATACAAAGGTATTTATTACCCAAAAAAATTACAAAAACGAATAATATAATTGTTATTTGAAACTTTTAAAAATATCAACAAGTGACAAAATGTTTTGACTCTTTTAAAAAATTATCTTTAACTAAATAAAAAATGATCAACAGAAAAATATAAAATACACAGATGTGTGTTTAAAATGTTACAAGCTTATATTTTCAAATTGCAGCCTCTCTATTCTAAAAAATGATTGTAAATTAAAAAAAATACAGACCGAATTGGGCATAGCGGCGCAGCCGCTTGCTGCTAAGTACTTTCTCCAGGTTATTAATTAGGAATTAATGGGAAAATTACACAATAAGCATCAATTATTTTTCCAACTTCTTTGCAATGTCGTATCTATCTGAATGTCGCGGTTGTACTTCAAGTGCAACCGCCATCCTTAGAGCGCTGGTTTACAATGCCATTTCGCGCCCCGGAGCAGAACAATCCGCTTGCCATTGCGGCGGCCATTGAACGCCTCACAGAGATGAGAAAGAATTATTTATGCTTTTAACCTACCTATCAACTGTAAAACAATATAATAAAATAATAAAATTTAATCAAATAATTTAAAGTAAAAACAGTCTTTGTGCTGCTCAAAAGGATGTGTGAACGAATTACAACAGAAAAGATCTTAAGCTTAGTTGACAATATACAGTACCTACTATAAATTTAATTTATTAAAATTCTGATTAAAAAAAGAATAATGTAATAAGCTCTGGCCAACAACTTCGGATGGAATGCGAGCCCACGTCTCAACAAAAAACAGTTTGAAACAATTGCCAAAAAACCACGCACTATCGTGGCGACGTGTCTGCGATATATTATAATCCTTACAAAAAGGAATTCTATTATGAAATTAGCAAAACATTTTGAATTCAAACCCCCAATTTAACGAAGAGGATCTGTTAACTCAAAAAAGTTAAATCGTGAAAATATAAAAGAAAAAGCAACCAAAGAAATATTCAATGCATTTAGTGCCTTTTGCACTCAATCAAATCTAGAAAGGCAAAAATTAGATTGCTATATTAATAATTAACCCCAATAATTTAAAAAAACTTATAATTTGGCAAATTTATTTTTAAATAGTGTAATCAACGGTAAATGCATAATTTTGAATTAAAAAAATAAAGACCATATAACAAATATTCGATCATAAATTTAAAAAAATATTAATGCTATTTTATATGTGCTAATTGCAAAATTATTAAAATTTAAAATAAATTAAAATTTAAACGAGAAAACGTATCAATTTATGGTGCGACCCCAAAGTGTGACACTTTGTCTAAACCAATCCACAATTTACGTCCCCTTTTAATCTTCTACGCTATACGTCTTCAGGGAAGGTGGGTTTTGGATCTCTAATAAAATATTATTTTTTAAATAAATCTTTAAAGTTAGATTAACCAAAAGACGCAAAGACAGAGTCAATAGACCCAATTAAATTATTTAAAAAAATAAAAATTCCTAATAAAAAATTTGAATCTCTATAATGTAAAGGTAGCGTTTTAAAATTTATCAACCTTTTTATAATGTTTGAATAGTTAAATAGAAACCGTTGCAAACCCAAGTCTAAAGATAATGACAGCCCGTGAATTAGATTAATTTACTGTATTTAAACGCTATTCTTAAAAAGCTTCGATTTATAAAAAACGCTTTTTAACATCAAGAAAAGTATTTTACAATTAGATTTAACACAATCTTTGATTTAATTCAAAATTTTTGATTATTACAAAATTTTTATCTTCAGTATCATTAATAAAGACAAATTTTATTGTATATTTTTTAATTAAATTTCCGTATAATTTATAGTTGTCATGTCGTAGAACCCGCACCCGTGCATACACTTGTAATAATAACATTTGTGTCGAACCATAGTTTTTTTTTTGCCGTTTAATTCTTATATTTAAAGTATTTCTATAGTTTTTTTTATTTTGTTTATTTATATACAAGTTTTTGACACCAATTTATGGCCTTTTTAAATTCTCTTCTAACCAGTTATAGGAAATTAAACTTTAAATTAAAATTTATGTTATAAATTTTAAGTTTCTGAGGACTAGATTTTAAAAATCCTATTTTTGAATAATATTTTTTTTTACAATAAACATATACTTTAATTAAATCTATATTCAAAAAGTGGACATAAATAATGAAAAAGTAAAACATTGAAAAATCAGCTAATCAATAAGTGCCAACTTCACACGGCGTTTTTTGCATTATTTGTATACATTAATAAACACATTATTATCAGGAAATCTTTTGTGACACGAAAATTGGACTTCAGCATTGTGGCCATTAATCATTTGAAAATTCTATCCCAACTAAAATAAAAAAATAATAAAACAACTAAAATTGATATTAGAGATTATTCTTTTTGATAAAAATTAATCAAAAATAAAAGTCCTAACGATTTTATTTTGTATATATGATTTTGGCATTAAGTTAAAAATCTAATTTTTATGGTCGAATAACAAAAGATTAACATTTAAAATTATAAATTTTAATGCTGATAAATTCAAAAATATTTATATTAAATATTAAACACAATCTGAATAGGCCGAAATAAAATAACTTTGAACAAATATATACAAATGTTAATTTTTATATTGTTAAACTTAGATAATAACAAATTATACAATGAAAGATCATAATTTATAAAAATAAATCCTTTAAACTCGTTAATTATGACGGCCGTCATGAGCTCAGCCTGGGAATGCTGGCTGAAAAATTGACCTGTCGACAAGAGGCACGTCTGGGCGAGATAACAATCCAAACTTAGCTCAATTGTAATTGCTACGCTGAACAAATATTCTAACAAAAAAGACAACGCTCGTGCTATAATCGTTATTTTGCGAACAAAAAATAATAAACAAATAGATTAGCCAATTAAAAATTCAGAGGATGGAAAAATTTTTATAGAAGAATTCAAAAAATATTTATTAATTGTATCGTTTTCTGACAAGAACTACTTATTTTTTAAAAGTTCTGGATTTCTTTGTTGAATTAATATTTGGTGCTAATATTCATGATAATGAATTTGCAAGAAAGACTAATATCTTTTTATTTTATTTTATTTTAATATAGTAATTACAGATATAAATTTGTATTCACAATTTGTAATTTTTTTTGGTACTATCATGAGCTCAAAATGTAAGTAGTGTAAATAAACATGCCTAAATTTAATAACAATGTTGTCCTTTAGGAAACCCAATCAAATAATATGCATTTATTATTTTTTGTAATTTAATATTATATTGTAAGGGGTTGTTAAAATTAATTTAAACAAATTTTTAATTATTTAACTAACGATCAAGCATAACAAACAGTAGCTTGTTAAAGAAATAGAGGCCCGCACATATTTATTTTTCAAAATTTAATAATTGTTTTTGAGTTGATATTTATTTTCATATTATTTTATCAATATTATGCGATTATTTGTTTTAAAGATTTCCCATATCGCTGTGAAGATGCGCTTTACAGCACTTATTGTGGTGCTTGCGGCTTTGTTTTAGCGCAGCGGAATGTAATATGTATATTTAGATGCCGTTTTTATTAATAAATTATTTTTAATTTCTTTAATTTTTGGCTCTTTTTTGTTGAAGTGTTTAACTAAGGTTTGCATTTAATAGTTTATAAAATATAGAAATTCCACTCATAGTTAAGTATGAGGCCGTTCATCAGTCTTATTTATTAGAATAATTCGTGTAACCAATAGTTTTTTATAAATCTTGTCCAGATTATACATATGAAAGAAGTCGAATCAAAAATGCCGGTAAATGTTGACTTAAAGAAAAATTGAAGTAAAACCCTGAAATTAACAATTATTATAAAGTAATATAATAAAACGATTCATAAAACTATCCTTATTTTCGCATTGCATGCTATACAAATTAAGATGAAGAAAAAATAAATCTATACACGAAAAACTGAGTCCAGATTGAGGGCGAATGTTATTAAATAATTTTATAAAAATATAAAGTTAAATACTGGGAGGGGATCGGCTGATAATTCACTTTCATTTCTCAGACAAAAGTTACCAGGAGTCTTAATTGATGCAGAAAATACCCAGATTATTTTCTAGGATAGAGAATTGTAATTATAATATTTCTTCTATCTAAGGTGTCAAGCTTTCGTAAATTCTGAATAGCAAAAGATTACGCTTGTTTTTCAATAGGCATATAAAGTATTGCCAACAAATTTTTGTGAAAACAAGTATGCGTTCGACAAGGACGGAAGATTTTTTAATTTATACATAATCATCAATAAATTAAAAAATATATGATTTAAAAAGTAAAACAAACAAAACTAATAACTAATTAAAAATACATTACGTTTTTAAATGTGTTAAAATATTTTGTTAAGACGATGGCTGAAAACGAAGCATAAAATATTAATGTAATTAAAGATTTTGCTGAAAACAAATTTTATCGGGTAAAAGTTCCTTGCTAAATCACTGCAACTATTTGAGGAAATCCCAAATGTCTTTTTAAAATTTAATTTAACTAATACTTTAAAATTACTTTTTATAGCACTTGATGTAATAAAAAAATAAACAAATAATTGAAAACGCTTATACACCTTGTGAAAGAATCACGAAGAGAAAGAATAAGAAAGTAATTTCAGATTAAGCTCGATCTATGGCGGAACGGAAATGTATCAGACATATAAAACAATTATTGAAAAGTGTTATTCTGGGTTCAATATTCAAACGCAGCTTAAATTTAAGGATCAATTCCATTGACTAAAATTTTTAATTTACATTTTTAATTTATTTCACTTAAATTTTGTTCATTTTGTAAGCATTTAATACTTAAATCCATTTTTTATAAACAAATTGCAATATTAAAATAATAAACTATGAAAGAACTATGATCGTATTAAAACAAAAAAATAAATAATGGGCTTTTTAAAATAATTTAATATGATTAATACCACTCTAATTTTTATATAAATAAAGTACTAAATTTATTTAAATAAAACTTGTGACGAATAAAACAATGAATGCAAATCTTTAAAATGTCAATATTCAAAAATTATATTAAACCTCCATGTTGAACACACAATTTTAAGCTACTCAGCGCGACAACATGTTTAATATTAAAAAAAAAATTTTCCAAAAATGTGGAAATAAACAAATAAAATGTACCCACCAAAACCATTAAATTGCCGCCTCGCCAAACAAATAAAATCTATGTAAAAATTTAATTATTTTGTGTTTACATTAAAATAAATAAATAAAACGAAAATTAAATATGTGGCCAAAAAAATTAATAAAGATGTTTACGAGGAGTATAGCTTTATAAAAGTAAACCCCATACAAAATAAAAATCAGAATAATCTAATAATTTATTAGTTTCGAAAATTGAATATAAGCTCTGAAACATTGGAAAAATTTAAATTAACAATTAATTTTATTGGCTAGAAAAAAATTAATAGTAATATAATTACTTTGGATGGCACTCAACTCAGCTCAACGCCTCAACGCAGGCCTAATTTTGTAACCTTATAACACTTACGTGTTATAATATTATATGGACAATGAATAAGATAAAGATACGCAAATGGATTACAATTGGTAATAAGTTTATTTTTACAAAATCTAATTTAATTTTACTTGAATCAGACTTAAGTTGTCGTCATTCAAATAAATTTAACGCCCATTTCATTTAATAAAATTATCAAACGCGAAATGGGAGACTGCTAAATGTAAATAAACAAACTGGTAACCCACAAATAAGAGTCGCTGTTTTTGAAGTGTTTTATAAATTCATCAAAGCCAAGTAACATTAAATAAATGCGGAAATTCAATAATAATTACAACTTTTTGCCCTGCCGGTAAACTTAAAAAATAAGAAGGTAATTCATAATTAATTATTGTTAATTACACCGCTGAATTTTTTCCCCATTAAAGCAAAAATGAAGAAATTAGTTAAAATTGTTTGTCATATACTTAAAATAGAAGGCCCCCAAGAACGAAGATAATTTTAATATATAATAATTTCAAATATGTTTTATATAAAATATTTAAAAATGCTACTTACAGCAATGTAAAGTTGCATTGTCCCATGTTAATTGAAAATACATTTATTAAGTCTCGACTAAGTTTTAAATGCATATGTTTGCAATAATACTGCAATTTTATGTAATTTACCGGATATGCTAAATCTTAATAAAATATAACGTGAACTAATCAGTATTATAAGACCCAGCAAACAAAATTGGCAAATTTTTAACGGTGTTGCTTCCCATAAATTACAAGAAAGTATCACAAAAAGTAATTTATATCGAAAAGGGTGAATGAAATGCTTAAAAACAAAAATAAATATCCTTCATATAATTCCCAATTAAAATAAATAAGAAACTTTGACACACACAAATAAAAGAAATGAAATGGAATCGAAGATGTTAAATCAGCTAAACTCGGATCGCGTTTAAATTGAACCTTTAATAAAATAAATCTCAAAAGTTTCAAAGTCAATAAAAGACAAGAATAATTTGTTGTTTTGCGAAAAGAATTAAATCATAGTGCTTTATTTAAAAATATTAATATGAAAAAACCTAACAGATAAAAAGCCATAAATTTAAAATAAAAAATGTAAGAAATTTTAGTCTATTCAATTTAACAACTCTAAATCTGCTCAAGCAGCTGCCTAAGATTTATATTTTTGCTCAACAAAAAATATATTTTTTTAAAACACTCATGCAAAAATTTATTTACTATGTGGAATCTGTACTTCGGGTCCGAAGTTTGGTCTTGGGGCTGCGTTTGAGCAATTTGAAGAGAGGCACTGCAATTTTGGCAAAATTTTTAATGAATTTAAGCGTTTTGTAAGGATATTGCCTAAATATGTAGTTTCTGCAAGCGCAAACCCGCATTTTTGCCTTCACCTCTAGTGAAATAATAATTGGGACATTTATTTATACTAGAAATATATTTGTGGAAAATTATCCAAATAACAAAAATGTAAATTAAATTAAATAAATATTGAAAAACGCGGTAATTAAAATTACTCTGTTTTATTTAAAAGACTAAGTAAGGTGCAATAATTTTAATAAAGAAAAAGCTTAATTCGTTCAAAAAAACAACTTGCTTAAATGCAACAGGTTAAACAAAATTGCGGAAAGCTCAAAATTTATTTAAAATGTTAAAATATAATATGACTAATATTATTAATTACATTGTCTAATGTTAAATAAAGTAATTTGATGGAAATAATTATGCAAAGCCTCCGAACAAACGAGGAACGAGAGGGCCACGATATTGTGCACGAGGTCTTCATGCCTGTGCATTGTGGTACAATATCACGGAGCCATTGACATTCTTCAGTGGCGAAGTCGCGCCGTGGAGAAAAAATGTATTCCTTAAAATAAGACAATTGAATGTTAAATCGTATATAATAAACAACAATTACACAACAAAAGGAATTCATTAAATTTAAAAAACTAAACTAGTAAGAAAATAAAAACATTTCTATTTTGAAAGCCTAATCACAATCTTCTTAGCAGGCAAGTAAAAGAATTTTATTTTTTTTTGTAATAAATTAAATCTTTCTATATATTCCTATGCGAATGAGAATTGTTAAATTGCCATATTTAATTAAAAGTGTTTAAAAAATTTTAATCTAGTATTTACATAATTTGTTTTAATTTAGTCATATGCTTGGATTCTTTGATTCTTCTTAATTTAAAAATTATTATAAATTTAACTTAATGTGGTGCTTTGACAAGGTCGTGCACCCCATAAAAGATGTTTGAAATTCGACAATCCGTCATATGAAGTCGCACTGTGAACAGGCTGGTCAAAAAGAAAATTTAAATTTATTTACGAAGCATTAAATAAGGTCAAATTTATTAAAAAAAACTGATTTATATCCAATTATAAATTATAACTAAATACAGCAAGTGTTTAGTATTGCAATACGATATTGTGGGCTTCATAAAATGACGAAAAGTTTTAGTTGAACTTGTATTTTTGGTCAGTAATCTTCATAAAATGTAAACACTTATTCAATTTTATTATTTCATAATTAATTAATTTTTATTTAAAAATTATTTATTCTTGTTTTATTTTTTTTGTTATTTCAAATCAAATCGGCTTTAATATATTTTTTTAAGTAATAAAGCCGCTCTTGATCAATTTATTTTTTGAAACTATCACGCCATTTTAAATATCGGTATTATAATTTTTTATTAAATATCCAGCTGAATATGCATACAATTAAAATAAACATAATAAAAGAAAAGGCAATAATAAATTCAACACATAACCTTTAAAAACAAACAATCGGCAGTAAAATTTTAGAATTAAAGAAAAAATCTTTAAATCGATATGGAAAATCGTTATATATTGAATTTTGTTCTTTTATATATTAAATTTTTCTTTCCTATAATTTTAAAATTATAAAAATAAAGAATTAAAATCAAAAATGTTGACAATTTTCGAATCAAATGATTATAGCCTTAATTATTCAATTTTTTATTTGATAATCAAAATGTCTTGTTTAAAAAAAATAAAATAATAATTTTGTTAATTCAAAAACCTAAATAATTTTTAATTAACGACTTACTGTATTTTAGAATTGTCGTAAAGCGTTGTCTTTATAAAAATAAATAAAGATGCCATTCGCAGGAAGTTGATAGAAAAAGCACGTGCTGGGTCGTTTCCTAAATTCCGCCACTATGGGCGTTTCCTAAATCCGCCATGGCGTTTCCTAAATCCGCCAGGGCGTTTCCTAAATCCGCCACATACACTTTATGAAGTAGTTTTAGACATCATAACTATATTCATACCGCACTAAATCAGTTAAACCTTATACCAATGGAAAGCTCGAAATGAGTAGAAACTATTTGTAAAACTAAACTAAGCTGTAAATCAAAGTTTAAAAAAGTTATGATCCGAAAACCACGGAAAAGCCCAATTTTTGGCAGTTTTAGCTTATAACTTTTTTGAAACTTATCAAAACACTTCGACTTTGCTGTATTGCTTTCTACTCATCTAGAGCTTTCCAATGGTATAAGGTTTATCTGATTTTGTGCGGTTTAAATAAAGTTATAAGCTAAAACAGCCAAAAATCGGGCTTTTTCGTGGTTTTCTGATCATAACTTTTTCAAACTTTGATTTACTGCTTAGTTTAGTTCTACAAATAGTTTCTACTCATTTAAAGCTTTCCAATGGTATACGGTTTAACTGATTTAGTGCGGTATGAATATAGTTATGATGTCTAAAACCACTTCATAAAACGTATGTGGCGGATTTAGGAAACGCCCTGGCGGATTTAGGAAACGCCCATAGTGGCGGAATTTAGGAAACGACCTAGCACCGAAAAAGCAAAGCCCTGACCCCCTTGCCCGTTGTGAAGGAGGTAACCGAACCATCGGGAAAGAAAACCTCCAAACACTTAGCAGGGATCGCAGTTATGATGTTTTCCTGGGGCCTAATATTTTTATCTTTATAATTTTATGTCAGATAAAAAAATAAAAACAGTATACAAATCATGGATTCTTCGGGCGCAAAAAAAGCTATTGAAACAGCGTTATGTAGATAAAATTGGGCAATGGCGGTGTCTTATAAAAATAATGACCAAACGATTTTTTGACACTTATGGTTTTAACCATTAGAAAGAAGAAGAATTGATAAAATAGATAACTCCATGGGACAGTGTACCCCTTATTTTTTGCTGCATGGTTCTCATCTGCCACTGCCCTTTGTTAAATGTAATTACATTTGAAAATAAACTCTATGAAGAGTTCTAATGGAAAAATAATTTAAACCCCCTAATGCCATATAGGTATATTAACAAAAATGAAATTAACCTATCAAAAGCCCGCTAATAAGATTATTCTTTGGTAATAAAAAATCATATTAAAAATAACTGCTTAAATTGGATTTATTTAGCGTGTTATCATTTATTGTGCTGCTGACACTTTCGGAATTTTTTTTTTGAAACGCTTTTGAGATGTTCATTTTAAGTGTTGTATGTAAATAAATTGTTTTTTTTCGTATTTTAAAAAAATATTGACATTTTTTAATATATTTATTTCAAACAATTACTTAAAGTTATATTCCAGGCTGTTTGATTGAAATTAAATCATTTTATTTATTGTTTATTTTATACAAATTTTCTGTAAAGAAAACATATCTACTTTATATTTAAGTATAAATTACGCAATATATACGTTTATCGTAAAATGCCGCGGCCCAATCTTGGCAATTATATCATTTAATGTTGTGGCAGTAGTTGCTGTATATATTATATATCTGCCAGATTTTATCCAAATTTGTAAAGAATTTTTCGGTTTAAATTTTAATTATTTAAAATTTTGTAAATGATAGGTCACAAATTAAAGGAAAATCAAAAATTTGAGAAAATGTATTAATTGCTTAAATTACTAAAAATAATTTCTTTAAAAGTAAATTAATTATTTTATTATTCAGTGTCTTTGCATTTAAATATATAATTTTATTTATTAAAGTTTATCTTATTCATTTATTTCAATTTATGTGTTTAATTTTTTTTCATTATTCTTGCGTATCAAAAGCTTTTTGGCCTCGTACTTGGTCGCTCAAAAAGTAGTTCCGGTTTAAAATTTTAACTAAAATATTGATTTGCTTATTTTTTTATGCGTGCAAACGCAGTTTGTTTTTGTACTTTTTGTTTAAAAACATGCCACATAATTTTATTAAACATTCATAATCAGAGGGTATGAGGCGGCCAAATTATCATCATTATTTTTGTCTTTTATTATCAAATAACACTTTTTTTATTTTGTGTATTACGATTTCCTGCATGTATTTGCTTCCTTGGTCCATTTTTTAATCCATTCAATTTCATTTCATTTATTTTATTGGTTTCATATATCGCTCAATTGTTTTATAGATCGTTTTGTCTTATTTATTCCTACATTTTGCTTTTTCTCATATATATTTTGTTCACAATTAGTTATTTTCACTTATTATTTACATGCCACTTTTTTAACTACTTTTCCGGTACATTTATGTTTACTTGTATTGTATAAAATTTCCTTCTTCATATGTTATTTTTGATACGTTTTATCGTTCTCTTTATCTTGCCGATGATCTTGTGTTTTCCCCCAAAGCACAGGGGAGGGAGGGTTGCCTCGCAAAAGAGAAACAGTCTCTCATAAAAAATTCAAAAATTTTTCAAGAATTTTTTTTGAAAAAAAAAATTTTGTTTTTTCAACACAAATCACCTAGAAACAGCCTCCCCCACCCAAAGGCGCAGCCGTCCGCTGCAGGCGTCTAGTTGAAAAAATAGTAAGAAAGATTAATAATGCAAATATGAAAATATTAAATAAAATTGCGATTAGCAGGCCAGAGATAAATTTTTATAATTTTTGATTAAATTAGTACTTATTCAGTTTTTTAACCAAGAAACGCCATAGAATGGAAAAGATTTTCCTGAACAAGTCAAGTATGTTTGACAAGATAATTTATCATTTTAAATATTTATTGATTAAAAAATAAATTTAATACAAATCGTCCTTTAAAAAATGTCTGGCAAGTCGCACAACAATTGTTCAAACACCATGAATAAATTTTTTGAAACATATAATTGAAACTTGTGGATTTAAAAAATAGCATTTAGCTTAAATTTAACTTAACATTCATAAATTTGTATACTGATGAGACTTAATATTTATTTACAGTTTTCCGAAAGTTTTCACTTTCAAAATAGAAAAATGTGCGCGACGCTTTTGAATAATAGTATATTAAATTGTCATATTAAATCCTGATAAGTTATTTAATTACTTAAAAAATAAATGTTTGATAAATGAATTGCTCAATATTTTATTATTATATTTTATAGTTCTTCGTTTCGATCATTGAATGCCAGCGATTGATTGACTATCAGCGAAATACTTTGGTTTATTAATATTCCTTTTTGACAATTTACCAATTAAATTGTTTGAAGGCTGAATAAGGCCACTAGGCATTGACTTATTGTTAAAATAAAATTTTATTGGCGGCAGATATTGTGTATTTAAAATTTTTTTATATCTGAAATAATTTTTTTGCATTTTTAATTAATCTGATTTTATTAATTTTATATATATAACATTTAAATTCTTGAAAAGTTAGGGAATTAAATTATAATTTTAAAATGCATTATATAGTAACACAATGCCACAATTTAAATTGAGTCTAATATCAGTTCAATAAGCAAAAGGGAATCAAAAATGCGTGAAAAGGTTTAACAATTAAATGTGTTTAATTAATTTATTTTCTCTAGCTCCTTGTAGTTGATCTTATTTCGTCATCTCATCCCCATTCGCATTTATTAATAAAGATATTTTGTTTAATTTAATTATAGGTGCACTGAGTGTTTTAAATTCGAAAGCTCAATTGTTGCAGTTTTTTTTGTCATTATATTTTGCTTTTTATAAATAGTTTTAGTTGAAAGTCTAAAACAATGATTTAAAAATGAATTAGCAAGGTGGTTCCGATAAAAATGGGTTGCTAATTAAATATGTTAAATTAATTTATTTTATATTATGTAATTTAAAATTAAATTGCTCAGAATTGCGACTAAAACATTATAGATTTTAAATTTTGGTTTAATTGATTTAATTAAACCTTATATATTGTGACTTTAAATAAGCATCTTTAAAATAGAAGTTATTAAGCTAAATTAATGCTTTTTTTAATATCTTAAAGCTTGACAAAAACTTATTTTTTATGAATTTTTAATAAACAAATTTCAAATTAAAAGATTCAGTTTCTTATTATTCATATTTTCTTTTTATAGGTAATTTTTCTAGTTGAGTTTTTTGACATAAGAAATTAAATAAAGAACTTTTATTTTTTAGCTTCTGTAGCATTAATTTAAACGGACTTTCCTTGAATTTTGGCTAATAATAGATATCTTATTTAATTCATTTTGACAATTGCTATATATTTTCTCAATGGTGCATCAATTGTTTCTGAATGATTTTGATTGAATTCAACATGTTTTCTAACTTTCTTGATGTTTTGGTTTGAAGAGCGCATTTGTGTCGTCCGCACTATGGGCATCATTTGCTTCTTTTTCAGGTTCTGAACGCTTTAGTTTGCTTTTTCTGGCATGTGTAATTTTATTTTATTTTTTTCTGTTCTTGGAATTGGAACGGTCACTGGAGTCGGGCCCGGAATCATGAATGACGCAAGATGAAACATCTCCATATTATATTCTTTTTGTATTCATTGATTATTAAATTATTAAAGAAATGATACCCCAGCTATGTTTGCTTATTTTATGAATTTTATTATTTAGACTTTGAAAGCATAATTATTATTCAATATATCTATCATATTTATATATTCATAATAATAGACGTAAATTATTTGTTATTACCTTTTAAATTGTATAAGGAGTGATGTTTTTTATCTCTTTTACATATTTAGTATGCATCTTTTCATCATTCGCCTATTTTTGATATATTTATTTATTTGTTTTCAAGAAAATATTATTTTTTCTAGTCAATTTAGGTTTATAATTGGACAAATTTTCTTAACAGATTTCGTCAAAAAAATTTAAACATTTTTTTGTTTAGATTGTAGATTAAGTTTAAAATTGAATGTAGCTATTCTTTCTAAATCCATGAGCTGCGTTTATTAAAAGAATTTAAGTTGTATAAAAGCTATACAAAATGAAAAATTTAAATATATTATACGTGCTGGAAATATCGCATAAAATTTAAATTATACATTTAAATAAGAAGTTCTCAGTTTCATCTTAATAAATGCAACGATTAGACGGCGCCAGAGCGTTTTAAAATAATAAAGCAATTATTGGCAATCGAGGAAGCGTATAAGTTCTACCGATCCGGTTCTTAGAATATATCTGCAATATTTTTTATGTTTTTGAAGATATAAATTTTTTATATTAATGTTAAAAACTATAATTTAGTCATGATTATTTTTTTAAATTAAGAATTAGAAGTCATAATTGGGCTCGGCTTCGTTCATTGAGCCCAATGAATGGGTTTTTGCCGCCACCGCCTTCGTCATCATATCAATTGAAATATTTAGTTCGAATATACCATTTATCTATTTCCGTAAACAAAATAACATTTAAAAAAAAAGAATCATTTAATTTCTTGTTATCGCCAGGAAATGTGGGTAACCGGCCTCTGAATATTGGTTAACTTGTTTGCTTCGTGTCCCATTTGGTCTACGGTTTAATTATCTTTTATTTGTATTTTTTTTTTATGTGTTATATTCTTGATTTTGTTAAATTTTTTAGCTGTTTTATTTATGTAAAGATAAGACATATTTTTATTATTATTTTCCTAATATTCGCAATCATTGATAAAGCTAAAATAAATAAATTGCATTTTTTTCAAATTTTAGGATAGGTATTTTTCTAAATATTTTTTTTAGCAAACATTTAGCGACGAAGAAGATAGTCCAGCTAAGAAAGGCACAACAATTAGTAGCTTTCCCCTGCCCTTCTCTGTAGTTCTGCAATTTGTTTCCTGAGTTCCGCAAGTTGCTTCTCCAGACTGTCGTGAAATTAATAAAATTAAAAACTTTGTTTTATAAAATTCCTAACAATCTTTTATTAATATTCGAAGTGCAAAAATGTTTTGTTTATTCGCTTGTTCCGTAAATGCTACAAATTCGATATAAACTTTTTTTGAATGAACAAGAAAGTTTAGATAATTAATTTTTTAATATGAAAGTTTAGATAATTAATTTTTTAATATATGAATTTTTTTATAAAGAGATAAACAATATTTAACGTATTTATTTGAAAGATTGGTTATGATCCATTTTTAATTATAAAAATAAATTTTTTTTATTTATTTATCATTAATCAAAAAATTATTTTGTTTTTTATCTTTTAGCTGAAGTATTCCAATTTAAAATGTGATGCAGTTCATGTATAACGTGACACAAAGCGCACTAATATTCATCCTTTAAATAAGAAAAATTAACTCGTAAATAATAATGTAATTGTTAATGTTTTTGATTTTATAATATTATAGGAATATCAAAATTTATCTGTGAACAAATAATTAAAAAAAATGCATTGATGCGGTTTTTGAGTGAGCCGAGTAGGTCATCAATCGAAACATAACGTTGCTTTTATTTAAAATACATTTAGTATCATTGGAAATCGTCATTTAAAGTTTATTAACATAACAAGTAATAGCGTGTAGAATAACATTTTTAAATTCTATTTTAAGTTAGAGTGGAAAGTCTCTAAAAATGACAAGCCATTTTCTTCAATATCAATGTAAAAATTTATTAATGTGTAATAACTTTATTATTTTTCGTATTCTTACCAATTTAAGTCTAAAATGAAATTGAGACTGAAATATTTTGATTGTCCATAACAATTTCGCTACAAAATCCATTACCCTTTTTAATTTAATTATGGATTCACAAAATAAAAACCATAACAAATATTCGATTCTGATAAAAAATTTATTCATCCTTTTAATGTGACATTGCAAAAATGTATTAAATTACAAGATTTGCTATGTTAAAAATCTTAATTTAATAATCAAAATAAAAGTATATAATAATTAATACAGTGGCGACGGTTTTTTTCTGCGGGTTTACATTTATTTCTCGCACCAAAATTTGGTATGTGGAAAGAACCAGTATATTTAATTACAATCAGAAATAAACGCATAAATTTTAATTTTGAAATATCAAAACAATGATTTTTTGCTTACTCGATTTTATAAAAAAATTATTGTCAATTTGATTTAATTTAAGGTTTTTAAATTTAGCTTTTATTTGAAACTTTGTTTATCTTCATTCCTCTGCTTTACAAGAAATCTTTCAACACATTTTTTACTTTTATTAGTACATGCAAATTTTATGTTTAATGCAAAATCTTTAATTTTTTAAGACATATTTAGTAATGTTATTGTAAATTATTTTTATTTTGTTGTATCAATTTCTAATTATAAAAACAATAATAATTTACGAATGGAAAATAACTTTACATAATGGAAAACAACCAAATTATTGAAATTAAATTAAAATACAATTATTTATCGAATAGAGTGTATATGTAAAATTTAATGCGGAAATTTCTAAACCACTGATTTTTAAGACGTATGAAACAATTGATTTTCAATGATAAATATTATGAATAAATTAGATAAACCAAAACAAAACAAATTGTTTAAAAGACATTTTTTGTTGCATTTCGTCAAACATTCTTATAATGTTATATAAATTAAATCGTCGTCTATTAATGAGAGTTTTAAAAATTAAGTTGTAATTAAATGTTATTATTTTAAACCCAGTTAATTCTAATCATTATAAAAATTGGTTTAATGGTTGTATTAATCAATATTTGAATGCATACATTTTTCAATACATATAATTATATAATATATTAATATGGCTTTAAAGTAAATCGAATTTTGCGACGATACTGGTGTACCTTTCATCTTGATCAAATCCACAGCAACGAGAGCATCAAGAAAATGAGGGAGCAACTCAAAAATTAACAATAATTCGGCTTTTTAAAAGTTGCGTAAATTAGTTTGTTTGCCCATAAAATATAACTTAGCATAGTTTAATGTTTTATCCTAATATAATAAATTCTAAGTCAAAATCAAACACAATTAATAAGATAACCTGAGTCATGAAAACTCAACCATAGCAACGGCCATAACTGGCTCCGGTGCCGTTTACAATGGCTTGATGTAATTAAAAAGCATTTTTAAAATTGTAATAAATTGTAAATTAAAAAACCCAATTGTTAGTGTTCAGTTGAGTAATTGCAGACGTGTTTTAACACAGCACAAATTGTCTATTAAAAAGCTAATTAAATAATTTTTACGCAAAAGACAAATAATAAACTAAAGCCCCTCCATCGGAAGCGATGTTGCTTATTTGTTAGCTTCCAGTTCACCGGTAAGCTATTTCCACTTCGACCGGCCCGCTATCAACCGGCCATTGAGCTCCCAATCCGGCAGGTGCGTGGTTTATATTTGTTACTTCTCCCAACGATCAATTATTTCTGAGAAAAAAACCTTTGTTTAAATAATACTTAATAAAACCACCGTAACTAGAACATGATATCGATATCGGCAAAAATTATTAAAAGGTTTTGATCAAGCAACAAAAAATTAAACACATAAATTTTTAAAAAACAAAATTTATTAATTTACTCATTTGCTTTAAATATAAAATTTTATTAAAATAAATAGTAATTAAAAGTTGTAAAAATAAAAACACTAGCCTTGTCGACACATTTAATAAAGAAATTTTAAAACAATATAATAAAATAATTTAAATGTAAAAAACTAATATTAATACCAACAATTAGCTGAGTTTGTCGAAGAATTTCTCGATTAGACTAATATGAAATATGATTTAATAAATATAGCTTAACAATTAGAAACAAGCGAATGTTTTCATGGCCGAAAATTCTAATATTTATTCGTATTTCGCACTGAAGCTTTTTCCGGGAGCCAATTATTTTGTTTGACTAGGTTTTTATATTTGAAGAAGTATGTAATAAGATTTAGCTGAAATCCTTGAGTTTTAAATAAATGTGTTAAAAATTCAAAATTTCTACCGAAGGCGGGTCAGATATATAAATTTATAAAAATAGAGAAATATTTGACATTTAAGAATTATAAAGTTTTTAATGTTTTATACACCAAATATTCTAAAAAACAGAATAACAAGTTAAGGATGAACATTGATTGATCCCCCGACATACAACTACTTATACTGAAACCATTTAAGATAATGCAAATATCAAATCATTACCAAAATTAATCATTGAAGTATTGATTTAAAAGATAATTTTTATGTTGTATTTTAACATTATAGTTATTAAGTGAAGAAAGTTACAAACAAAATAAATAAATATCAAATATAAAAACCAAAAGCTATCTGAGTTTCTTCTGCATTAAAATTAGTTTGGATATTTCGCCTTTCATATAAGAATATAAATCTTTTCAGGCGTCCGTTATTTACTTGTCAGATTCGGTGACAAACTACATCCATGTATCACGCTGAGCGACCCAGTTAGGACCAATTTTGGTCCTTAAATGTATGATCGCCAAAAAGGTTAGTGTCACCTTTGCTTTTTGTAAATTTTATGCCCATTTTTTTACACAGATGCCACCGCGCATGCCATACGGGCCGCAGCAATCCTACCCTCTCAAGCTGTGCTAAATGAGTATTGAGAAACAAACAAATAGTTATCACAAATTGGAAAATAACATAGAAATAAAGATCTGAGTGCACTATTTTTAAATATTAAAAAAAAGAAAAACTTGCAAATTCTTAGAGCGAAAAAATGTTGACTGGTAATAAAAATAGAATTAAAGAAGAAAACAAAAAAATTAACTGCGAATTTTTAAATCAATCTAAAATTACCAATTTAAAAATTTTGTTTTGAAGCTTTTGCTTCTGTAACTTTTTAAAATATTAATTTTATACTGAATGAAGGCATGCCCACAATTGTTGAAAAAACAAGGAAAGACACAATTAAATTTACTGAATTCAAAATTAAAAAAAATAATGTATTTTATAAAAATTTTTTATTTATAATTAATAATATGTAAACACAAGCGGGCATTGCCTACTCTGATAGTTGGATGCAATGATTGAATTCATCGACCGCAACATCCTTCGAGGCTCTTGAAAGTACCGATAACAAAAAAGACAAAACCTTTTATCGATATTAAGCGATAGTGATTTTTTTGTTTGTTTGTTTTTGTGTGCTCTCTGATGCGCGTTTAACGCTTCTTGGCTTGCTGACACTTTTTGCAATTGTCCACTTTTCATGAATTTATTTTATTGAGTTTAAGATTAATAGAAAAGATGTTTAAAGTCTAGATCTTTGTTTTATAATATTTTAATTGGACAATTTTCATTATTTTTGTAAATATATGGTGGTAATTTTGGATTTATTTTCAAGAAAATGTTTGTTACTTTTATAGATTGATGCAAACGTTGTAGTAAATTTATTCATACGATTAATATTGCAAAATTAATAAGAGTTATTTGTATTTCGATTGTAAAATTCAAAAAATATTATCAAAAATTACATGTAAAATAGTGATAAAAAATAGTATGAAAAAATCCAAATTAATAATCGTGCTCACTGACGAGTGTTTTGAGTTGTTTTCAAATGTTGTCAAATTTATAGATTAATTTTTAATTATTTTATTTTCTTGATTTGAATATTAGTAGTCTTATTTTTATTTAGCAGCTTTCCATTGCATTCTATTTTATTCAGATATCCCACATTGATAAAAAGATTTCCAAAAAGAGTAAAAGCAATTGAGCAAATTACATTTTAAAATGTGAAATCATTTGTTTAAATTTATTTGCCAACAGTTTTTGGCGACACCGACGTTTTTCCATCAACTGCATTGGCAAAATTATAAATATAAAAAATAACAACTTAAAATCGAAATACGGAATGCTAAAAAATAAGGAAAATATTTATAGGTGAATTATTCCCAAATATAAAAATTCTATAGAAATTTTATCCATTATTTAAAAGATTAAATAAATATCCAAAAATTGTTTATCTCATCAACTTATATTACCGTTTTCAATGGAATTAATCTGTATAAACAACTAATAACCCATAAAGGGACTTCTTTAAAAAAATTTTAGTGCATTGCATAAACAAATAATTAACCCATCATTTCATGAAGCGTCACCATCTCAATTAAGGTTTAAAACAACCATCTATTTATGAAAATACTAAAAATAAAATCCTATTTGTTTTGCTTTATCTGCGGAACTGATAAAAAGCTTTAAATTAAATCTTTATTAAATTAAAATGAGTACAAACTTAAATCTAAAAAACTATAAAATAAATGAGATTTGAAAACACAATAATCAAAACTTGTGAAACAGTTATGAGCTATCAGAAAATTGAGCCATTGAAAATGAATGTAGGTATATTGCATAAAATTATCTTGAATAAAGAATTATTTTTTGGATACTGACTATTAAAATTAAAACTAAATAATAACCAATTTGAATTCATTCAAAGATGCAACAAGAGGGCCAGCACTTATTAAGTACATTCGCACTGCGCTCGGGTGTTTGATTTTAAAGAAATATTAAAAAATGACCTTAAAATTGTGTTTATTAAAAAGAAACTAAGAATGATTAGACAACGTAAAAAATAACAAAATTAATTCATTTCAATTATCACTCGAACTAATAATTTCCAATCTAAATTGTCTGGGAAGCAAAAGATTATATATTTTGGGTGTGTGCTATATAACCAATATATACATTGAATTTTACCTATCCCCCAGAGCTACCACCAACGTGGGGGGTGGCCAAGATTACCGGTTGCAGGCATGCAAAAGTCAGACTGGGCGTAAAAATTCATTATCTTTAAATATAAATGTTTATGTACTAAAATATTTAAACTTTTTAACGAAAAAGTTTTAAAAATTAGCTCAATCAGCAAAAACACATCGCAAAAGTAAACGCCAGGCAGAGAAGCAATACAAAAAGTCGTAAAATAACAAAAAGTGATATTAAAATTGTTATGCCGTTGACCTTTGTCCAATCGGCAATCAATAAATATCCAATATTTATTTGGGGAAAGCGAATAAATGGGGCGAAAATATAGGGAAGATAAATGACAAGATTTTTAATTTAACAGATAAATTAATTAATTAAAAAATTTTATGTGACGGCCCGTTTTTTATCGTATTATTGCTTAAATTCTGTAATCATTATTTGGTATTTTTGCAAGATTATTTTGAAGTATTTCAATTATTACAATTGTGAAGCACAAGTATTCGAACAAAATAACAATTGTAACAGATAAATGGCAGCGAAGATTTATTCGATAATATCAATAAATATATTAAAGCTTTATTGATTATTATTTATTTAAAAAACAAAATAGACATAAAAAATGCCAATGCTACTAACCCAGATGTTTTAAATTATAGAATAATGTAATTTAATTCTAAATCATTGTAAAAGGTAACTCAGATAATAAAGATAAAAATAATCATAAAATTTATAAATGATTGCAAAAGTTTAAGAAATTAAAGTAAGTTTGATTGCCTTAATAAAAAATCGGTAGTTAATAAACAAATTAATTATACACATTAATGGACTCAACCATTGTAATTTAGAAAAATTTTTTATAAGAGAACAATTATAGAAATAAACGGCCAGATGTTTGAGCATTGGTGAGATTAAAAATCTTACTTAAATATAAACTAAATAAAATTAAATTAAAACTTACTCATTGAAGAAATGGTAGTAATAATCTGGTCCAAGCAAGACTGCAGATGCACCGACTGGTACACTCTCAGACCGGTCTGTACTAATTTCGTTTTAAATGAATTAAAATAATTATAAAATCTACTAATACAAATAATTTATTGTTCCACGCCTGTTTTTATTTTATCATTGTGGCGTTTTTTATTTTACAAATTTTATTCTTTACTAAATCAAATATATTTACTTCAACCGTGAAAATTAAAAGTGTTAAATTAATGTATATTTTGATAAAAAATTTAGTTTTCTTGCGTATCTACTATGACTCGTACCTGACGTACGATTAATTAATTGTCCAATAAGTTTTAATTAAAAAAGTAGTTTTTATTTATCTTTTTGGATTTTAGTAAAATCATTTATCCAAGTTCTTTTAATAAATTAAATTCTCGTAAATTATTCAATAAAAATTATTTGTGTTCTCTTTAACGCATTGTTGTATTTAAGATGTTTTTTTTAATAATGCAAAACAAAGACCAATAACTGCCACAAAACCATGAAATTGCTTCAAGTCCGTCCAAGTAGAAGATTTCCATTCGATCGTGCCGAAATATTTGCAAATCTTGAATTCTGTTTGTTATGTTTTAAGTTTGCTCATTTTTTATCATTGTTATTCTAAAAAAGGAAATTTAACGTTTTATATAATAAAATTAAATATCTAATCTTATTTTGTAAAGTTTGATAAATTATTTTAAATAATCCATTTTTAATTTGACGAAACATTTTTTGTTGTTGCTTTGACAACAGCGATTTCTCGCTTCAACGCGCATATCTTGTAATTTTTAAATACACTGTTGAGTTGCTTTTACAGATCTTTAAATTTTAAATACTTCAAACATTATAATTCTTTCTAAATTATTTGCGTTAACTTTTGTTCATACAGTCTCGACATTTTGAGTGTTCATTAAAGACTTCAAATATTCAATGGCTGCACCAGATCAGATGCCCGCATCCTTAAGATCTTTTAATGGGGTTGGTACAATGTTGAAAATAATAGTTCATTATTTTTATAAATAAATTATTTTCAAGTTTCCAGATTGCGTCAAATTATTCTTACATCAATCGAATAATTTTTTGCTATAATAGCACATCTCATTACAAGTTATTAAATATACATTATGAAAATATATCAACATTCGATTTTTTTAAATTTATGTAAAAGTTAACCAATATTTATTAACAGCTTAAAAGTAATTTATTATCCTTTTAATAAATTTGTAATTTAGTTTGTGTCTGTATAAATGGCATATAGCCTTTTTGTTAAGCTGACGGTATAATAAAACCGCCGCCGCACACATCTCGTTAAATATACATTTGTATACAAAATTATTAAATGACAGCTTTACAGCAGCATATTTATTTATTTTGATAAATGCCTTCGTTAAAAGTTAGACTGAATAAATTATGTTTTTAAAACAAACTTATTCTAAGAATATACTTATAAATCGTTAAATGAGGAAATTAATGAGTTCGCTATTAAACTTAATTAGTTTATTTATTTCAGTTTATGTGGTTTAAAAAGTTTCTTTTATTTAATATTTTTATTCATAACTGCATAATTTTTTTATTTTTTGTTAGATTTACGAACTTTCTTTTGTTCTATTCCAATTTTCTACTTACTACAGCGCACCCTAGTCGGATACTTTGAGTCATTCAATGGTTAAAATGTCTGGAATGATCGTTTAAAATTCAAGTGTGCGGAATACGTGACAAAGGACGACGTGTTGTTTAAGCGTGCGTGCATTGTTGTTTTTTGATTAATAAGTATTTGAATCTTAGTCATTTTTGGTCAAAACAAGAAATTTTTTTTGTTTCTATTTTTTTAGATTTTATTTTTAATTTTCCAATTTGAATCATTTAGATATTTTGTAACTTAACAAACAACAAAACATTATATAAATAGTTACTTATTTTAATATTTAATATTTAAATTTAAAATTTTTTACAGTCCTTTTCAAATTTAAACGTGCAATAAATAAATTGTAATTATTATGAATTTAAATGTGCATAGCTATTTTTTTGATAAAGTTATTGAACATATAAGGATTGTTTATCGTTGACATTATTTACTAAAATATTTAATTCTTCAATCACGACAATAAATGCTAATAGTGTTTAAAATTACATTATAATCATTTTGTTTTTTATCAACAAATTTGTCGAAAAATATTAGACAAAACTGATATTTAAATTTTATATTCGAATTTAGATATTGTTTAAATTTTGTTTATATGAAAATACACAAAAATAATTAGTTACGTTGCTAATTTATCATTGCGGGTTCATAGCCATTTCATTATTAAAAATACATTTTACTTTTGGTATTTATTTGCACGAGCGGAGTGGTTTAGGTTTCCCTTGAGATCTCCTTTATGTTGTAATTTATGCAAGATATTTAATTTAATTTTGTAAAACATTTGTTTAAAGATCATTAATTCAGTGTTTATAATTATAATTAGATTGCTTTATATTTAATTTGCTTTTATTATTTATTTATATTTATAAAAAATATCTAGATTCTTTTATTGTAAGAAAAAAATCTTTGAGTTTACTTAAAAATTTTTGTAAAATTTCTCTAAAAAGTTTTTTCTCATCAATATTTAATTATTTATTTCTTCTAACAAAACTTCTTAAAACTGTTTGTAGTTACCATATTTTTGAGGATAAATTTATTTGTTTGTAAAAGTTTTTTAAATTTAATATTGTTCATCTTTTTAATTAAAATTCCGGTTTAGGTATATTCTAATTAAATAGAATATTTATTGTCTTGTAATTAATTAGAAATACTTTTTATTGTTATATTTGTTATTAATTTAAACTTTCTTTTTGTTAAACCAAAATTTATGCTAAATTTTGCAATCATATAATGTATCGCTTTTGTTTTAAGACAATTCTTTAAATTAACATAGTTAATCGTTTTGTATTGAGATTTATTAAGAGTATTTTAATATAAATTAATCATTGTTATTTAACTTATTTTACTACATTTTAATAGATTTCTCCATTCCTTTTAGCACTTCCTCGTTATTTTAGTGCATCTACCTTTCTCACAACGTATATTTTGAAATAAAAAAACACATTTTTTTTTGATTTAATTATTATATATTTTATATAAGAAAAACATAAAACAAAAAATCAAACACCTATAATATAAACGCTGTTTGTGTTGAATATATACTGACTCACACAGTTAGTTTCGTTATAATTCCTACCTTTGCAAAAGGCTTGCCTAAATTAAAGTTATTTAATTTTAAAATTTATCTTCCCTAATTTAAGCTTTTCATGCGATTTCATTAAAACATTTAAATTTTGCATAAAACGCAATAAATTTTTATATAAGATATAGAAAATTTTCGTCTTAGTTAATACCTGTGGTCGGTATTTGTAAATGTATTTTTCTGATTAATTTATAGACAGCCTCCAAATATTTTGATTAAAATTTAAGAACTCACTCGTCAATAACTTGCGAATAAACCCTGGATTTATGGATTTAATAGAGTTTTGTTTTTAAATATATTTTCTATTCTTTTTTAATTAATATTTATTAAATTGGCTATATTTGCTTTATAGATAAATTTTATTAAAAGTTTATTATGGTCTCAAATCCCCAGCAAGTTTTGCGGGAATAAAATAAAATTTTAGAGGAAGCAAGGAAAGCGGATTTCTTGTCATGTTTACTTGGCCCAAAAATTCAGAATCACAATAAAAATTCATCAACATTTTTCAAAAGCAAAAACCCTCCAAAAAATCCTGTTGTGGCCAAGTTTTACTTTTCTGAGCAATTTTTATCAGCGATATAACAAACATCTATAAATGTCCAAAGAAACCAAAAATTATTTATTACTTCAGAAACTTTTTATTAAATTATTATTTTACCCGACTGGCGTGCTTTCTGTCGCGGTGTCTCTTGGTTTTTGCCTGTTTCTGTGATGGGGCCATTAGGATGGAGATGATTGTGCGGACAATTTTAGCAATTTAGCTTCGTTCATTAATAAATTAGGGTATTTTGTATTTTTTGCATTTATTAATATGCTTTTTATAGCTTCAATTTTTATCATAAAACTTTTATGCAAAGGTTATATAAGTTGATATTTTTTTAGACTTTTTTGCTTTTTTTTATTAAACACATTGTCTTAATCATACTAGCCTTTAGTTTAAAATCGCAATTTATTCCTAACTTTTATTAAGTTTTTAAATTTGTTGACTATTCTTGATAATTTTTATTATAATCTTTTATTAAACAGCTAAACAAAAAAATTAAAAATATTTATTTTGATATTATAAAATGCTATATAGTTGCTGCAAACTATTTTGTATAATTCAAAACAGGCTTGCGCTATTCTGCTTTTCATTTTGTTTAAAGTTTAGTTTTATTTAGCTGCTGCTAGAAAACAAAAATACACACATATTTTATCAATAATTTTAATAAAAACATGTTTCTCTTCTTTTTTTTTCTCTAATCAGTCATTAAGGTTAAATTCTTGAAGAAAAAAAACACCATCTTGCAAAAGATTTCATTAAATAAAGTATGTCCAAAATTCAATGACAACTACTTAAATTATGTGCAAAAAACAATAAAAAAATCAGTAAATATTAAACTTTTATTCAAATAATTATATTTATTAATAAAGTTCTATATAACACATTATTACAGTACTTTAAACTAGCTCTTTTTATAAATTAAAAAATATAAAAACTTTAAACTTTCCTGGGTTCCGCCAATATAATAAAAGTGTGTTATAGCAATTACTTTTTAAAATTGGCGTAAATAAATTTTGAAGGAATGAATATATAAGTAAAAAACTAATGCAATAATAATTTGTTTACGATAATTAATTTACAATTTTATCCATAAATTATCAGTATATTGGTCTTTAAATTATCAGTTATTACCAAATATTATATAGAAACTAAAAATTGGAGGTTCAAGAAATGTTGTGAAAAAAGACAACAAAAAAGTTTTAATTTAAAATATTATTTATTATAAAAATAATATCATAATTTCCATTTATTATATTTTAAAATTAAAATAACGTTGTTAACAAATTGGTCTTATATGCTAAGTCTGGACGCCGATTAAAGTACTCAAGTGGACAAGTGGACAAGTTAAAAGATTACGCCAAGGTCGTTGTTTATATTATTATTCAATACATAATACTAATGGAAATAAGCTGGTTTCAGGCGACGCCAAACAAAAAGTAAGTAAAACATGTATTACAAACTTTACGGGGTATTACGAGGATAATAAGAAAAGATGACGTATAATCGAGTTATATAAATGGAGATTTTCCTCTAACGGTCTGTCTCAAACCCTTCCCATTATGTTTCGTGCTCCTCCAACAAACAGTTGTTTTGGGCCAAATCCCTCCCCATCGTTCGCTTATAAGATTGGATCTTTTTGTGATCGGAGGTCAGTCGTTCGTTCAGTCAGTCATTCAGTCAGTCAGTCAGTCCGTGCATTAACTTTCAATTGGTGAAACAATAAAGTCGGCCAAAGTTCTGCATTAGGCCAATTTAAATAAAGGGAGGACCGCCGCCTCCTCCGGAGGCTGAAAAGCTCTCCGGGGGATGGCCCAACGGTCCAATCGCCTCATCCCTATTAAATATATTCAGTTCATTAATTTTGAGAAATAAAATCAATCAAATAAATTCTCGTTGATTGACGGCACTCTTACATTAATTGATTTTTTACTATTTTTTCAAACTCTGTTTTTTTAATAAAACATTGAATCCCCAACTATTTTATCGTTATTCTATTAAATATTTAATGTTTTGCATCAAATTTTTATTTTGTTTAGCTTTGTTTTATTAAAAGTTCTATTAAATCAATTAGATTAACCATTTCAATTCTAGATAATTTAATTTTTAGGTTAAAAAATATTTTATCTTTGCGTATAAACAAGTACGTAGTTTCCTCTCGAATTTATTTTAAACTGTTTTTTGCAAATTCTAAACGAGTTGGCCGTCCCGGCAGTATTATTAATTTCTTTAATATTCTTTGATTAATTTGGGATGTTTATTGTTAGTATTTAATATTAATGTTATGTGTAGTAAACTAACTATGCCTTTATCGGTAGCGTGTATTAATTGGCATGGCAAAAAAAGTTATAATTCAATACATATTATGCTTCGTTGTTATCTTCTAAAATTCAATATAAGTAAATGCAGAGATGTGAATTATATTCATCAAAAAATTTAATTTTATGTTCAGAAACTCGATAACTTAAAAATTTTAGCGGTTTTTATTAGGGGTTTTATTTATGGTGTGGTACGCACACGACGTTGGAATGTTTTCTGGCTACGCCACTAGCGATAAGTACCCAGTTTAGTAACCTACGCGGTAACTGAACAGATCTTTCTTCCATGAAACATTTTGTTCTCGCAACGGTAATTGTATACAGTGCCCGGGCTTGCGTTGAGATCAACATGGGGCCTTTACATAGATACAGTATTCGCACAGCGGTTTTGTGTTTATTTATTTCCTCGTAGACTTTATTTTAATAATTTTATATTTTCATATTGAAAAAATGATACTATTTAATGATAGTGTTTGTTAAAACTATGATTTTCATATATTTTAAGTTTAGTTAATTTGCTCTAAGGCTTTTTAATTTAAATAGATTATATTTGTAAAACAACATCAGTTAAAAGAATTTTTTTGAAACCGTTTCAGTTAATTTATAATATTACAATACTCGCATAAGAATCGGACAACATTTTATTATTGTTATGGCTCTATTATAAATATTCACCCAAATTTGTTGGGCAATAAAATGAAAATTTGATCTGAATTGTCATCAAAAATATATTAAGAATCAGCAATTAATAAAAAAAATAAACTTTATTTGGTAGATTTTTATTGGAACTAAATTGCAGAATTACAATAGTAGTCTATATTAATTGTATATTATTACTAATTTCATTTTTCTCACAAATATTAGATTTTTCATATTTTCAGTTATTAAATTCATTTTAATAACAATTTAATGATAAAAGTCAACTGCTATATGGATATATATTTTTATATTTATTCATCTAAAATTGTTATTAACAAAAATAATTCATTATCATAAATACCGAAATGTGCTGTGACAAATATATACTGATCAAACATATGAAAACATTGAAATATGTATGTTTTACTTATTAAAAGCATAATAATTAATTACATACCAAGCTTAATAAATGGATAAAACATAAAACAATTATTAAAAATAGCAGAGTAATCTAAATGTTAGTTAACAAATTGAAGTGAACGAAGCCAAGTCCAATCATGACTTCCAAGTTCTTAACGATTTAAAGATTGTCATTACTAAATTATAGTTTCGACATAATACAAAAAGTAATATCTTCAAAAAGATAAAAAAATTTGCAGATATTTTAAAATTCATCATCAAGATTTAATTACAAAAAACAAATTTGAAATTACTGTTGGTATTACCCTTTTTAATCAAAATATAAATTGGAATTTGCATATGACATATTAATACAAAGTAATTTTTTTTATTTAAAAAAAAGAGGAAAATAATAAAATACAAAGGCGCGCGCATAAAAAAATTAACACAAAAAATGTAAAATTGAAGTTTTAAATTATTCGAAATTTTTGTAAGATTAATACTTTATCAACTGTAAAAATACATAACCTTCAAAAAATCAAATGAAACAAGAAAAACGCAACTCTTAAAACGTTTGTAAAAGAATTTAAAATTATGAAAAAACGCACATTAATTTAAATAAACGAATCTCTTGTGGTTAATATAATATCCATAATAAAATTACCAGACAAATAAATATTCTAATTGAAAATAACACTGGTAAAAAACTAAATTATCATATAAAAAATGTTTTAATATCCAATGCGCTGAGCTTACTTCATAAAAATTTATAAATTACATAAACTAACTTATATTTGTTTAGTTAAAATATTGTGTAATTAAATGTAAAAAGATGACAACCCTCCGGATGACAACCCGCCGGATCACCCCGCCTGACGGTGGCGGCGCGAACTGCGGCGAGTGTTTAATATTGACTTTGATTGTAATAATTATAAATTTTTTGCCAAAAGATTCAAATAAATAATTCTTTTATTTTTAAAATCCTATGCTACAAATTGATTCTAGATTTAAAAAAATATATAAACTATAAACGAAATAAAACGTGAAATTGGAGCCTGCCGGGTACGACATTTTTTACAAATACTTTAAAACACACCGTCTAACAAAGTACTAAACTATATCCGCACCGACTTCAGTTATTTGCTTAAACCTAAAACATTTTTTAAAATAATGTAATACGAATAGATTCTAAATAAAATAAATAATAATATTCGGAAGTTGCAAAAATTGCATGGGACGAATTCATTCTCAATCATTATAAACAAATTATATTTCCAAATGAAATAATGCAATTTTACGCTCAAAAAATAATAGCTTTCCTTACGTACATAAAATTTTCAGATAAAAGTAATAATGTAAATCTTAAAAAAGAATAATTAAACTACTTGATACGAATAAAAAATTAATTGATTAAAATGCGTTAATAGCACGAAACAGAATTGAAATTTATAATGTAGTTTGAATTTTCCATTTATTGTCTTCATTTATTGTTATACGAAAATCAATTGAGATAAAGATTAATTTGTAGAATTTTGATTTCTTTTTAAAAAAAATTTATAAAATTTGAATTGTATGATTTTTACTAAGTTGCACTCGTAACTAAAAATTCTCAAGGAATAATATATTTAATTACTAGGGATGGGATTTATATGCTCCAAAAATGGCCAAATATGCGCATATATATGCTCCAAAAAAGGCCAAAATATGCACCAAAATATGCCAAAATGCCGAAATATGCACCAAATATGCACTGAAAAATACCACTTTTCGTGCATTAATTTGCTTAATACTTAATTTTTTCTTCTTTTAGCGTTTAATTAAGTAGATTTAAAGCCTTTTCGCATATTATTTTTAGTATTTTTGGAAAGTTGAAAAATTCAAAAAAATTCCGGTAGTTTTAACTGTCAGGCCACTTTTCGCCATACTGGCCATCTCCGCGCCAGCCACTGGAGCGTTGCGCCATTTTAGCGCAGATATTTTCCCCAATATTTTTATGCAAATGTTCAATTCTTCAAGCCTTTTTTTCGAAAATGACTAAAAGTCCATGGTTAAAGATGAATTATTTTTCAAAAACAGCAAAAAATCAATGATTTTGGGTGTATTTTTTCAAATTTTTTGTCAAAAAATGCCAAAATATGCTCGAAATATGCTCAAAACCCCAAAATATGCTTTTTTCTCCAAAAACCCCGAAATATGTCAAAATATGTAATTTCAACCTTGTCCAAAAAAGCTCAAACCAACGCGAAAAGGCTATTTTTGGGCCGTATTCTTCAGAACATATAAGTACTAAAAACATAAAAAACATAATAATCCCATCCCTATTAATTATGAATGTTTTCAAACTATTTTCATATAAATTTTATAATATTTTGAAAAAATATATAATAACAATTGATCAAAAAATCTGGCCAATCAGATGTGAGCAAATATCGAAAATTGTCAGTTGTTGTTATATCGGCGTATGCAATCCATCTCTATAGTTTCTTTGTTACTTTTATTTAGCTTGCGTACCCACATAAAATTGGTTTAAAATATATTTATAAGCATACTTATTGTAGTTTTTGTTTATTATATTTGCTATTATAGGATTTATACATACTAAATATGGGTTTCTGATCTTAACTTCTCTTACGTGACAAAATGCTTTAAAAACATTTATAATTTTTTGAATTGTATTATACAAAAATACCTTACTTTTACAGCGTTTTGCTGCGCCAGCTCCTTTATTGCTCTGATTATAATTAAATTCACGTTGAGTTCTTCTCACTTTTCTCCATTCGAAATGGTCAAACCCTCTCGCTCCCGGATCCATCATTCTTTTGTGCCCATCTTTTACTTTTTAATTTAATTGACTAACAATTAATTTTGTTTTCGTAATTTTGTAATCGTTGTTCATCGAACGTTTCATTTTTTAGTTATTAGACTCAAATTGTGCTTATTTTATTTTATAATATTCATTTAAATCATGGTTTGCAAACACATGTCATCCAGAAGATCATTTGCTGAAATGAGACATTTTTTTTGTCAAAATTTCATATACTTCAAATTATTTTTGGCTTTTTAATTTTAAAATGAGTTAAAGCACTGAAATATCAAATATTTAAATTCATTTTTTTAATTGTTTAAAAAAAATAATTAAAACAAAAAAATACACCCTTACTTACGATCGGCACATGGGTTGTTCAATTTAAAAAGGGGCATTTAACAAAAATACAACCATTCAAAAATTTTTAAAATTTCTAATAAAGAATTTGTTCATTCATTAGTTGATACATTAAATATTTTACATAAATTTTATTTTTAATTTATTGTAACGTTTCTTAATATCAAACCCAAAAAAATGAATATTTTCAATACACGAGAACGTATTAAAAAAAAGTTAAATGAACAAATTATTTGTACTTTTAAGGTTCCAATTATAATTTATTTTATTGTATGATAAAAATTTTTATTTTAGCTTACTTTATTATATATGAATATCATAATTTTACTTCCTTTTATAAAACTATATAGATTTGTTAATTTTTTCTAATTGTAAATAAATTAATTAAACTTTAAGACATCAACTTTATTTTACATCAAATTAAATCTGCTTTCGGCCGTCGCTACGCGCAGTCAAACGCACAGTGACACGCATTTTCTCGTGACCTGTTGTCACGACCATTATTGGATATTAAACATAAATTCAATTATTTATTGCTTTTGTTTTGCTGAGTACAGCAAAATATTTCTTAGTTAATTTGATTAATGTTTACGGTTTTATTTTTTAACTTTGCCTTAGAACAAATGCAGGCATGGTAAAGTTTAATAAAAATAAAGTACCCGCCATCGGCTACCGGTCGAATCCCGCCCCCCGTCCGAATCCACACACAGCAAAAAGTGTCTCGAATCTCCCCAAAGCCAAGAATGGTCCAAATCCTCCAAATGTTTACAAAGATAAATTTTTTGCTAACTTAAAATAGAATAGCTGAAAATAAAAAATTTAGTTGTTTAATTAAACACAATTTATGATTGATTATCTAGTTGTGGTGTTTGATGATATACCTATGGTTAATAAATAAATTAGATCGCTTTTTTTATTTTATCGAGGTAATAATTTTAACGGTTAATTATCCCGTGCTTTTTAGTAATAAAAAAGTGTTGTTTTTATCCGCCAGCGTTTTGCTGAAAAGAGCGTTTTGCTGAAAAGAGCGTTTTTCAAAAACGATGATCAAACCTTTAATTTAAATAGTTATTAAATTTTGTTGATTAAGAGATTTTTTGTAATTGTTTTTGGTTTGATAATAAATGCACGCATTATTCTGTGGGTTATGTAATACCTTAAATAATTTTGCCTTAATTTAGTTCCTTCTTTCCCGCGTAGTTCTTCTTTACTGTTGATAATTTAAACATTATAAATGTCAAATTTATTTCATTTTGTCTGCTATATATTTAAAATCATTTAAAATTAGCTAAAATTTGTTAAAGTTTAAATGTAACAAAAAATAAAATTAACGAATTAAAAATAGATAAAAGCCAGGTATTAAGGAAACAAAAATATTATTCAAAATATGAGCCAATGAAAAATTTAAATTAAATTTCTTTATGCCCAACCTAAAAAATGGATTGCATTGACAAAAGCGTTGTAATTGTGTGGCCTCCGTTTTCGATAAAAAAACATTCGGGAAAATAAAAAAATATAATTTCCGCAAAAAATGAAAGACGGCCGCATTATAAACAAAAATTTAATCATTGAGCGATGGTACAATTATTTTTACAATGCTGATAAGATTATACTAAACATTGTTAATTTATTATTATAATTTAGCAGACTGGGAAACAACATTACCGAATTAATCAAGGTTCATGGCACAAAATAAAAACTAAGTAAAATTTATGGAAAGATATGTGATAAAAAATTCAAATTGAATAAAGAAGGAGAAAAGCTCATTCTGCAAAAGCAGAGTTTTCAAAATTTTATTTAATAAAAAATTTAAATATAAAAGCGTCAACATAAAACTAAATAATATCTCGCTCAAAAAAAAAAGTAATGAAAAATTCAGCTAAACGATAACTATTCGACTCATAAAATTAATCAACAGTTTTTGTTATTATATAATATGTTGTATGTACTGTTTGGTAAATGGGGTTTTTCGGTATTCGGTTTAATTGAACTGATCTTGCCCGAGACTCCCGTTTGTTTGATTAATTAACAAACCGTGACTTGGTCTCTATTCTAAATAGCAAAACCCGCACATTTTGCCCTCTGGAACAGGTCGCATCTCCAATAGATTCATCAGCGGCATCTCGTACTTTGTTTCAGCTAAACCCTTCATAGAGTAGCTTGCGTCCTACGCGTACGTTTTGTTCCAAGTCTAGTGCTACAATGTATTTAATTATAATTTATTTAATTACGCAAAAATATCACAAATGCTAATTGTTTTATTAATTTAGTTGAATTTGATCTATACTTTAAATCAATTTTTTGTAATAAATTTATTGTACACAATGGTAGAATCAAGTTTGGCGTAGAAACACGTCTTATGTTTACATAATTATATAAAGGAAACGAAATAAGTCTTTTAAAGTAAATAAACAAAAAGATTTCATTTTGTTTGCAATAAAATCATTTTTTTATTGTTTGTTTCATTACTTGGATAAAAAAAAGGACAAATTAAATAACAATGTTAATGTTAAAAACAAATTAACTGAGGATCTAGACTATTAAATAAAGTTTAATGCATTTTAAAACTAAAAAAATATTAATTCATTTAACAAAATGCAAAAATACAACACAAGATAAACCAAATAATTAAATTTATAGTGAGTTTTTACTCAACAAATATAATAATTAATGTCCGAAACATGAAACTTGAAGGAAATTATCTGTTAACTTTCTTTAATTGTAAAATATAAATGGCTTTAAACAATAAAAAAGCAGCCGGCACCGAAATAGACAAAATGCGGCGCGCACCCTCCGGCCGTCGGCAAGCTACGTGAGACGGACTCAAGACTGGCGGAAGACGATCACGAAAACAAAAATAATCACACTATTTAGAAAATTTTTTGGTAAAATTTAAAAACTAATATTTTTAAATCGTAATTGCTGCAAGCAAAAAAATAAAATTTGTTGAACCTAAAAGCATCTCCTTACCCGTCACAAATTGTGAGAACAGAATTATCCCGCTGTCAGTTTATTAAAAGCTGTAGATTTCTATAAAATTCGCAAATTCCTCAAATATCTTTATAATTAATTTAAGGTAATTTTAATAATAGTATTCTAAAAAATAAACATTGCCAAACATTTAAGAAACTTGCTGATAAAAAGCCTTAAATAATTAAAATCTACATAATCGCCGAATAAGTGTAGCAAAATAAATAGATAAATTTTGAAATTCTCTACATTCCGAAAAGCCATAATTAAACATTTGAATAAGCATTAGAAATTTTGTGGGTAACATTAAGATACATCAAAGCATTATAGCCTTGATGCAAATGCACATTAAAAACACAAATGAATAAAATAATTAAAAATAGCACATACCAACAGCAGCAGTGCGCCTACCATTCAGTTGCATAAGGAAGCATCGTTTTGCGGGCTGTCGCATCACGGATTACCATCCATTGTATCGAATAAATTATTAAAATAATGAATTTTTAGCTATTTGATCTAAAAATTACAAAAACAAAAAAGTTAATACTATTAAAATCGATGGCAAAAAATTTAGAGTGGGAATTGCTAAATTTAAGCAGAGATGCACCTGAAATAACTAAATTATAACTTTTATTTAATGCAAATTAAATTTGTCTTTCAGTTGTTAGTTTAAACATAAATTATCACCGTAAGTATTATTATTTTTATTTAATAATGTTTATTTTTTTACATATTCATCGTTTTTCTTTAATTATCATTTTTTTTTCAAATTTTTGCGCTGCAGACGAGGTAAAATTAATTTTTATGCGAAAATATTATTTTATTTTTATTCGACTTTGTCCCCTTGTTGTGATTTTGAGCCGACTTCAGTGGTCTCCACGGGCTCAGTTTGGGTCTATGCATCCGTTGTTTCAGGAATAGAATATATTGAATCTGCAAGCAATGCTTTTTATTTAAAAATTAATATTTCAATTTAAATGTTTAGTTTTTTATTTAGTAATTTCACCCAAATTATTTTACTCCTACTTCATAACATAGCTATTTATCACAATAGAGTTAAAAAATATAGAATAGCCCAAGTTTATTTGATATTTGGCAACATTAATATTTAATATTTTGGCGTATATTTAATCTGAGCTTATTTATAATTATTTATCTAAAATTATAATATTTACATTTCTGCTCGCTGGAACCTCATCAAATAAGGTAAAGAACAAAACAATAATTAGGTATATTTTGATTTTTAACTATTTATTTAACTTTAAATAACAAATTAGCACCCTTACTTTTCTTTTTTTTCAAAAAATATATATTTATTATTGTGTGGATTATATTTTTTTAATAATGAAAGATATGATTGCCGTTTTCATATAACAAATTTTTAAATTTTATGTGCATATTAAGTCTTAATTTGCAAGTTGAGCCTGTTGAATATAAAATTTATATCTAGGACTTTTCTTACACATTTTCTAAATTTCTAGTTATTTCATTAGAATGTAAAGATTAAACATTTCATATAATGTTATCGATTTAAACCAGAATTAACTCAAAATACTAAAACCTCTTTCATCTTTAGGATTTCAATTAACCCTGTATGATTTTAAATTAATTCTTTATTTTTATTTTCGACTTGAATAAAATTTAAATATTAAATAATTTTATATTAAATGAAAAGTAAAGGGAGGGTTATGCCCTATTAAATATTAAAAATAAATAATTAAATTTACATTAAAATTTTTAACTAAACTCTAAAAAAGCATTATAAAGTATATAAAACACCATTTATAAAATCGAATAAACTAATTATTGAATCAAATTACGTATATGCTAAACTGAATAGCCAAACATTTTTCTAAAAATATACCAATAATAATAGTATCAAAAACACTGAAAAAATTTTCTGTGAAATAGGAAGTGCCGCTAAAATGCCAAAATTGATTCGTTGCTGGAAAGTGATGTTTCTTCCTCGCCGTATGGGTTTAGAACACAAGATTGAAAATAATAATAAAAAGATTTCATACATTATTAAAAAACTAAAATTATAATTAATTTTTCAGAAATTGTATTTAATTTATCTTGAATAATCCACCAAGGGGCAACTGCAAGATAATAGTATAAACCATTGTAACGTTTTTTGTAGAAAACAATAAAATAAAAAAGATCTTTTTGTGTTTTTAAAGTTTGTAATTGAAATTGAAATACACTTGGATTTATATGATTTCGAAGTTTGCAAATTGAATAATTGGTCAAGTTTGATATAAGGAATTAAGGAATATGAACCTTTCGTTGTACAGGCTTTATCAAGCCAGTTATTTGTGTGAAATTTTCTCCATTATACAAAGATATTTCATGAATTTTATTTTTTTAATTTGATTCTAAGACAGTGGAAGATTTTGTTCTTCGACGCAACAAGACTTGGATTTCATTCATATAATAAATTTGAGAAGATATTTACTTCACCAAATTCCAATCAAGAAGGCAAACGTGTTGCAATGTTAAAATTTCTCCTTTGTATTTATTAATATATTATTTACTTAGTATTTTTTGATAATTTTGTTTGATTGTATTAATTATTCTTTTGTTAAATTCGTCAAACATGCAGTTAGTTGCTTTTGAGCTAAAATTTCACGCTCTTCAAGCCGACTCGTCTCGCACTGTTTTGCTCCGGCATCTATTTTATAAGATGATTAACAAATAAATAAAAATGAAAAATTCAAATGCATAAATTCAAATTGACAAATAATATGTAACTTGATCAGATGACCATAAATTAAACGTTTTTATATTAAATAATACCAAATTAATAGTAAAGTCCTTAAATGAAAATTTATAATTTTAACCATTAAATTTGTAGAAATTTCTATAAAAATTTTAGATATTTTTAATACCCGACGTTGTATGACTTTTAAGAATCCGAATAGTTTAGTTTTAACAATGCGTTAGTGTCGTTTCAAGTAATTACTAATTCTTCACCGTAGCGCTAAAGTTAAAATTTTTTATTATCTATGTTTTAATATTTATGTAGAAATCGATTTAAATGTTGAATATTTAAAATTATTTATATTTCGTATTGTTATGTTTAATATTTATATTTTGATTATTTTTTTAATTGTCTATTTTATTTCAATTAAATTTGATGATGATATTTTTCAACGCGTAAAAAAATAACTTAGATAGTTCAGAATTTAAAAAGTATTAATCAGTTATCTTTACTATCGATCTAATAATTAAAAGAAATTTAAAAAACAAAGTATTGCTAAACCCAAATATTCATTAACAGATTAAAATGCTTATACTTTTTTAAATTTAAATTCAAAAATCTAAAAGTTATTTATCGATGCATCGATGATAAACGGGGTCGGTCATTCCGGCTTGTAAAGAGGCTAAAGTTGAATAGATAACTACATTTGAAAATATTAAAATGTACCATCATTTTATTATGATTGATTTTGCTAAGTTAAATATTCATTTTTTCAGTTTTTTTGCTTTCCGTCATTTATTTTCTTTGATTTACATCATTCTTTTCTTATATCAACAAAAAATAAAGATTTTCGCTTGATGTAATTAAATACGAGCACTCCAAAGAAAATTGTTTGCAGTGTAGTTCATAATTGAAATTTAAAATGTTTTTGGCAATATTTTTTAAATTTTAATTTTTAGCTTGTTATATTTAATTTTAATTTAAAATGTTTAATAAAATAAAATAATTTATCATTGGCAATTAAATAATTATAAGTCCGTGTGTTGTGTCCTGAGAGATGCCAAAACTAGGGCCATTTATTTAAAATTAAAAGTTTGTGTTAACAAAGAGGACATACAAAAAACAAATACTAAAATTTTCTTAAACCGACATATAAATAAAATATGGCATAAATTTTGCAAATATATAAACATAATAAACATTACGGGATCGTTTGTCAGTTTCTGAGACTTACTGATCAGAAATAAATAAATCAATGCTGCATTAATTATTTTAATACAGTATAATTGGAAGCACTTCGCGCGCAACTCGGGCTTTCAAGCGAGGAAGCGCTAGCTTTCTCATCTGCAGTTCAGGAACTGCAGCTTGCAAAACGGCCCGTCGTCATCGTCCGCTGCCCCCCTCGCAAATATAATAAATTGGGGACTGGTTTAGACAAATTGTCACACTGTTTGGGGTAGCACCATAAATTGGTACGTTTTCTCGTTTAAATTTTAATTTATCTTAAATTTTAATAATTTGCAATCAGCACATATAATATAGCATGAATATTTTTTTAAATTCATGATCGAATATTGGTGGTATGGTCTTTATTTTTTGAATTCAAAAATATGCATTTATACCGCAGATTACATTATTTAAAATTGATAAATCTGCCAGGATTATAAGAAACATCAACAAATACTATAAATTTTTATACAAAACGGAAAAAATATAATCCGCAAAATCTACACTCGGCCAAATGCCATACCAATCAAAAAAAAGTCAATAAATAAGTTATTGCACTTATATTTATAAAAATAATATGCTTGCAATACTTGTTTGTTTATATAATTATTAAACAAAAAAAATGCGATATTTTTAATTCACTCATCAAGAAGTATTTTTTAGTTGTTGCAAAATCTTTTTTTCATATGACAACCCTATTTTAAAATTTTGATGTCTTGTTTATATTGCATTATTAAATGTTTTTAATTAAAAAGGTTCAGAAATATTATCAATCGTTGTTTCACATTTTTTGATAAAAAGTATGCTAAAATAATTTAGATTTATAATTATAGCATTTGTATTCTTTCATAATTGATAATGCGCCCCTTTTGTTCTTACAACAAATAGTGTTCAAGTTGCTGGCAACGTCTTATTTTCCATAGTAAAATCATGGCCTGTAAATGGTTCTTTCATCAAAGCAGCCAAATGCGCAGGGATTAAATAACAATTAATTATTAATACATTTCGGAGCTTTTATTTTTTGTTCTAATTTTTAATAGTTGAATATTTATTTTTTCTAATGCATCCATACGCGCAAAATTTAAAGCATTTAAAATATTTTTTTGAATCTTTTCTCTTGTGTACGTGCCATAAGTGACGAAAATAAAAAATTACAAATAACTAAAATAGTGAAGAAAAAGTACACCAATTTTTAAAATACTTCGTTTTTTTCGTGTATTAACTCCACAAAATTTTGCTTGTATTTTCACTTCGAGTAGCAACACTTTTACAGTATTATTTTTTATTAAAAGTTACGCTATCTTCAATTTATAATTATTATTGCTTTACCACCAAAAAATTTAATAAAAATGTTATGTTTTAAGATAAATAAAAATTTAAGCTTTGCAGATATTAGATATTGATTTATATTCCATATATTCATATTGTTTATTCCATGTTTATTCAACAACTTATAATTTTCCAATTAACTGGTTAAAATCGCAATTGCCAAGGTCTTTCATTAAAGCTTCAAGCTTGATTAATATTTACCAAAACCTCCATTTAGTGTGGATAAATTTTAACTTTTGTTTTATTGTATCCTTTTTTTATTTGCTATTTCATCTTTCCTAGAGGGATACATAAATTAATATAATATACGAAATTATTTAAAAAAACAGAGTGATTACTGTCTAGTATTAAATTTTTTATTGTTCTTTAAATTAGTTTTTGAGACATGTTCTTGTGTCCAACTATTGGTGAATTTTGTTTTATTTGTCTATTTTTAAAAAGCATTTAGATTCTTTTGTTTTTATTATTGTTAGTATTGCACTTAGTCCTCTGCTCAAAAATACGTGAAAATATTATTATTTTAGTGAATGTCAAAATTAATCATTTAGGCATTTATGAGTGGGTAGCCAAATTGTTTGTGGCAAAGTTGATCAAATTTTCTTTGGTCACTGAATTATAATTGCCAATGCTTTAAAACAAATAAATACCAGTACTCATATTTTCATCCACAATTTAACAAAAATAATATTCATTATGCTGAAATTATTCACATAAAGATTAAAATTTGAAAAAGGATTTATTCTCTAAAAAACAAATTTTATTTTATAAATTTTTGTCCTAATGCAAATATGTTTTATTCATAACCTAATACTAATATTAATACAGCGATTAATTGTTTACAATCAAGGAGTTCATCTTCGGTGAATAGACCACGATGAGATTTTAGGCAGTAAGCGAGAAGCTATCTCCACGGTGGTATCTTTTTTATAACTTTTAAAGTTAAAGTTTTTGCGAAAACTGTAAGAAGTTTGAAATTTATCGTTATTAATCATTATTTATTAAACTTTTCACCTATTAAAAATATTTTATTACTGTTTTTTATTTTGTGTTTATAAATTAAATAGGTTATTATTTTGAGTAATTAATCTTTATTGTAATAAACAACGAGTTCCTTTGATTGTTTAAATTTTTCAGACCTTTTAGCTAGAAAGAACCAAATTTATCTTTGTTATAAAATAGGTTACAATTAGTCTTGTTCCCAGTGTTAGGGATTTCGTTTCTGTCTGTCGGAGTCCAGATTATATAATAGTTTAATTAACACCATTTCTTTTTTGCATGATCGAAAGCGTTTGTAATTGATTTCCTGGGCACTCTGCGCTCTTTGTTCCAGTTTTTGGCATCTCAAAAGTTGTGCTAAGCTTGCCAATTTTATAGGGCGAAGAAAAAATGAATCGATAATGGCCTCAATTTTGTCGGATCGCTTCATAAAAGTTTATTAAATAATTTTAACTATGCTATTGATTTTTTTTTTCTTAATTATTTTTAAAAATATTACTACTTATAAATGTGATATTTATATTCGTATTAATTTGCAAATTTTTTGTTTAAATTATTTAGTCATTTTAGCAGTTAAAAATTTATTGAGTTAATTATTTTTTAATTGCATTTTTTTGTTATTATTTTTAATTAGTGAAACATGCAGTCTTGCAACACATTTATTCTTCCGCAAATAAATTCTGGTCTCGGTCGTCTTAAAATAAATACATATCGAGAATTTACTTCTCAATTATTGCAAAAAAATCAAATACCAATAACAAAGTAGTATAAAACATTTCAATTGCAAAAAAGGTAAGAAATATATCTAAAAAAGTTCTCAATAATAATTTTTATAAAAATTGTATATTTTTATTAGAAAAACAATGTATTAATTAAACATAATAAAATTTTAAAAAAAATGCAGATTGTACAATTAATGTTCAGTGTTAAAGGACAGGGAAAAATAATGTATGTTCGGAAGGCTGTCTTTGGTTAGATGTAAATAAATGAATAATTTGTATATATTTTAATTTTTTTACTTAAATTTGAATAAACACTAATATGGAGCGCCATCTTAAAACAAAAGATTTTTTTTACACTAATTATGTAGTCTTATAAACTGTGCCGATGTGGTCGTTTAGTTTTTATATATATGTGAAAACTCTTGTAAAATATTTTTTAATTACATTTTTTCACGTAACGCGCGTAACACTGCATACTGGTCGTCTACGTTGTCACGACCCTTAGAACACAATAGGGTCCAAACCGGATCATATTTATTACTTCAACATGCTCAAAAGGTTCAGAAGATCATAGACCTCTTTGCACGCCTTACGATTGCATCGTTTTGTTTTGTATCATCAATAAACACTTTATATATATTCCTTTTTGGGCAAAGACTTCCGACATTTTTTCGGTTTTAATTTTGGTGTGGCGTTAATTTGTGTTTCATTAACATTTGATTAATTAGCTATTTAATAAGTAGTTTCTGTAACATTAAAATAATTCGTTTTATTTTTGGTAAATTAATTATTTTGTGAGTTTAACAATAATAGAATGTTTTTTTTAATCATATATTTGTTTTATAATATAATTAATTGTATTCCTTCAATATTTTTATAAAGATATGGTAGTGTTTTAGCTAATCAAAAATACATTAAAACCCTCAATATTATTATGTGGAATATGTTCTTGACAGATTTACCATTATTTCACTTTTGTATATTAATAATTTTTATATTTTTTCTTTAAACTTTCGTTGACAATCTCTACTTAATCTATTGTTAATTCATTAAATGAGCATTTTTTTGTTTTTTTGGTTATTTAATTTTTTGAAATGCGATCAAATCAATACGTTTACGCGTCGGTGTTTTTTAGATAGTTTATTTATTTGACTTTTTTTTAAATTTATTTTATATTTAATTTTGTTTGTGAGTTCAATCATTTATTTTATATTTTTCATGTGAATTTCTCATTTTTATTTTTATGAATCATTTCCATTTCTGTATATTTGGTTAATATATTTCTTTGGTTTATATTCCTTTAATATCGCGATATATGGAGTAATCTTCCCTATTCTGAATTATTCCGTTTAAGTTCAACGATTTAATTTTATTTGTTGAATGACTGACTATCAATAATCATTAAAGTTTTTTTCGCGCTTAATAAAATTTATTATTATGCATCAAAAAGAAGTTAGTTAATTAATTACTCATCAATTTACAAAATTTACTAAATTGATTAGGAGTAAATTTAAGAAACTTAACTTCATTTCTTATATTTGGTTTGTATCAGGCCTACTGGTTGTCAGAAAAGATTATTATTTTGTATCCTTATTGTATTCCTCAACTTTATTTTTATTTTTTAGGTGAAAAATTTTCTTAAGTTCGCGTGATCATTAATTTTATAAATTGAATTAAACGTGGAGAAATTTTGCAAACTTGAATTATTTAAGATATTTGCATTTATTCTTTGAATTAGCACATTGTTTCAGTTTTAGTTTTTAAGCGCCGTCGGTAAATTTTTTTACTCATTGTTAACATTTTGTTAAGAAAACTGCGAAAAGAAAATTCTGCTATTTTTCAAAAATGCAATTTTTTTTGTTGTTGCGAATTCGGCTTTACACGGGGGAGGGGGGTCGGCGGTGCCGATAGGCGCCGCCGAGAAAATTTTTGATGATTTTAACAAGGTTTGTTAAGAAATTTGCTCCAAAGTTAACGTAAAAATGAGCAAGAGATCCAATGTTTTGAGATGCCAAATCATCATTTCTTCCTTTAAATTACAAATATTTAAACTTCCAGCCAAATCTTCATTTTCCAAGGACATTCTTGGAAATAAGGACATTTTCAATTTTCCAAGACCGAGGGTCCATTTACAAGGACTGTCCTTGGCATCCAAAGACGAATGGGAACCTTGTTATTATACTAAGTGGTAAATAATTTATTGTTTAATGTAGATTAATTTCTTAATTAGGTACACGCTGAAGTGAGAAGTGGTGGATCAACAAATTTTATTTTTATAAAATTTAGTGATTTGGTTATTTTTTAATAATAATTTTTATTAAACATTTAAAAAATTTTTGTGTTTATTATAAAAGTTTCATTTTACATGCATTATCAAATTTATTGCATTTAATTGTAATTAATTTATTAAAAAATTTAAAAACCTTTTTTTTTGACAAAAGTAAACAAAAGATTGAAAAGTGAATTAATTTTTAGCCAATTATCTCACGAGCTTTTTTTTTATCACAATTGCTACGCTACAAGTTAAATAACATGAAATAACTAAGCAAACACATAAATTTAAAAAAACATAATTTAATTTTTACTCTAAGCTTCAAATATCTAATTATATTAAAAATAAATATAAATGTCACTTGCCGAAATAGCTTGGACTTTTATTTTGAAAAAAAAACATGCATTGCAAAAGCTATTTTAATTTGTCAAAATAAAGAGAATATTTAATAAGATTTTATTTATTTTTTAATTTTATTAATGTATAATGAAATTTTTGACTTGTTATTATTTTGACACCATTGTTCAACTTTTTTATTTTATCTTATTCATTTGTCTATAACTTATAATTTAGAAATATAATTTTTTCAAACATTTTAGCAATGTTATTTAAATTAAAAATGTATTTTTTGTATTTGGTTTAATAATAGTTTATTTTTTAGATTATATTTTGAAAAATAGGCTAATGTGAAACTTAAAAAATTAAAGTGTAAACATAATTTGTTTTTAGTATATTGCATTCTTTAATGGAGTTTTAGTTTTTTCTAATCATGTTTAATGCTTAATGATTTTCACATTTAAACTGCTATCACACCACATGGTTTGGTTACCTAAAAACTTAAAAGCGCATGACAATTTATAAATCTTTTATTATGCTATTAAAGTTCAAATCTCAATATATGTAACAACATAATACTTTATAATATTTTGACAAATATATATAAACTTTGAACACTGTAAGAGGCCCAGAAATTGGTAGCACGTCTATATAAAATGTAAATATCGATAGTTAATATTTATTTAATTTATATTGATAAAATTTATCAATGCGTTAAATAGATCACTAGGAGGAATTGGCGTTCAACGGACGCAACGTGGGCCATGGAAACGATGAAGCAGGTGCCCATTAATTTTTATTTATAAAATTTTAAACTAAAAGAACAAATCAATGCGTCGAATAGATCAATCAATTAATGATAAAAAAATTTATTAAGACGGTCTTTACTGGGTTCGAAAACCAACACACAAGAAAACTGTCAAAAGCGAGGCGTGTTTTCTATTGAAAACTGAATTTGAGAATATAATATATAAAATTTAATAATAGTATTTTTTTTATATTATATCTTTAAAGATATCAAAATTTCAGACTAAAGTTAAATAATAAAATTATGATTAAAAACAATTATTATAAAAATTAAATTACCTACAGGCCCACATACTTTCTTCTAAATCAATTCAATAAAAACAAATTGATAAAATTTAGAATTTATCAATTTAAAATAAATGAAAAGACAAACTTGGAGCAACTAATATTGAAATGATAAGCAAGGTATAAATGCACAAAAATTATATTTAAATTGTATGACCAAATAAGCGGTCAGAAATATTATTTTTTAATTATTTACAAAATTTGAAAATACTTTTACAGCAAAGTCGCCTGACAATTACAAAGCTTAAAACTTGAGAAAATTTGATAATGGCAAAAATAAAAAATCATTATTTAAAAATGTCGAGATGTCGCCTCTTTTTATAAAATATTTCTAAAAAATTTAATATTTATTTGTGTTTTAAGTTGCAAACGTTGTCTTAAAATATGGTCTTATATACTTAATTTATTAATCGTTTCACATAAAAAAATTATTTGTAAAAAATATTAGTATTCAAAAAAAACAGATTTAAATATTAAAGTTAATTGATCTCATTTAATTCCATGATATATATAATATTATAACGCGTTGATACCTAAAACATTTGGCATAAAAACTTTTGGTATTTGGTCTCATCCAATAACGCGCTGATCGACATCGCCCCAATAAACGTAGAACAAAAATAATAAAACTCAAATTATTAAAAATTAATACATTTATTTTGATACGAAGACTACATCAACTTATTTGTTGAACCTTTGATTTTAGCGAACACCAAAGCCAAAGCAAAATCGTCCTTGCGAATTTAGACCCGAATCTCGGCGACATATCAATTTAAAAATTAACCGTATAAAAACAATAAATAAAACAATAAGGTATTAAATAGTTAAAATAATCATAAGCCAATTTAAAAAATTATAAATATAAATAATTTTTCACAATAACCTAGCAAAATTTAATCAAAACAAAAAAAAATATTACATAAATATAAATAAAAAAATATTAAAAAAATAATTAAAAACATAAATATTCTAATTGTTTTAAATCATTCATAAACTTGTTTTTTAAATATTAAATTGAGCAAAAAAAAATATTTTAAATTTAAATGTAAAAAAAAGATATCGATTTAATCGATAACAAAACAAAAAATATTAGGATACCAAATGCAAGATTACCAGTTCTCAAAAAATAATTATTTTTAACAATTACAATTATGAATTTAAAAGAGTTTGGTCCCTGAAGTTGGAAAATTTTTCAAAATATAATCGTCTTCGTACAAAAGTAAAGTTATATATTGTATTAATTGTTTATTCAATTTTTTTTCCTTAAGTTTTTTTCGTCTTCCACAACTGCCTTCCATCAAAGTAGTAATTGATTCAGAGTATTTGGTTTACGGGTATTCTATTCAATATAGAATAATATTTTTTATGATAAATTTTACTGATCACTTTTTCTGAATTTATTTTGTGTATAGTTTTCGAAAGCTTTTTCCGATAAGTGATGTATTCCGATCTTTGCTGTTTTCTGTATTTATTTAATTTGTTTGTAGGTTAATTTGCCCTATGTATTCATTTATTTTTAATTTAAAAACGCGAATTACACGCTAAAAGGGTAGTTTATTCATAAAAAACATGTTAAATAGCTCGTCAAATAAAAATCTCTACTGATGTAATTTTTATTAAGCTAATAATATTATTTTTTTATTTTTTGTTTTACGATTTTTTATTTATTCTGCCAATGTTGTTAAATTATAATCCTTGTGGTTTGTTGATTGTATGTTAAGGCTTTTTATTAAAAAAACTAGGAATGGCATATATATATATTTATTTAATAAAATTTTCGCTTACTTTAGCAAATTAATTAATGAATATAAGGCAAATTTCATAAAAAAGTGCAATAAATAAATATACAAAAAAAAATTGTGATTTTCTTTAAACTGCTGACTAAATGTTAACTGTGAGGTAAAAACGTTTTGACTGACTTTGTCCATAGCGAATTCAACCACAATGTCGCCCGTTTTCACCAGGGTGCCAAGTTGTTTGTTGATTTTATTCACTGTAAAAGTTAATACTTTATTGAAATTATATAAATTTTTATTAAGTTATTGTTTTTAAGTTCTTAAAATTATATGCAATTATCAGCTATTTTATCATTATAATTCTTTTTTCGATGTTTGCTTTGAGTCTGTCCGTCCTTCATGCCTGTATTTATTACTTTCATTCGCTTCAAGAAAACTGTCGCCAAAGCGACAGAGGGAAAATCGATTTAAGCGATTTCAGTCATTTCATTTCCCTCTCCCGTGATCTTTGATCTTTAATCCCTTTGTGTCCTTTCGCCCCGCCCCTCTTTGGTCCCTTTCCATTTGTGTCCCTTCGCCCCGCCCCTTTAAAGCCTATAAAAGGAGGGGATTTCAATCACTAATTACCATTCACTCAAATTTCATTCAACCATTCAATCGATCCATCCGTTCAGAACACCAATCCATTCTGATCACTCAATCCTTTCAAACCTTTCATTCGGACATTTCAAATTAATTCCCTTTCTTTCACTATCCAAATAAAGTCTGTCGCTTTTAGCGGAAAGAATTGGATTTGTTTGTTTGGTCCCGAGATAAATCTCGGTCAAAATCTGAAGGGTTCAAATCCCCCTCTGAGTCTCTCCCTTCCCTTTGTTCTCCAGGTCACCTCCGAGAAAACATCTCGGTCCGAGAAGAAGTCTCGGTCAAATACTTTCGGAAAGAAATCCGAAAGTGAAAACCCCCAGTCTTAAATTTATTTTGGGCACTTTCCGCCACAAAATTTGGAGCCCCGTAGGGGTCAGCTTCCAATCGCAAGCACGACCCTCCAAACCAAAAAATCGGCGAGAGCAATGAGTGAGCTCTACCGAATCAGCATCGCACCAATTGTGGTGCGTCTCAAACTGTACATTGAGACAGCCCAAGAGAATTTGGGCAAAGACCTGGAGGGACAAAGCGTTCGGGCAGATTTATTAGCGGAGAGGCAAAATCTCCGCAAAGCCATTTCTCTTTTGGAGAAATACAATGATAAGTGGGAAGCGGTCTTCCTACGCATCAAAGGCCAAGTCCTGCTCGAAGAACAGGAGGCTTACAGGGAATTTCAGCCAGAAGGGAAACCCTTCATGAGCTGGGCTGACCAAGCCCGAGGGCTTGTGGACACCATCGAAGGGGCATTGGGCCTCTCCGAAAATGGGGATGGCGGACCAATTCCGCCTAATAATAATCCCCAACAACCAACTGTCCACCATCAAGTGTTACATCCTCGACATGATGTGACACTTCCCCCAATCACTCTCCCGAAGTTTTCGGGAGAATCAAGAGAGTGGCCTCTCTTTTGGAAACTCTTTGAGAGTTCCGTTGAAAGTCTTCAGATTGAAGATTTCAAAAAGCACATTTATCTGCTGGGATGTCTCCCAGAAAGATCCATCGCTCGTCGAGCGATTGATCTATACCCACCTTCAGATGAAAATTACCCTCGGGTAGTGGACATTCTGAAGAAACGGTTTGGAGATGAAAAAACGATGATAGAGTCGCTCCAGGCTGAGCTCCTCCATCTACCCAAACCGACTGATTCCACTCAGTCTCTAAGGATGTTTTCAGAGTCCATTGAAAGGCTCTGTCATCAGCTTTTGGACTTTGGGGAGAATGAACAAAATAAGTTCATGGCCTCTACCATTAAGTCCAAACTTCCATTCAACCTTCTCACCCAGGTGATTGAGAAGGAGATGGCGTCAGGAGGAATATTCAATTGTTCCGATCTTCGACGAGCAATCACTTCTATTGTGGAAGTAAAGGAAGAAGTGCAGAGATGCGCACAAATCTTCCGGGGGGAAGAAAAAGCTAAGGCTTTCTTATCCCCTCAACCAAACCAGGGAAGGAACTTCCCGGGGAGAGGGATAAATTCCCGTTTTCCCAACAACTCCCAGTCGAGACAACTGTGGAGACCCAACCAAAGAAATGAAAGTGGGGGAATGCCCTCGCAACAAAACCGATCGTTCTCCACGATCAACCACCAGTCTCAACCTCCTCGTCGAGAGAAGGCGCCTAACAGAGTGTGTTCACTCTGTGAAGGCAAAGGACACCCTCCAAGTCGGTGTCCAAAGTATTCAACCCCGGGAGCCCGGAGAAAGCGGCTCACAGAGCAGCAAAGATGTTTTAATTGCCTCCAAACTGGCCATAATTCTCAGCAATGTACGTCGCAGAGAAAATGTAGCTTGTGTGGAGAAACCCATCACTTTATGATTTGTTATCATGAAACAAAAGGGAATACGTCCCGTCAGGGTCCCAACCAAAAAGGGCCAACGGCATCAAAACCGAGAGAGACTAAGTCGTCTCAAAATCATGTGGTTACCCAACGGGAGGAACCGTTGGAAAAACCCACGGTACCAGAAATTAGGACTAATGTTTTGACCAATGTTGTCAAAAAACCCCACGCGTTTTTAATGACACGTCGGATAATGGTCACGTCAAAACGTGACCGTCGAGCTTGGTTCCAAGTCCCCGTTCTTTTTGATCCGGGAAGTCAGACTTCTTACATTTCGGATTCCCTCATCCGTAAGCTCAAACCACACAAAATAACTTCCGAAGAAATGGAAGTCTTCGGATTTGGAGGTGATAAAAATGGACCTATTAGGTTCCACTCACCCGTCTTTTCCATACAACTCAAAAGAGCCGATAATAAGTGGGAAGAGATCCTACTAAATCGGACAGAACAAATTGCCTCCCCATTCAAAATGGCGGAGTGGAATTCAGAAGATTTCAATCCCGAAGAGCGAGACTTGAGTCAAGCCTTGACGTTCTCTCGGGAGGAACCAGAAATTCTCATTAGTGCGCGGCACTTTTGGCAATTTTTCCAAGGGAAAAAGGAGGTTTCCCCAGGATTGTTCGTCATTCAAACAACCCTTGGACCTCTTGTGAATGGAGAGTCAGACTTTGGACCCGAAGGGCCAAAACCTGGACTATCAATGATGACCATTCACGAAAGCAACGTTGGTCAAATGCCCAACACGAAGGAGGTAGAATACTTCTTCAATTTGGAGTCCTTGGGAATCAAAGACGATCCAAATGAAGATGATGATCAAACAGCCATGCAATTATTCAACAAATCGATTCGTCAAGAGGAAGACGGACGATACTCAGTGAAATGGCCATGGAAGGAGGAGGTCCCTGACCTTCTTCCTAACTTTAGAATGGCATTTTCCCGGTTAATGTCTACGGTCAATAAACTCAGACATTCTCCAGAGCTCATGGCGCAATATGATGCCACAATCCAAGAACAATTGTCCAAAGGGATAATTGAGGAAGCTGAAAAGGGGTCAGATACCCTAGAGCACTTCATCCCTCATCAGGGGGTGTTGGCTAAGGGCAAAAAACTTCGCGTCGTCTACGATGCAAGTGCCCACACGCGAGGAACTAACAGTCTCAATGACTGCCTGTTCCGGGGCCCAGTCATATTACCCGATCTTATGGGTATGTTACTGAAATTCCGGTGCCCCACATTACCGCTCCTTTGTGACATACAAGCGGCCTTTCTCCAGATATCACTGGAGCCGGAGGACAGGGAAGTCACAAAGTTTTTGTGGCTCAAAAACATTAATAAACCTCCGAATCCCGAAAATCTGAGAATATTCAGATTCTGTAGGGTCGCGTTTGGAGTGGTTAGTTCGCCATTTATCCTGGCGGCTACCCTTCAACATCACCTAAAAAACTACGATTCAGCGACAGCCAAAGAATTGGCGGAGTCGCTTTACGTGGACAATGCCATTCTTGGGTGTGAAACACCCGAAGAAGCAATGTCCAAATACAGAGAATCAAAAGCAATCTTAAAAGAAGGATGCTTCAACCTTCGAGAGTTTATCACAAACTCTGAAGAAGTGATGGAGAAGATTCCATTAGAAGACCGATTGGACAAACCCAAAGTCAAAGTCCTTGGTCTCATTTGGGACATTCATAAGGACGAAATAGTCTTTGAATTCCCTTCAATCGACTTATCCAAGCCAATCACTCGTCGGCTTGTTTTAAGTTTCCTTGCTTCATTATTCGACCCTTTGGGAATAATGGGGCCGTGCATCCAGCCTTTCAAACTTTTCTTCCAAACACTTTGGGAAGAGAAGAAAGGGTGGGACGATATCCTACCAGAGGAAGACAAAACCCGATGGAATATTCTCCAAGAGAATTGGAAGGATCAGGTCCTTCGCATACCAAGAAGGACCATGCTAAAAGGAGAATGTCTCCTTCAGCTACATGCATTTTCCGATGCCTCTCAACACACATTTGCAACTGCAATCTATCTCCGAGCAGAAGCCGAGGACAAAGTCCAGTCATGGCTTATCTTCTCGAAAAATCGTCTTAAACCTAAAAACGCCTCAAAGGCGCTGACAATCCCGAGAATGGAACTTCTGGCCATTCTCATAGGATCTCGAGCATTAAAATTCGTAGGGGAGCAACTACGAAGACCAATTGTTAGCTCACACTTGTGGAGTGATTCTCAGATTGCTTTGAGCTGGGTCGCTTCAAAGGAGATCCACCCGCAATTTATTGAGCGAAGGCTCAAAGAAATTCGGGGAAATGCGGACTGCACCTTTCATTTCGTTCGCACGGCCGAAAATCCGGCAGATATTGCCACAAGGGGAGCCACCCCAAAGGAGCTCCAACAAAATCCACTTTGGTGGAATGGCCCTCCTTGGCTCTCTAAACCCAAAACTCAATGGCCGGAGGAACTTTCCTTTGAATGGAAGGAGGAAGAATCTCCCGACAATCCGGGGAACGAACATGAGACGGCCGAAGATGTCAACTTTCTGGCTCTTACTCATACACAAAACCCCCAGGAAAAGCCACTTTTTGAAGTTTCTAGATTTAGTTCTTGGACTCATACTGTTCGGATCATGATGATGATCCTCAGATTCTTGAGTCTAAGATTTATAAAATCAGGGAAACCATGTCCAGCGAATTTTCAAACCCGCAGAAAGGCAATCGCCTGTATTTCACGAGAAGGCACCTTTTCTGCTGAGGACGTTCTCCTAGCGGAAAACCTCATTATCCGCATGGATCAAATGGATGATGCTGAAACCCTTCACAAATTTCCTTCCTCCATTGACGAGGAAGGAATACTTCGGTTGAAAACGAGAGTGGAAAGGAGTGACCAGCCCTATGGGTTTTCTCACCCAATCCTTCTCAGTAAACATTCAGCCATACTTAAGCTGATCATCCTTAAATGCCATCAAAAGCGACATCATTTGGGGGTGGAAACCACCCTCACTGAATTCCTCAGTGAACATTGGGCACCTCAAGCTCGTTCAACAGTAAAACGAGTCTTGAAAGAATGCCGAAGATGTCGGAGAATAAATGCATACCCATTAGCATTGCCAACAATGCCGCAATTACCAAAAGAAAGAGTGCGCCGGCATGCACCCTTTCAATCAATTGGCATTGATTTTCTAGGTCCAACCGAAGTACGGTTGGCCGGGGAGAAAGTCAAATCATGGATAATTCTCATGACATGTCTCGCTACGCGAGCTGTGTATTTAGAAGCAATGCTGGATACGACAGCAGAATCATTTTTGAATGTCCTCCGACGTTTTATTAGTCGGAGGGGCAAACCGGACATAATCTGGAGCGACAATGCCACCTCATTCAAATTGGCAGAGAAAACTCTGGAATTATTGTCCACCCCAGGACCAGGCCAACAAGTCGAAGACTTTCTGGCCCTCAGCAAAATTCGATGGAAATTTATTGCACAAATCAGTCCCTGGGCAGGCGGATTTTATGAACGCCTCGTACAATTGTGCAAAAATTGTTTCAAACGGACATTGGGGAGAAAAATCCTGGGTTACGACGAAATGAACTCTTTCGTTGCCGAGGTAGAAGCTACGCTCAACCATCGTCCCATAACATCCATCTCGGATGCGGACGATGGGCCACAACCGCTTCGGCCAGTGGACTTCCTTCAACCGGAAGTACAAATTGCTTGGCCAACCACAACCACGGAAATCGATGTTCCTGAAAAGGGAGCATCCACCCAGCAGCGACTTGCTGCTCGCTTCCAAACCCTAAGGGAGGCACACAACTCCTTTTGGGAAAATTGGTACAGTTCATACCTGCTACTCCTTCGGGAAAGGTCGAAGTGGGAACACAAGGGCCCCCGACTTCAGACCCGGGAAGAGCCTAAGGAAGGGATGATTGTACTCATCGCCGAGGACTTCGTTCCCCGGAATCAATGGTCCATGGGAAAAATCATCGAACTTCACGGACAGCCCGGTTCCATCCGGAGCGTCAAAGTGGAAATCCCAGTCCGAGGTTCAGAAAAACGAAGGTTCAGAGACCTTCCCAGACGAACGGTGTTAATCCGTCCAGTCAGTCGAATAATTCCATTGGAAATTAGTTCAGAAACCAATTCTCCACGGGAGGAACCTCCGCCGGAACTACCGGTGGAGGAGCCTAATGCACAAGAGGACGAAGCACCTCCTCAAACAAATGCACAAAAATATCAAACCCTTACTGAAGGAAGGGTTTGGGCCAAAGCTCCACCCTCAAAAGAGGTGGAGGAAGAGTCCCAACCCAGGGAAGAAAGCTTCAAAACTTTCACCAAAGGGAAAATGTGGGCAAAGGTTCCCCCAATCGCTCTGACAATAATGGTCTTGGCCATGTTCAGCGCCCTTTCTTCTTTGGCCTATCCAATGGACCATTGTGATGAATGTGGGTTATGTTGCAGCACCCGAGGGGTTGCGATACTTATCCCACCCGAAATCAAGAAAATTGAACTTTGCTGTGCAGAACAGTGTTACATACACAAAAAGCTCAGCAAACTGGTTTTCGAATTACCTGTCGAGGTACTCGTAAACAGTTACCGATGTCAAGGACACTTTTGGATAGACTCCAAACACATGTTCAAAAAAGAAATTGTCTGTCCACCAGTCAATGAGTGTATGCTCATTGACTGCACCTTGTGCATGGATCAACTAGCCAACCCGACGTGTAATCCCTTGATTGCATCAATGCTTGCGGGGGGGCTTTGCCTCTCTCTGTTGAGTGTAGGCCTTTTAATCTTTTCGTCCTTGAAAGTCCTTTTGTCAGGAGTCAGAATAATCATCTGGTTGATAACACAACTCTTGACCCCGATTGTTCATTTTGTCTTCCAGAATCAAAACCCCCGTACAAGGGGAGATATGGAAGGACGACCTTTCCTCCGGAGAAGCCGGAATTCACCTAGAAATTCGGCATCTCAAAATTGGACTTCACGTCGCATTTTTCGATCGGCAGCCTTTGTCGTGCTCATGGGTGAACTTCTGCTCCCCCTGGTTCAGGGAGGGGCAGAAACTGTGGCCATAATGGCACAATCAAACAACTGCCTCAAAACGGCTACGGATTTAAGGTGTACCGTGGAAAACACGGCTACCCTTGCGCTCTTACCGGCGGGGCAAACCAATACCCTTCTGTTGAAAACAGAAGATGGAATTGCCCTCGGATCAATTAAAGTCGTTCTCAAAGCTTTGGCGTTAGAATGCCAAAGCTATACCAAGGCATGGCAGCGCTCCTACGCTATTGGTTTAGCGTCGGAAAAACGCTGCCCAAAAATGGGTTCCTGTGTTGGAACCTATTGCAGCCAAGTCCGGTCTGACACCCGGATACCGGAACTTCGGGATACCAACGAGCATCCCGGTAATTCTTTCTGTGTGGATAGTACAGCCTTTTGGGGCAACAAATGCTTCCTGGCAGGAAGTGCTTGTCTATTTTACCGCTGGTACGCAAAACCCAAATCAAGAGTTGCCTATGAAGTCATAGGCTGCAACTCATGGGAATTCGTGGTACAGGCTACCATTAAACTGGACACGTTGGCAGAACCAGCGTCCATAAACACATACCTTCGCCCCGGGCGGACATTAAAGTGGAATAATATCAGTATCACTCCGATTGGAGTGACTTTTCCACCCGCCCCAATCCTCAATTCGGATTTCATTTTTGACGGAACCAATATGGCTCTCGTTCGAGAAGGTTTGACCGACGATTTCCATTGCAGGGACCAGCTAGAGGCCTTGGATTTTAATTGTACGTTGGGCAAGAAGGCATGCTCAGACTGTATACCGGACCATTCAGGTGGTTCGGTGAACTGCAATTGCCGTTCACTAAATCTTGAGAAAATGATGGAAAGTCCGGAGCGGCGGCTTCCATTGGACATTTACAACCACCAAATTCGGAATGTAGGGCGAAGAGTCTTCGCCCTTACTGGTTTCAGTCCTATTCAATTGCACCTTCAAATGGAAGGATTGCAATTGGCTTTGGTGCTTACCCAAAGCCTCTGCACAATTGTGCCAAAAAACCTTACCGGGTGTTATAAATGCTCAACGGGAGCAGAATTCAACTTTGATTGCTTAACATCGTTTGGTAACGCCATTGCTGAAATTAACTGCGAGGATGGTACTCATTTCTCCTCTAAGTGTCAGTCAAACCACAATTTTTCACACGCCAGTGTGACATTGCCATTTGCAAAGGCAATAATTGAAACTACCTGTCATGTCGAATGCTTGGCAGGAAAAACCAAGTTCCTTCTTGAAGGAACTCTAAATTACCTATCCCTTCATCAGCAGGAGGATTTCGGCCCTAAAAAATCCGTGAAACTTTACAATTTAGTTCACTCGGGATGGCTAGACATGGATTTCGACTGGAAAGTCAGTCTTTGGTCTTTGATGGGTTTGCGAACAAGCCTCATCTTCTTAATGATGATGATTGTCGGCATTTTTTGCCTCATCATCTTTATCAAAATTTCGCCTGTTTTTAGAACCTGGAAGTTCATATCAGGTGCTTTAATCGACCGAAGGTCACCAAAGGTGACTCAGATGGCTGTACTATTTCTGTTGGGGGGAGGATCCTTCGGATATGAATCTTATCCCCTCCGAAAAAATTTTGTCACGGAATGCATGAGTCACGTGACACTCAAATGGGGTATAAAAGAGGAGGGCCAATCCCGCCCTCCACACTTACTGGCCCATCCACTACGGCAAAATCTTAACTCTCACTTAAACCTTCAAACCAAAATGCGACGATTTCCCCTGAGGGAAATTAATCCTCCTCAAAATGGACGTGAGGGCACTCCTCTACGTCTACCTAATCCATGGGAAAGGGAAAACATTGACCCAGTCGTGGAACAAGAGCTCCACGAAAATCTCGTAAATCCTCCGGTGGAATTACCGGAGGAAGAGGATGTATTCCAAAATTTTGACAATTCTCCGGACCGGGAAGGACCGGAGGAGGACTCCTGGGTCCGCCGAGCAAATGAACACATCAACCTCCTAAACGAGTACAATGAACACATCACCCTCTTGAACGAGTACCTCGTTTCCCCTGTGAATGGAGGAAGAGGGCCTGGAGAGCAAACTCCAAGCCCCATCGGACCAAATTGGACTCCACCCGGGCACTTATGGCCAATAAATGGCAGGGAACCATTGAGTTCTTGGTTCTGCCGGGTGGGAGGCCCGGAGTGGTATGAAAGAGGAAGGAGGTCCACTGAGACTCTCCTCATCGATATGATAGGAAGTGGAGCAACTCTAAAAATTCGCACTGTCGAAATATATTACGAAGGACTTGCGTCCTTCGAAGAACTTCGCGCCGAAAGGGCGTCCGGATTAACGATATTGCAGCATTTCCAGATGCAGCATCTAAATCCTAATTTCCCCTCGATGAGAGCATCAGGAAATAATTTAGGGATATATTACTATCCGCTCGAAGTCATCGACTTATGTTATTCGGAGGCTAGCCCTCCGCAGACCCCTTTGGAACCCCTCCAAAGAGGAGCAAACGGTGGAGGAGGACTCTCATTGAGTTTCTCCATCCTTTTTATATTGTGCATATGGAATTATGCAATGGCAGAGGCGGTGCCTTACCATTACTCACTCTCTATGCCACTGGGGGGAGGCGGAACCTCCCTTGATCGTCCGAGCAAAAATGCCATCACTGGATTTAACACTCTCTTCATGCTCATCCTCATCACCCATTCGGAGCCGAGACGAAAAGGCCGAAAGCGCGAGAAGTCCTCATCTACTTCCCGCACTAACTCATCCGGCCTGGAGCACTGTTGCAAGAAGCGCCACAATGGACTTTCGCGCGGGCCGGAGCCTGTCGCCAAAGCGACAGAGGGAAAATCGATTTAAGCGATTTCAGTCATTTCATTTCCCTCTCCCGTGATCTTTGATCTTTAATCCCTTTGTGTCCTTTCGCCCCGCCCCTCTTTGGTCCCTTTCCATTTGTGTCCCTTCGCCCCGCCCCTTTAAAGCCTATAAAAGGAGGGGATTTCAATCACTAATTACCATTCACTCAAATTTCATTCAACCATTCAATCGATCCATCCGTTCAGAACACCAATCCATTCTGATCACTCAATCCTTTCAAACCTTTCATTCGGACATTTCAAATTAATTCCCTTTCTTTCACTATCCAAATAAAGTCTGTCGCTTTTAGCGGAAAGAATTGGATTTGTTTGTTTGGTCCCGAGATAAATCTCGGTCAAAATCTGAAGGGTTCAAATCCCCCTCAGAGTCTCTCCCTTCCCTTTGTTCTCCAGGTCACCTCCGAGAAAACATCTCGGTCCGAGAAGAAGTCTCGGTCAAATACTTTCGGAAAGAAATCCGAAAGTGAAAACCCCCAGTCTTAAATTTATTTTGGGCACTTTCCGCCACAAAATTTGGAGCCCCGTAGGGGTCAGCTTCCAATCGCAAGCACGACCCTCCAAACCAAAAAATCGGCGAGAGCAATGAGTGAGCTCTACCGAATCAGCATCGCACCAATTGTGGTGCGTCTCAAACTGTACATTGAGACAGCCCAAGAGAATTTGGGCAAAGACCTGGAGGGACAAAGCGTTCGGGCAGATTTATTAGCGGAGAGGCAAAATCTCCGCAAAGCCATTTCTCTTTTGGAGAAATACAATGATAAGTGGGAAGCGGTCTTCCTACGCATCAAAGGCCAAGTCCTGCTCGAAGAACAGGAGGCTTACAGGGAATTTCAGCCAGAAGGGAAACCCTTCATGAGCTGGGCTGACCAAGCCCGAGGGCTTAGTGGACACCATCGAAGGGGCATTGGGCCTCTCCGAAAATGGGGATGGCGGACCAATTCCGCCTAATAATAATCCCCAACAACCAACTGTCCACCATCAAGTGTTACATCCTCGACATGATGTGACACTTCCCCCAATCACTCTCCCGAAGTTTTCGGGAGAATCAAGAGAGTGGCCTCTCTTTTGGAAACTCTTTGAGAGTTCCGTTGAAAGTCTTCAGATTGAAGATTTCAAAAAGCACATTTATCTGCTGGGATGTCTCCCAGAAAGATCCATCGCTCGTCGAGCGATTGATCTATACCCACCTTCAGATGAAAATTACCCTCGGGTAGTGGACATTCTGAAGAAACGGTTTGGAGATGAAAAAACGATGATAGAGTCGCTCCAGGCTGAGCTTCTCCATCTACCCAAACCGACTGATTCTACTCAGTCTCTAAGGATGTTTTCAGAGTCCATTGAAAGGCTCTGTCATCAGCTTTTGGACTTTGGGGAGAATGAACAAAATAAGTTCATGGCTTCTACCATTAAGTCCAAACTTCCATTCAACCTTCTCACCCAGGTGATTGAGAAGGAGATGGCGTCAGGAGGAATATTCAATTGTTCCGATCTTCGACGAGCAATCACTTCTATTGTGGAAGTAAAGGAAGAAGTGCAGAGATGCGCACAAATCTTCCGGGGGGAAGAAAAAGCTAAGGCTTTCTTATCCCCTCAACCAAACCAGGGAAGGAACTTCCCGGGGAGAGGGATAAATTCCCGTTTTCCCAACAACTCCCAGTCGAGACAACTGTGGAGACCCAACCAAAGAAATGAAAGTGGGGGAATGCCCTCGCAACAAAACCGATCGTTCTCCACGATCAACCACCAGTCTCAACCTCCTCGTCGAGAGAAGGCGCCTAACAGAGTGTGTTCACTCTGTGAAGGCAAAGGACACCCTCCAAGTCGGTGTCCAAAGTATTCAACCCCGGGAGCCCGGAGAAAGCGGCTCACAGAGCAGCAAAGATGTTTTAATTGCCTCCAAACTGGCCATAATTCTCAGCAATGTACGTCGCAGAGAAAATGTAGCTTGTGTGGAGAAACCCATCACTTTATGATTTGTTATCATGAAACAAAAGGGAATACGTCCCGTCAGGGTCCCAACCAAAAAGGGCCAACGGCATCAAAACCGAGAGAGACTAAGTCGTCTCAAAATCATGTGGTTACCCAACGGGAGGAACCGTTGGAAAAACCCCCGGTACCAGAAATTAGGACTAATGTTTTGACCAATGTTGTCAAAAAACCCCACGCGTTTTTAATGACACGTCGGATAATGGTCACGTCAAAACGTGACCGTCGAGCTTGGTTCGAAGTCCCCGTTCTTTTTGATCCGGGAAGTCAGACTTCTTACATTTCGGATTCCCTCATCCGTAAGCTCAAACCACACAAAATAACTTCCGAAGAAATGGAAGTCTTCGGATTTGGAGGTGATAAAAATGGACCTATTAGGTTCCACTCACCCGTCTTTTCCATACAACTCAAAAGAGCCGATAATAAGTGGGAAGAGATCCTACTAAATCGGACAGAACAAATTGCCTCCCCATTCAAAATGGCGGAGTGGAATTCAGAAGATTTCAATCCCGAAGAGCGAGACTTGAGTCAAGCCTTGACGTTCTCTCGGGAGGAACCAGAAATTCTCATTAGTGCGCGGCACTTTTGGCAATTTTTCCAAGGGAAAAAGGAGGTTTCCCCAGGATTGTTCGTCATTCAAACAACCCTTGGACCTCTTGTGAATGGAGAGTCAGACTTTGGACCCGAAGGGCCAAAACCTGGACTATCAATGATGACCATTCACGAAAGCAACGTTGGTCAAATGCCCAACACGAAGGAGGTAGAATACTTCTTCAATTTGGAGTCCTTGGGAATCAAAGACGATCCAAATGAAGATGATGATCAAACAGCCATGCAATTATTCAACAAATCGATTCGTCAAGAGGAAGACGGACGATACTCAGTGAAATGGCCATGGAAGGAGGAGGTCCCTGACCTTCTTCCTAACTTTAGAATGGCATTTTCCCGGTTAATGTCTACGGTCAATAAACTCAGACATTCTCCAGAGCTCATGGCGCAATATGATGCCACAATCCAAGAACAATTGTCCAAAGGGATAATTGAGGAAGCTGAAAAGGGGTCAGATACCCTAGAGCACTTCATCCCTCATCAGGGGGTGTTGGCTAAGGGCAAAAAACTTCGCGTCGTCTACGATGCAAGTGCCCACACGCGAGGAACTAACAGTCTCAATGACTGCCTGTTCCGGGGCCCAGTCATATTACCCGATCTTATGGGTATGTTACTGAAATTCCGGTGCCCCACATTACCGCTCCTTTGTGACATACAAGCGGCCTTTCTCCAGATATCACTGGAGCCGGAGGACAGGGAAGTCACAAAGTTTTTGTGGCTCAAAAACATTAATAAACCTCCGAATCCCGAAAATCTGAGAATATTCAGATTCTGTAGGGTCGCGTTTGGAGTGGTTAGTTCGCCATTTATCCTGGCGGCTACCCTTCAACATCACCTAAAAAACTACGATTCAGCGACAGCCAAAGAATTGGCGGAGTCGCTTTACGTGGACAATGCCCTTCTTGGGTGTGAAACACCCGAAGAAGCAATGTCCAAATACAGAGAATCAAAAGCAATCTTAAAAGAAGGATGCTTCAACCTTCGAGAGTTTATCACAAACTCTGAAGAAGTGATGGAGAAGATTCCATTAGAAGACCGATTGGACAAACCCAAAGTCAAAGTCCTTGGTCTCATTTGGGACATTCATAAGGACGAAATAGTCTTTGAATTCCCTTCAATCGACTTATCCAAGCCAATCACTCGTCGGCTTGTTTTAAGTTTCCTTGCTTCATTATTCGACCCTTTGGGAATAATGGGGCCGTGCATCCAGCCTTTCAAACTTTTCTTCCAAACACTTTGGGAAGAGAAGAAAGGGTGGGACGATATCCTACCAGAGGAAGACAAAACCCGATGGAATATTCTCCAAGAGAATTGGAAGGATCAGGTCCTTCGCATACCAAGAAGGACCATGCTAAAAGGAGAATGTCTCCTTCAGCTACATGCATTTTCCGATGCCTCTCAACACACATTTGCAACTGCAATCTATCTCCGAGCAGAAGCCAAGGACAAAGTCCAGTCATGGCTTATCTTCTCGAAAAATCGCCTTAAACCTAAAAACGCCTCAAAGGCGCTGACAATCCCGAGAATGGAACTTCTGGCCATTCTCATAGGATCTCGAGCATTAAAATTCGTAGTGGAGCAACTACGAAGACCAATTGTTAGCTCACACTTGTGGAGTGATTCTCAGATTGCTTTGAGCTGGGTCGCTTCAAAGGAGATCCACCCGCAATTTATTGAGCGAAGGCTCAAAGAAATTCGGGGAAATGCGGACTGCACCTTTCATTTCGTTCGCACGGCCGAAAATCCGGCAGATATTGCCACAAGGGGAGCCACCCCAAAGGAGCTCCACCAAAATCCACTTTGGTGGAATGGCCCTCCTTGGCTCTCTAAACCCAAAACTCAATGGCCGGAGGAACTTTCCTTTGAATGGAAGGAGGAAGAATCTCCCGACAATCCGGGGAACGAACATGAGACGGCCGAAGATGTCAACTTTCTGGCTCTTACTCATACACAAAACCCCCAGGAAAAGCCACTTTTTGAAGTTTCTAGATTTAGTTCTTGGACTCATACTGTTCGGATCATGATGATGATCCTCAGATTCTTGAGTCTAAGATTTATCAAATCAGGGAAACCATGTCCAGCGAATTTTCAAACCCGCAGAAAGGCAATCGCCTGTATTTCACGAGAAGGCACCTTTTCTGCTGAGGACGTTCTCCTAGCGGAAAACCTCATTATCCGCATGGATCAAATGGATGATGCTGAAACCCTTCACAAATTTCCTTCCTCCATTGACGAGGAAGGAATACTTCGGTTGAAAACGAGAGTGGAAAGGAGTGACCAGCCCTATGGGTTTTCTCACCCAATCCTTCTCAGTAAACATTCAGCCATACTTAAGCTGATCATCCTTAAATGCCATCAAAAGCGACATCATTTGGGGGTGGAAACCACCCTCACTGAATTCCTCAGTGAACATTGGGCACCTCAAGCTCGTTCAACAGTAAAACGAGTTTTGAAAGAATGCAGAAGATGTCGGAGAATAAATGCATACCCATTGGCATTGCCAACAATGCCACAATTACCAAAAGAAAGAGTGCGTCGGCACGCACCCTTCCAATCCATTGGCATTGATTTTCTAGGTCCAACCGAAGTACGGTTGGCAGGGGAGAAAGTCAAATCATGGATAATTCCTCATGACCTGTCTCGCAACGCGAGCGGTGTACCTTAGAAGCAATGCTGGATACGACAGCAGAATCATTTTTGAATGTCCTCCGACGTTTTATTAGTCGGAGGGGCAAACCGGACATAATCTGGAGTGACAATGCCACCTCATTCAAGTTGGCAGAGAAAACTCTGGAACTATTGTCCACCCCAGGACCAGGCCAACAAGTCGAAGACTTTCTGGCCCTCAGCAAAATTCGATGGAAATTTATTGCACAAATCAGTCCCTGGGCAGGCGGATTTTATGAACGCCTCGTACAATTGTGCAAAAATTGTTTCAAACGGACATTGGGGAGAAAAATCCTGGGCTACGACGAAATGAATTCTTTCGTCGCCGAGGTGGAAGCTACGCTCAACCATCGTCCAATAACATCCATTTCGGATGCGGACGATGGGCCACAACCGCTTCGGCCAGTGGACTTCCTTCAACCGGAAGTACAAATTGCTTGGCCAACCACAACCACGGAAATCGATGTTCCTGAAAAGGGAGCATCCACCCAGCAGCGACTTGCTGCTCGCTTCCAAACCCTAAGGGAGGCACACAACTCCTTTTGGGAAAAATGGTACAGTTCGTACCTGCTACTCCTTCGGGAAAGGTCGAAGTGGGAACACAAGGGCCCCCGACTTCAGACTCGGGAAGAACCTAAGGAAGGGATGATAGTCCTCATTGCGGAGGACTTTGTTCCCCGGAATCAATGGTCAATGGGAAAAATCATTGAACTTCACGGACTGCCCGGTGCCATCCGGAGCGTCAAAGTGGAAATCCCAGTCCGAGGTTCAGAAAAACGAAGGTTCAGAGACCTTCCCAGACGAACGGTGTTAACCCGTCCAGTCAGTCGAATAATTCCATTGGAAATTAGTTCAGAAACCAATTCTCCACGGGAAGAACCTCCGCCGGAACTACCGGTGGAGGAGCCTAATGCACAAGAGGACGAAGCACCTCCTCAAACAAATGCACAAAAATATCAAACCCTTACTGAAGGAAGGGTTTGGGCCAAAGCTCCACCCTCAAAAGAGGTGGAGGAAGAGTCCCAACCCAGGGAAGAAAGCTTCAAAACTTTCACCAAAGGGAAAATGTGGGCAAAGGTTCCCCCAATCCCTCTGACAATAATGGTCTTGGCCATGTTCAGCGCCCTTTCTTCTTTGGCCTATCCAATGGACCATTGTGATGAATGTGGGTTATCTTGCAGCACCCGAGGGGTTGCGATACTTATCCCGCCCGAAATCAAGAAAATTGAACTTTGCTGTGCGGAACAGTGTTACATACACAAAAGCTCAGCAAACTGGTTTTCGAATTACCTGTCGAGGTACTCGTAAACAGTTACCGATGTCAAGGACACTTTTGGATAGACTCCAAACACATGTTCAAAAAAGAAATTGTCTGTCCACCAGTCAATGAGTGTATGCTCATTGACTGCACCTTGTGCATGGATCAACTAGCCAACCCGACGTGTAATCCCTTGATTGCATCAATGCTTGCGGGGGGGCTTTGCCTCTCTCTGTTGAGTGTAGGCCTTTTAATCTTTTCGTCCTTGAAAGTCCTTTTGTCAGGAGTCAGAATAATCATCTGGTTGATAACACAACTCTTGACCCCGATTGTTCATTTTGTCTTCCAGAATCAAAACCCCCGTACAAGGGGAGATATGGAAGGACGACCTTTCCTCCGGAGAAGCCGGAATTCACCTAGAAATTCGGCATCTCAAAATTGGACTTCACGTCGCATTTTTCGATCGGCAGCCTTTGTCGTGCTCATTGGTGAACTTCTGCTCCCCCTGGTTCAGGGAGGGGCAGAAACTGTGGCCATAATGGCACAATCAAACAACTGCCTCAAAACGGCTACGGATTTAAGGTGTACCGTGGAAAACACGGCTACCCTTGCGCTCTTACCGGCGGGGCAAACCAATACCCTTCTGTTGAAAACAGAAGATGGAATTGCCCTCGGATCAATTAAAGTCGTTCTCAAAGCTTTGGCATTAGAATGCCAAAGCTATACCAAAGCATGGCAGCGCTCCTACGCTATTGGTTTAGCGTCGGAGAAAGCGCTGCCCAAAAATGGGTTCCTGTTTTGGAACCTATTGCAGCCAAGTCCGGTCTGACACCCGGATACCGGAACTTCGGGATACCAACGAGCATCCCGGTAATTCTTTCTGTGTGGATAGCTACAGCCTTTTGGGGCAACAAATGCTTCCTGGCAGGAAGTGCTTGTCTATTTTACCGCTGGTACGCAAAACCCAAATCAAGAGTTGCCTATGAAGTCATAGGCTGCAACTCATGGGAATTCGTGGTACAGGCTACCATTAAACTGGACACGTTGGCAGAACCAGCGTCCATAAACACATACCTTCGCCCCGGGCGGACATTAAAGTGGAATAATATCAGTATCACTCCGATTGGAGTGACTTTTCCACCCGCCCCAATCCTCAATTCGGATTTCATTTTTGACGGAACCAATATGGCTCTCGTTCGAGAAGGTTTGACCGACGATTTCCATTGCAGGGACCAGCTAGAGGCCTTGGATTTTAATTGTACGTTGGGCATGAAGGCATGCTCAGACTGTATACCGGACCATTCAGGTGGTTCGGTGAACTGCAATTGCCGTTCACTAAATCTTGAGAAAATGATGGAAAGTCCGGAGCGGCGGCTTCCATTGGACATTTACAACCACCAAATTCGGAATGTAGGGCGAAGAGTCTTCGCCCTTACTGGTTTCAGTCCTATTCAATTGCACCTTCAAATGGAAGGATTGCAATTGGCTTTGGTGCTTACCCAAAGCCTCTGCACAATTGTGCCAAAAAACCTTACCGGGTGTTATAAATGCTCAACGGGAGCAGAATTCAACTTTGAATGCTTAACATCGTTTGGTAACGCCATTGCTGAAATTAACTGCGAGGATGGTACTCATTTCTCCTCTAAGTGTCAGTCAAACCACAATTTTTCACACGCCAGTGTGACATTGCCATTTGCAAAGGCAATAATTGAAACTACCTGTCATGTCGAATGCTTGGCAGGAAAAACCAAGTTCCTTCTTGAAGGAACTCTAAATTACCTATCCCTTCATCAGCAGGAGGATTTCGGCCCTAAAAAATCCGTGAAACTTTTCAATTTAGTTCACTCGGGATGGCTAGACATGGATTTCGACTGGAAAGTCCAGTCTTTGGTCTTTGATGGGTTTGCGAACAAGCCTCATCTTCTTAATGATGATGATTGTCGGCATTTTTTGCCTCATCATCTTTATCAAAATTTCGCCTGTTTTTAGAACCTGGAAGTTCATATCAGGTGCTTTAATCGACCGAAGGTCACCAAAGGTGACTCAGATGGCTGTACTATTTCTGTTGGGGGGAGGATCCTTCGGATATGAATCCTATCCCCTCCGAAAAAATTTTGTCACGGAATGCATGAGTCACGTGACACTCAAATGGGGTATAAAAGAGGAGGGCCAATCCCGCCCTCCTACACTTACTTGCCCATCCACTACGGCAAAATCTTAACTCTCACTCAAACCTTCAAACCAAAATGCGACGATTTCCCCTGAGGGAAATTAATCCTCCTCAAAATGGACGTGAGGGCACTCCTCTACGTCTACCTAATCCATGGGAAAGAGAAAACATTGACCCAGTCGTGGAACAAGAGCTCCACGAAAATCTCGTAAATCCTCCGGAGGAATTACCGGAGGAAGCGGATGTATTCCAAAATTTTGACAATTCTCCGGACAGGAAGGACCGGAGGAGGACTCCTGGGTCCGCAGAGCAAATGAACACATCAACCTCCTAAACGAGTACAATGAACACATCAACCTCTTGAACGAGTACCTCGTTTCCCCTGTGAATGGAGGAAGAGGGCCTGGAGAGCAAACTCCAAGCCCCATCGGACCAAATTGGACTCTACCCGGGCATTTATGGCCAATAAATGGCAGGGAACCAATGAGTTCTTGGTTCTGCCGGGTGGGAGGCCCGGAGTGGTACGAAAGAGGGAGGAGGTCTACTGAGACTCTCCTCATTGATATGATAAGAAGTGGTGCAACTCTAAAAATTCGCACTGTCGAAATATATTACGAAGGACTTGCGTCCTTCGAAGAACTTCGCGCCGAAAGGGCGTCCGGATTAACGATATTGCAGCATTTCCAAATGCCGCATTATGTAAATCCTAATTTCCCTTTGATGCGAGCATCAGGAAATAATTTAGGGATATATTATTATCCGCTCGAAGTCATCGACTTATGTTACTCGGAGGCTAGCCCTCCGCAGACACCTTTGGAACCCCTCCGAAGAGGAGCAAACGGTGGAGGAGGACTCTCATTGAGTTTCTCCATCCTTTTTATATTGTGCATATGGAATTATGCAATGGCAGAGGCGGTGCCTTACCATTACTCACTCTCTATGCCACTGGGGGGAGGCGGAACCTCCCTTGATCGTCCGAGCAAAAATGCCATCACTGGATTTAACACTCCTCTTCATGCTCATCCTCATCACCCATTCGGAGCCGAGACGAAAAGGCCGAAAGCGCGAGAAGTCCTCATCTACTTCCCGCACCTAACTCATCCGGCCCTGGAGCACTGTTGCAAGAAGCGCCACAATGGACTTTCGCGCGGGCCGGAGCCTGTCGCCAAAGCGACAGAGGGAAAATCGATTTAAGCGATTTCAGTCATTTCATTTCCCTCTCCCGTGATCTTTGATCCCTTTCCATTTGTGTCCCTTCGCCCCGCCCCTTTAAAGCCTATAAAAGGAGGGGATTTCAATCACTAATTACCATTCACTCAAATTTCATTCAACCATTCAATCGATCCATCCGTTCAGAACACCAATCCATTCTGATCACTCAATCCTTTCAAACCTTTCATTCGGACATTTCAAATTAATTCCCTTTCTTTCACTATCCAAATAAAGTCTGTCGCTTTTAGCGGAAAGAATTGGATTTGTTTGTTTGGTCCCGAGATAAATCTCGGTCAAAATCTGAAGGGTTCAAATCCCCCTCTGAGTCTCTCCCTTCCCTTTGTTCTCCAGGTCACCTCCGAGAAAACATCTCGGTCCGAGAAGAAGTCTCGGTCAAATACTTTCGGAAAGAAATCCGAAAGTGAAAACCCCCAGTCTTAAATTTATTTTGGGCACTTTCCGCCACAAAAACAGAGTTTTGATACATTGTTTAACGCAAAATTTAAATAAACGTTTATAATAATTTTGCATTAAGTTATAAATTTATTTATATTTAACTTTTATGAAAAACATTTTCATTATTATAATACGGTTCAATACTACTTTTCGCACAGTTTGCGAGATGAACGTGGTGAGGAGTTCGCAGTTAAAATTTAATAGATAAATTTCATGGATAAATAATATAGAAGGTTTAAATAAAATTATGTGTAACCATATTTTGCTTATAGTTTTCTATATTTTTTTATTTTCAATATTTGCTGAAACACGTATGATTAAAAAAATTTATAAAAAATTTGTATTGTATGCTTTTTACAAAGTTGACGAATAAGGAAGGTCGCGATCACCATACTTCAACGAAATGGCACGAGGTAATGAGGACGGCGTTTTGACGATTTCATAATAAAATTTAGACAATCATGCAAATGCGGAAAACATATTATAGATAATAATAATTAATTTCCATTTTAACAATCAAAATTTCTAATAAAAATAAAAATTAATGGAAGAAAGAAAAAACATTGAAACACATAGATAAAACATTTATTGAATTTAAATTTGCAATAATTATTGTAATTTAACCATTATAAGGGAACTGGGCATATGGATAATTGGAAATAAATACTACAAAAAATGAATGTAATTTACTTTCAAAAAGTAGAATTATCATACTTTGAAAAAATAAAAAAAATTGGTAATGAAATAAGGTATGTATTTATAATAAGTTTAATATTTATTATAAAAAAGCGAAAAATATATTTTATTTATTATAGCAATTAAAGGCCAATAAACCCGATAAAGTAGAGACAAATATTTTTCCTACTAAATCACCAATTAAATAACAATTTTATGAAAAAGCACAAATCAAGACAAGTTATACTTATATTCAGGCTTGAACGAGATAAAAATATAAAACTAAAAGAAAAATCAGCTTTAAATGCTCATCTTGATCTTGAGAATGATGCCAAATTGAGATTAAATAATTTCATGAATTGGATTGTTTTATTGCTGTGCATTTAAATTGATCATAATTTGCAATACCTTAAATTGATTTTTCGTAAATGGGTCTTAAATTTTTATGCTAAACACCTTTAATAATTAAGTTTTGGATTTACAGTTATTCAAAATTATTTGTCGATTTAAATCATTACCTTTGTTTTATATTATTACACATATTTATTCGTTATAAATTTTTTTCATTTTATATATCGCTTTATTTTAAACCAATTCAATTTAACATCGCACACAGTTCATTACAATATTGAATAATTAGTTACCTATTTGCCAAAGGCATTACTTATTTGTACAACAATGTTTTCCATTAATTTTATTTAAATTGATTGAGCGTAAAAATTATACATGTTGTGTTTGTGTTTGGCTAAATTATTATTTTTTATATTTTAAAAACTATAAATTCCGAATTGCCCTGAAGTTCTAACACAAGATCGCGTCACTCAGTAGTTCAATTCCGTTTCTGAAAATAGAAATGGTTTAATTTTCAACAAAAATATTCTTACTGGCCATCGACTGGTAGTTGGTTGAGGGCAATTGCTTCCAGAAGGACGCTGCTCTTGTCCTGTCCACACAATGCTATTTTTTCAAAATAATTATTTTTTAAATATACTTAAAACTACTATTTGCTTTTTTATTATTATTGTTTAATATTATATTTTGTGAAATGTTGAATTGGTACAAATTAGATGACAGAAGATTGTTCGGCAATATGAGAAGGTTAAAGACTACGCATTTCAGTTGTTTAATCTTTAATACAAATATTTAATAGATTTGTTTTGTATAGTTTATTTCTTAAGAATGATAAGTTGTGTTCCTTAAATTTGTTATTTTTATATAAATTAATGTTTTTAGGAAAAAACTGCAATGTTGATAAATGAATATTTTTAATTTTGTTAATTTTTTTAATATTTTTGTGATAAAGCTAATTTTAATAATTTTATTATTTTATTCAAATAAATAAAATTTTATAAAGTCTTAAGTCGGATTGAATTATTAATAGTTTAAAAAATAGCATAAAGGTATTTTATGTTCAATATATATTAATTTTGGTTTTTTAAATAAGTTTTTAAAATTACCGCTAACGTCAGATTTTTCGGTAATGCACCTTATACCCAAGATCTTGCAAAAGTTTATGCATTATTTTAGAATTGGGCTTCAATCCGCGGCATTCTTTAAGATGTTAGAAGCGGGCATAAACACTTTTTTAAATTATTTTTTTCTTTAATTTTTGGTAAATTGGTTTTATTTAATAAACTTAAATCATTTTTAGTTATTGTAACAAGATTGTTGCTGGGCCAGATAAACTGTACTGACTGAGAGCAGCTTACGATCGTCATTTTTGCATAAATTAGGTATTAAAATATTAACTATCAAACAAAGTTTTATGTTATAATTATCTTCACCACTTACTAAATTTTAAAATTTTAAAATATTTAATTTAGCATTCAATACAGTAATTGAGTTCGTGCTATCACATTATAATATGAATAATATATTTTTAGTTTAGTTTATAAACATTTAAACAAAAACATTTTAAAGTCAGTTTATATAAGTTTTGGTGTATTATCTATTATATTTGGGTATAAATGTGCAGCCTTGGCATATACTGTTAGCGAAAAACGGTTTTATTACTGTCCGTGCACTTTAAGGACTGATTTGTTTTTGCCCAATTGTTTTAGTTATATCGATAATTTGTGCTCTTAGAACGACTTTTAAATATTGTCGGCCTAATGGCAAGCAGTTAGTGCCATGACGCAATGCCAAAACCCACAAATGGCGGAATGTTGGGTCCAATTAGCACTAAGTTGCTTATAATTTCTCATTCTCCTTCACATTTGATTCTTGGTTGGGTAGTTTTCAAGGGTTAAACAAAAGTTTTTTTGGGTTGAATTGAATTTTTGATAAATATTTAATTTTTTTCTTTTACATTTTGGTATTTAATTGTTTTATTTTAATATATAAAATCAAAATTCTGCAGTTTTGGACTAATTTTCTTAACAAATTCTATCAAAAATTGATTTTGATTTTTTTTTTAGAAAAAAATTTTTAGATTAATTTTTTTCTTTTAATTTTATTTTTTAAAATTTTTAACGCGGCGCCTATCGGCACCGCCGATCCACCCCGTCCCCAGAAGTGAAGCAGAATTCTAAAAAAACCTTGTATTTCTGAAAATTACTCAACAAAAAGCAGTAAAACAGAAAAATTCACGGGAACACTATTCGAATGTTTTTTGCACGATGAATGCTCGTAAAAAATTTTTTATAAAGATTTAACACAAAATTTTGACCGTGTCCGTTCCGTATTCCGTGAAATTCCGTATTTTTAGCCTGTCTGCATTCCGTATTCCGTGTTCCGTATTTTTTTTTGAAACGGACGACATCCCTGGTCTGTAGTGCGTGCTCAAAAAAAACTTAATATCACAAAAACAAAAGAATTTCAAAAATTAATTATAAAAATTTAATAAAATAAATTAAGCATCCTAGCCAACCAAGAAATATACCTACCTATTTAGAAATTTCAGTTTGTTTATTTTCATTAAACAAGATTACCCGTACAAATGTTGTTTTAACGTTTAATAAAAATACTTTGACCCCTAAATTTGTTCAATAACGCGGCAACTTTTTCATCAAAATTCTATTTTAGGCAATAAAAATTATTTTTAACAACTATATAATTTACGAATTTTTTGAAAGCGTTTTTTTATCAAGTACTGAGCATTAAGAAATATATTTTTGAATCGTCAATCTAAAGCATTTATTAATGTATCCCCTTATTTTAGATTAAGAAATGTGTAACCCAAATCAGCTTAATGAGAGAATAATCAAAAAATGCATTTATTATCTGTTGATTTTCATCACGTAGCTTGGTTGAATTTTTTTTCATACTTTCAAATACTTTTAAATTCTTAATCATTATGCCGAAATTTTTTTAATCATTGCTTTACCAATTAGTTAAAAATAGTTATTATTATTTAATTTGGATTATTTAAATATAAAATAATATTTATTTGAATTAGGATTATATGTTTTACATTCTGAAATAATGAATACATATATGAATTTTTTGTTCGCAATAAATTACAGCAATGCTCATGGCACTGAAATTTATATTTTTTAATTTGATTTTTTTGCATTAATAAAGTTAGCTTCTCGATAGATCAATCTAACACTTTCCTGTTTATGCGATGCAGAATAATGAAGCAATGGTTGGTAACAGTCTACCATATCTCCGGATGTATCATTTTTGATACGCACAAGGCCGTGTGTTCTTAACGGGAATAAAGAACACTAAATCACGCACGCGCCAACACTAGTTATGAAAATCAATTTTGTAATTTTTATTTTAGCCAAGAAAAGCATTACACCCAAAAACAAATTATTTGCCCTGCCGACTTTTAAATATTGTCGGCCTAATGGCAAGCAGTTAGTGCCATGACGCAATGCCAAAACCCACAAATGGCGGAATGTTGGGTCCAATTAGCACTAAGTTGCTTATAATTTCTCATTCTCCTTCACATTTGATTCTTGGTTGGGTAGTTTTCAAGGGTTAAACAAAAGTTTTTTTTGGGTTGAATTGAATTTTTGATAAATATTTAATTTTTTTCTTTTACATTTTGGTATTTAAAGTGTTTTATTAAGAACACTTTTGATTAAGTGTATGCTCAGTCCATATTTGTCGAGCAACTTAAAAACTCCTGGCAAGATGAATAATGTACGGTTTAAATTGATTCTTTGATCTCTTCTGGCGGTTATTATTAAGACTGCGTTGTGTAGTTTTATACATAAGCAATTATTTAATTATTTATTTTGGTTATTAATAAATATTCAGTGTTTGATATGATGATTAGAATACATATAGAAGAGAAATATTTCAAATTTTCTTAATAATTTATTTGGAAACTTACTAAATAACTCTCGACGAGTAGCTTCCTCCGTTTCCGCTTCGTAGTGTTGACGAGTGGCTATTGTTACTTGCACCCTTTATTTTTGTTAGTATTTTTTTTGAATAATTTTGCGCAAGTTTAACCATTTAATACCTCTCACCCATAAAGCAATGAGGTAAATAGCTAATTAACCTGTTTAAAAATATTTAAAAGTTATTTAATTTCCATTGACTGTTAAATTTTTTCCCTTCTCTTGCTTGGTAGATCAATTTTACTATATAATCAGGAATTTCTAATTAAAATCAGCTTTGCGAGAGTGAAAATGTATTTATTATTTTGGGTAATTAACAGATTTCTTCAAAACTTTTGTTTTGTTAGCATTTATGTGTAGTTTTGTTTACATTAATTGGCTAACATCTCGCGTTTCGGATACTGCTTATCTTTTGGTCTTTTGCCCCAAATTTGTTTTTAATTTTTTTCCTCAAGATATTTCCGATTTTTTAATAAAAGTTTTACATATATTGAATACTTTTGTAATATAGTTAATATTTAAATTATTTTTTTTATTAATGTATTTATCGTGTCTAAAATGGGTTAATGTCAGTTTTTAAAAATTGGTATTATTGTTCTAAAATGGTTTAAGGTTTGTTTTTAAAAATTGATGTATATATCCAAAAGCTTCAAAAGGATGGAGAGTTGGCTTTGGGGTATAATCTTAGAGTAGCGTTTTTTTAAATATGGAGAAAAACACAAATTTAACTCCTTCTTTTTTGCATTCTTTTTGCGGGTTACCTAGAGTTATGTTAAAAAAAGTTTTTTTTACATTAATAAATAGTAAATCTGATTAATAACTTTGTTAAATAATAATATGTACTTTTTATTTTTATAAATGAGTTTCACAATTTTGTTTGTGTTTTTCCTTTTTGTTTATATTTGCAAAAACTATTTTTTTTTGATTTTATATGCCAGTTAAAAAAATTTGTTTTTAATTTTTAAGAAACGTCACGCCTTAAAATGATGGACAAGCCATTTTCAATCATTAAGCTTTGTCATTTTTTAATTCTTATATATATTACAAATTTATGCATTTGTATTTTAATCCTATTTAGTTTTTTAGTTAAATTTGAAAGAATTAAAAAATATTTTTTTCTTAAAATTTTTGTATAAATTTTGAAAAAGAAAATAAATTTTTTTGTACTCCAAATCGGCAAATTAAAATCTTTAAATTAATCTGATGACGTATTTAATATGTGTTGATTGTTATTTTTTTAGTACAAAAAATAAAAGTTAATAGTATGAAATTAATTTTTATTATATATTTGGAGAAGCTAAACCATAACTTGGTTTACGTTGTTCGATGCAGTTGAATCGCTCGATGATCATGATGTGAATGCTGCGCAACATGTGAGCAAAATTACTCTTGTGACATTCGTGGAAGAAAACAACGTATAACTCAAGCCAATCGCCCTTCTTGCAACCGAGTATTTCGGTCAGCGTATTGATTTTTCAAAAATTTATTTTGGTGAAATACTCTGAATTTAATGCGCGTCTTGAATTTAATTATACAATAATAAAACCCTGATTGGGTCCCCATGTAAAAATTATTTTTTCACAATGATGTTGATTTTAAAGTTTATATTTTAAATATTTTTGCCGTTTAATTGTTATTTAAACTAGCAAACACTTCAACAAAAGTCTAAGTAAAAATCATAAATACAATTATTGAAAAATAAAAAAAATAATTTACTTTTTATCAAAATGTTATCAAAATAGTAGTAAACAAAAGCTATTATTGGCAATCAATGATTCTAACGGTTAATTTTGAAAAAAGTACTCACTAATTCTAAATCACCAAGATCCCGTTCAAGGACCTAACACTGATCAACTTCAATGTGGAATGGCATTACGTCATCTACACGAAATTACCTTTTAAAACAATTTGTTATTAATTCAAGTATGACATAGGCAGTAACTCATAAAATACAAGAGTTCAAAAATTTCGACAACACAATAATATCAAAGTACCAAAAAAAGCAAATTAATGCGTAATATTAGAAAAATTAATAATGTAATTTTTATATTAAATTTTTAAAACCACCCATATACAAAAACACAAAAGAAAAACCAGAACTTAATTATATATTCATTTTGAGTAATGTTTTCAAATGTTGCAAAAAAAAATTTTAAATTAAATTTAAATGCAAGTATAAATAAAACGTTTATTGAAAAATAAAAAAATTATGAGAATTTTTTAAAATGCTTGTACATATAATGATAATGCAGCTTCGCTTCAAAGCTAAAATGCTTTTAAATTTGATCTTTTTTAACAATCCGTCAACAGCAGAGAATTAATATCATTAATTAGTTTTTAGAAATTTAAAACGGGTTGATTAGAAAGAAGAATTTTTTTTAATTACGGATATATAAATATAAAAATCAACCTAAAAAACAATGCTATGAATCACATCGGAATCTAGGCCGTTTGCGCGTAATAAATAGATCATGCAATCATAAATAGATCACAAGCAGCATTCATAATAAGTGTAATAAATAAAATTAAACTAACTCAACTATTTAATCTCAAATTTATTAAATAAACCAAATATAATTTTTGTTGTGTATAAATGCCTAAAGTTTCTGAAAAAGAATAAACAAATCAAAAAAACTCTTTGCCTAGTCAGAAGATTATTACCCACATATTAATACAACTAAGCTTCAGTCGCTGTATAAAAATCACAGTTAAATAAATAAAGTTTTAATTTTTAAATTTTGCTAATAAAGATCATGCTGTAACTTGATACAAACTTTTATTTCCATTTTTTTAGGCATTTTCCCGCTCAAAAGTTGCTGTCAGCTACATTATCCAGGAGGGCAGGAAGCCGTTCGATTACACGTCGGAGCTTTTCACTTGGGACCAGCTCGAGATTCAAAAAGATAGAGAAGTTTAAAAAAACAAAACTAACTATTTTAATTTGCTTATAATTATAAGAAATAAATATATTATACAATGCATATTTATTGTTAAATTTAAGTAACATTTTAATTTAAAAGACACGAAAATGAAAAATGTTGACTATCATCAAAATAAAAAATAAGTCAAAAAAAGCCAAGAGAATACGCAAACTTATAGAATAAAGAGCTGAGACCTTAATTAGCAGACCACATAAATTGAAGTGACCGCGCGGTTTTTAAATTTATTAATATAAAATATGTCTGTTAACTTAAAAAAAAAGTTTATAATACATAAATTGTAACGGTTCCATAAATTACTTAAATTTAAATGTAACAAACTAACATTGTAATTTACAAGCAGCTTGGTAAATATTTAAACAATGCTTAACAAAATACAGTTAAAAAATAATTTTTCAATTTAAAAATTTTTTGTCCTATATAATTAGGGTAGCAATGCTTGAAAAACTTACCGCTTAAGTAAAAAAATTCATTCAAAGGTCGTTTACTCAAATATAAAATATTATTAAGCAATTTGTTTTATTTAAAATATGTTTAAAATTATTCAAAATGTCCAATGGCGTTGCTATTTAATATTATGTGATAATGCTTATTTTTTATATGTCATACTGTTCAACGCCTTCAACGCGAAAGAAGAAAACAAAGTCCGGAACAAGACATGAATAAATAACAATAATAATTAAATAAAAATACTGTTACGATTTTTTGATAAAAACAAAATAAAGATCGTAAATAAATCCAAATATTTTTTAAACTAGCAAAATCAAAAATTTAAATATTTATGTTAATTATAATAAAAAAAATGCCGTCAAATATAAAACTACCCGAAAGAATAAGAAAATGCATATTCAATAAAAATAAAATTTTGTATTATTAAAAAACGAGTAACACGCAAAGCGACTCTAATCAATTGAAATGGTAAAAACAATAAGTCATTAATTAATACCAGAACAAATTTAGATTTAAAAAAAACAAAAAAATCCGCAATAGGTTAGCGCTTAATTATGAAAACCTAAGAGACTTGACGGTGCTGGACGGCCCCCGGATAATGCGTCAGTGATTATTAAAAGTCGTGAACATGTTGTTTCTGCCAAATTGACCCCAATCTCGACCGGGTTTGAACCCCGAACTCGAATTTAAAAATTAGAAAATTAATTTAGCCTCAAAATTATGCAAAAAGCACAAAAATTACAACGAAAAGTAATCCAGATATTGATTCCCTGAATTTGTAACCCCCTTTTTTTCAAATACAGCCAATCTACCGCAAAGAGATAAGCGGCTGCTTTTGATTTGACCATTCTCTAATTTTAAAAATTACGTTCCTCACATATGAAACCCCCTCTATAATTGCCGGACGGGAATTTGACCTTGTTTGTACTCACTCATTTATTGCACATAACTAATGCTCAACCTTAGAGAATATTTTTAAAATAATATTTAATTGTTTATTAATTCAATACACTTAGGATAAAGCGATAATGTATAAAAGGTTTTAAATAATAATAACTTAAAGCCTACACAATTAGACAGAATTAAATAAAATAAATTTAAAATACGATCTAATTAATTATAAGGTCAGGATTTTATTAACGAATTACAATACGGCAGCGAGAGCACACGAACCAATTTCCCGGGTAGGCATACTGTTTCTGCATCAAATATATAATTGAAAATATATACTAATTTATCGAAAATAGTTGTTAAAAAAATAATTGTTGGCAATTCAAGCAATGTTTCACAATGATAAAATAGCTTTTGGCAACAGTTTAACTAAATTAAATATTTTTGAAAATAAATTAAAATAACAAAGTAAATCTATTCCTGCTATAACATTATATTTAACTAAAGACATAAAGATATTATTAATTTTTAAAAACCAATTAAACTATCACTATTTATATTTTAATTCTTGTATGTAATTTATTGGCAAGTTTTTATGGCATACACACCTACCGTGTTAAAGGTTCATGAAAAAATCATTGAGGGTTGCAAAAAATATATAATTTTGTTATTTTAAATTTATATCCCTTGATAAGATTGTCTAAAAACAATGAAACAAAAAAATTTACATCTATTTTAAATAACATTTTTAAAAAGTTTAAAAGTTATTACGCTTTTTTATTTTGTTTTCCAAAATAAATTCAAATCTGACCGCTGTATTCTCGATTTCGGACCCCGGACCGGAATACAAAGCTTTCGAAAATTCAAATTTTTCCAAAAATCTATTTTGGCCTCTAAAACATTTAAAAAGCAAAAAATTAAATGAAAAACAATTGGGGGGGGGGGGGGTCTAAAAGGAGGTTCTTAAAAAATAGTTATATTTTCGTAAAAGATGTCTTCATAATTATTTAAAAATACCTGACGCCCAAAATAAACACTAAATAGAGCTCTGATTGCCAAAAATATCGGTTTAGTTTCTATTTAAAAAATGTTATTTTTACCTTAAATAAATAGGGTTGGTCTTTAAATGGGAGATCTTTGATTTTGATCTTGGATCAACCCACCCCCTTTTTTGCAGCCAAAGGCACCCCCACACTTTTTAGTTTCACCCACCTCTCAATAAAAATATATGAATATATGGTAGTATGGCTTAATTATGTCCAGCAATAAAATAATGCCGGCTAACATTAAACAAATTTTATTCTTCAATTCGGAATTCAATAACTTTATATAATAATTTTAAAATCATATCTAATAAAAATTCAATAAATAAAAAATTCTACTCAAGCTAAGTGGAGTTTTATTAGAAAAAAAAAGTGCTATTTCTGAAGTCTAATGAGGATGTGTGACACAGAAAAATTAAGTACGCCATCACCTACACAATCAACAAATTGAAATCAGCCGACCAAAATCTCTTGATACAGTTAAAAAAACAATTGGTTTACATTTGTAACAATGCCTTATTATCTAAAAATTAAGCATTTAAATTGCATACTTAATTGATATGCATTGTTTTAAATCTTTGAGTTTAAAAAAATAGAATAAACGAGTGGAATGAAACCAACACATTGATCAGCTCAAGTTGAATAGAGAGCCAATCTACTTGTGCACGAGACGGGAAGCCCACCGAAGTCGGATTCAGCGCTTTGAATATTATGATATTAAACAACTAAACTATACTAACAAAACTGCAAATTATCTAATTCTACAGAAATAAATCAGAGAAGCTAAATAGCCATATATAAACCATCTATATATTAATATAAACTTTTTATGGAAGCATTAAACAAATTTCTTACTAAAAAGTAAATAATATTAGAAATCACTTATAAGTAAAAATTACGCTTCTTGTATCAAAAAAAGTTCAAGTTTTAAAAAAGTTTACCTAAAATGAGAACCAAAAAAATAGGCCTACTGAGCTTCTTTTTGAATTAATGAATGCCATCCCATTTCATGTCCGGTGGGCCGGGGACCGGGTTTGCTTCGCTTTTGATAAGCTTACTGTCACAGTTCATAACGAATAAAAATTATTAGCAAGGCACACATCGGCCTGATGAAGAGGTGCAAATTTTGCACGAAGAGGCTAACTAACAAAACCAACCCCAGCGCCGGGCCAATCGAAATGTGAACTATAATTAGGAAAGTAATCATTTTAAATCATAAAAAATAAAAGCCAACCTTCAATTGGACGATAACAATATTTAAGCTGTTTTTATTAAAGATAAAATGAACTGAATTCAAATGGTCTTTATAATACAGGCAAAATAATTTAATTTTTGAATATTAAAAAAAGTTTTGAACCGCAGATTGTGTTCTGGAATGGCAGGCGGTGTTTTGAGTTCTATCGTTTGTTGACCGTCATTGGCTTAGCAAACGAGATGCGCGTCTTCAATGCAATTTCCCGCATATTACTTCATTTTATTAATGCGAATTCCATTACTTACACAATTTTTATGAGTTTATATTCTTTTTTATTTGGTTTAAAATCAGTTTTATATTGCATTGTGCTTTTGATTTAATTTTACATTTTGTTCATACAAGCGATGACGTTGCGGGGTATATTTTGATTTCAGAATAACAGCTATTTAATCTGGTTCGTTTTAAAGTTATATATTAAACGCGGCTACTCGCAGCATAAATTGTATAGATTTGTTCGGAGCAAGACGGTAAATAATAATGTTAATCAACTGGCTTTCAATAGAGAGGAATAATTTTGATTATTTTAAGCAACTAAAGCTTATTTGCTGAGATGATGCACAATAATGCTTGTAATTTTACGCGTAATCAAAGCATAATATGCAAATTAAATTTTCTGCGCAAAAAACCCCGGTATACCTAATTTTACAATTAATTATTCTTTTTGCCTCATAATGCTTCAATAACAGAAATTAAACTAGAAAATTAAATTCCACAGATAAATGGGTTGCTAGAAAAGAATCACTATGATGAGATTTTATAAATTGATTTATTTCTGTCACTTTATGTAAGAATAATTGTTGAATTTCTGTATTTTACTTAAATTTTAAAGAAGCAAATTAAAACATATTTTTACAATCTATGCCGGCATTATTTGATAAACTAAATAAAAAATTTAATCATTAATAATTAAGAAAAATAAAATGAATAAATACTCGAGTCTGGCATATTGGAAAATCAATGCACCGTAAATATGTGGACAAAATTGAATGAAAAAAACAAATACAATTAATATATTTAAATGGCAGTCCACATCAAATTTGTTGTACTACTGAAAATATTTTATTATATTTATGAACTAATTCCTATACAAAAATAGGCATCATCTCTGTGAATAAGAAAACCAAACACTTTGCAACAAATTTAGCTAAATAAACGCTGCAATCGAAAAGTTTAATTGCAAACTTGACTTCACAAAGAACAACCTATTATAAATTTTCGTTTTTAAATATATAATTTAAAAAAACATATAAAAAATAAAATCAATTTATATAAAAGTTGTTGTGCGTTTTCACTTATTATCAACCATCCCCGTGCACACACAATAGGGCTCCTGCAAAGTTTCAGCGGACAACAATTTCCAACTTTTTGCATCATAAATGTCGCGCGATCCCGCGATTTAAACCAAAAAAAAACCTAAAAACATCTATAATAAAATGAAAATTATCAATAATAATAATTGAATCATAAATAAATGAAAAAAATAAATTGTACGGAGACAGAATCATAAATATTTTCATTTACAGTTTAAATATTAAAAAAAATTGTGAATACTTCTGCGGTCGGCTCAATGCGCACATTTGTTGCAAGAATTTTAGTAAAAAAAATGTTTCAATTTTAAAATTAAAAAATCTTATTTGGCAAATAATAAAAATAAATAAAAATTTCTAAATATGCTACTGGTTGGCTGAATATAAAATATTAAAGTTTAATAGTTTTTACTAAATAATTATAAAAATTTTTATTCTCTTACTTTGGAACTATTTTAGGATATCAATTAACAAATAATGGAATTGATTATTTAGTGTAATTACTAGAAAATAATAATAAATTAAATAAACTAAGGAGTCTTCAAATATTATCAAAAGCATGTTTTATGAATGTCTTTGCTGTTTACATCTTTGCAAGTCATGAAATTTTAAAATATATAATTTTATTGTATATACGTTCATTTCAGAATACTTTATAAAAGTCAGAGTTGAACTAAACCTTAAATCAAATTGTTGATAAAATTAGTTATTGTAGCACGTAACATTTAATTCCAATATAAAGATTATCTAATAAATCGCAACAATAAATACTCATTGGTTATTTGGAAAAACAAATTTAAGTTTAAAAAATAAATTTATCTTAATAATAAATATATCAAGTCTAAAATAAATGAAATATCTTAATTTATCAATAATAAAAAACTAAAAAGAAATATAAAGCCAAAAGATGTTTTTATCTAAACAAAAAGGTTGGTTTAGAAACTATAAACTAGGTATCTGGTCTGGACGGAAAAGCTGTTGCTTGTAAAAGCAATATTCTTGTATACCAAAAATAAAATTGTAAATATTTCAATATCCAATAAATTATGGAAACCCCAATATATTCAACAAGAACTAAGTATTTCTTAATAGTCTAGACTTTAATATTTAACGGTTGTTTAAATATTAAAAATAAGTACTTAATCATTTACCAAATAATATATAAAATTTTAAAATAAAAGGTAATCTTGTAAAAAAGACTTTTTACTTATTTTTGTTTTTATTGTTTCATTTCAACCGCGTATGCAGATTCAGTGTGTTTGATGCACTCAGTCTCTTGCAGTTGGGCTTTTCTCCTTCAACAACTCAATTACTTTTTGTATAAAGTTATCAATTTTAATTTAATTTCTTTTATTTGCACCCCTAAAAAGGGACTTTTTTCGTGGACCAAAATGCACTCCCAAAGATCCGACATTTACCCCAAAATTTTTTTTTATACTTTTTATAAAAGTATCAAAAACAATTAAAAATAGTACATTTTCTATTCTGAGAGAAAAATTAATAATAAATGACGAATTTTGAAGGTTTTCACGCAAAAATTTACTGGATTTTGTCAGTTTTCACACATTTTTTAGTCCCTATTTTGCCACTTTTTGGGGTTTTTAGTCCCTATTATATGCCCCTTTTTCACGTTTTTTAGTCCTTAAAAATCTCGTCTCTACTTATTAAACATAAATCATTTATTTACAAATTTATGTGTTGTATCAATGGAAAAACTTTATTTAGAAATGAAAAACTTTTATTTAGATCGTATTAACCAATATTGTTGCCAGATTAACTTAATTTATTATTTTTTTATAATTAAACTTTAGGGCATTAGAATATTAAAATTTTATTATTCCTATTGCCTGTGCCGCCATTTGATTTACTTAATTGTATCAAAATTTTTTGATTCTTTGGTGATTTCTGTTAGTATTCAATATAAAAGATAGAGATTTTTGTGAATTAATTTGAAGTATTAGTAATATGTCAATTCTTTTTGTTCCGTATTTCATGCTGTGATCACGCTTCCGAGGATGCTTCTCTGCTTATTTAGCCATCGCGTCGCGTCTCAGCTTATTCGTTAAAACGATTTTTGTTTTTAGCTATTTCAAATTTGTTTTGAGTTTGAATAATAAATTATTTTACATTCTTTGGAATTTTGTTTTATATAATATTTTATTTTGACATTTAATTGTGAAGTGGAGACGGGTAATGTCGTAGTGTGGAAACAAGATGAGCTCATTCTTGCTACAATGTTTTTAGTCATCAAATTATTTATTTCTATTTTTTTTTCTTTTTAGATTAAGTTTAAAAGATGAATAGGAATTTTGCAAATTTTTAATAAATAAACCATTGTGCTTAATTTATACGTTAATGTTTTTTATTAGTTAACACGCAAATATATAAAAATAAATAACATTTTAAAACAACTTTTTTTCAAATTTCTTCATTAAACATTTTGTGCTAAAATTTTTGAATTTTTATTAATGTTTATTGCATTTTTTTAATGAGCCATTAGTTATATCGCGTCTTACCTTAATTTTTATTGCCTTTTATGTTTGTCAGTTTTTATTTCGACATAAAGTTTTTGGCAGCCTTTATCATGGATCGATTCCGCTGGTAAACGTCGCCGACTTTGAATGGATTGCATTTTTGCATTTTGAAAATTATTCTTGTTTTACAATTAGAATAATTCTCCAATCATTAACAGTTTTTGGTTAAACCTGCATTTTAGAAAAACTTTATTTTAAGAAAAGAAACACTAGAAATAATTACTAAAAATCAAGAAACCCCCTAATTTAAACTATGTGACCAAAGTAAGTTTAATCACCGGAATGCATAATTAGTTAATCATCTCTTATTTATTTAATAATTTAATACATTTTATAAGCCTTTTACAAATAATTCGACATTGGAAAAGTTTTATTCGAATACATTACGGTAATGTTTGAACCGTGCTCAGCCAGTATTCTTCTTCGGCCGTTATTTTTTAATTATTTTACCAGCTTTAAATTTTAAAAGTTCTTAAATTGCTAATTTTTATTGTATATTTAAATTTAAATAATTTCATAACATAATGTACAGCAGTAGATCAAGTTAAGGTTTAAATTAAATAATAATTTTTACAAAAAATCAAATAATCGTTCTGACGTTTACAGCACCATTTTGAATTTTTTTAATATTTGGAAATAAAAAGATACACATAAAGAAATATACTTTATTCGATAATATTTGCGCATGAGCTTCAAACTTGAATATAAAGTTTTAGATTGTTATTAAAAATAATTTTATTAGCTTTTCCTTAATAATGACTATCATTCTTTATCTATTTGTTAGGTAAATTATTAGTAATTATATTATTCTATCCGTAAGCTTTTTTTATAAATCTATATTTTATTTCGTCTAGATTATTTTATTTGACTTACTGATAGACATTAGTATTTGTAAAGAAACTAAACCGTAATTACGCAATAATTCTTTTTCCAAGAAAAGCCAACTTGAATTAAAGTTTGAATTTTTTACCGGGTTTTATATGCATATCATTAGCTTATTCGTGATGTTTACTGTTTTTAATATACATATTTACACAAATAATTTGCAAATAAACGAATAAAATTTATATTTTTTTTGCTGAATTCTTAAACCTTTTTTGGATTTCATAAAAATATATAAATTGATGGTCTTTGTGTTTACGATGATTACAAGGCTGATCGTTTTAAATGGCTTTTTTTTGTTAATTACCAGATTGATAAAACAAACAGTTAAGTTGATTAAAATCAATAATTTATTTAGACGATTTTTTATTTTTAGAAACTATAATATTGATGGTCCAAATTTTATTTTTTGAGGTTTTCAACTCAATTGCTGCGCCAATTTTATTAGAATTATCTTTCAATTTTTTTAAGAAACTTGTTTGATTCCGCAATTTAAAATATCAAAGATTGTGACAATGCGCTTTTCACCAATGAATAAATAAAATTTTGAATTTTAAATTTAAAAATGACATGCATTTAAATATTTTAACAAAATGTACTAATACAAATATGATTATCGCTTAAATGAGTTTGTTTCTAAGTTGCCAAAATAATAATTTTTTTTAAAACGAAATTTAATTCTGAAATGACATTTATGCAATTTTTATACATTTATTAAACAACAATGTTTGTGAGTACAAATAAATTAATATCAATTATTTATTATATATAGACTTTTACTATCTATTTTAGCTTAACTTTTAAAGTAATTTAAAAGCGGCATTGGATTTAATATTAATAAAGCCATAAAATAAATCTTTGATGTAAATTATGAAAGAGAATAAGTGCGAATTTAATAAAATAATGTGCAGGTTAACTGTTGGTGCAAGAAAATAAATCGTTTTTAATGTGCGAGTGATTCCACTTTTTTATTTAGTTTAAAAAAATAAATTCCAAAGCGCAATTTATGATTTAAAACCAATTGAACATGACGGTGTTTGTAAATAATTGTAAACAAATGTAGTTTACAGTAACTATCCGCATATTTAAACATCATAAAAAGTTATAATGAATGAGTTTAATTAATAAAATAAATCATATGCAACTAAGTACTTTATTTTTAGTGTTTGCAATTGCATTAGAACTCAAAAACAAACAAACAAACAAAACAGAATCTGTAAACATGATTGCGTGAGCTAGAAACGCGCGATGCGACAAATATTTTGTAAAATACATTAAAACTTTTTCATTCAACAATTTGCCAATGTTTTTTTATAAAACAAATAAATAATGGACAATTTGGTGGCTGACACGGGACCAGAAAGCGTCGTCAATTGAATATAAATCTGTGAGTGTTATAAATCTTACAACCAATAACAATCAAATTACGCGTAACAAATTTATATAATACCATTCTTTATTTGTCATTTTCTTGAAGGATCATAAAAAATTAAGTCATATTTTTAAATTTAGAAAACACCAAAATTTGTCCTTGATAAATATAAAAATTAAATAAAGCAAAAATTAGTAATAAATAAATAGCCTAATTCTTAATTAAGTAGCCAACCAATAAAAATTAAAACTATTATTTACATTTTAAATGTAACAAAAACATAAGAAAATAATAGTTGCTTATTTTAAAGGACATAACCGTCGAAGACGCTATAATTAAAATTTAAATGCGACGGATAAAATAATAACGCGCTTAATGTCACGACAATGATTTAATTCTAGATAATGCTAAAACTAACGTTAATTAAAAAAAACAGAAATATTTATTAAAAGGCGACCAATTCATGAAAGGTAATTATGTGAAGGCTTCCTTAATCGAGGTTGGACCATAGAGCACTGTTGTACAATGTCCTTTGTCGCGGACGTGTTAAAAGAGATTGTCGGAATTGTTTTATTTGCCCAGAAAATAATGTTCTAAAATATATTAAAAATTAATATATGTAACGTAACTTTGCTTTAGTGACAGTATTTTAAATAATATCTAACTATTATACATTAAACATAATGACATACGTATAAGTTTTAATGCAAATACACAATTAAAAGATTTTAAACCACGATACATTTTTAATTTGCAATCTGTTATCCATAAGTTTGCATCGGTATCGATAATATGATTATTGAAAGAAAATAAACATTTAAACACTAAATGATATTGCAAACAATAATTTGGATGTTCAACTACATATTTCATTGTTTGGCACTTTTATTACAACTCTGAATATTTATTTATGCCATATATAAACATCGAATTATTATTATATAATATTTTAATAATGTGCGTTTTTCAGCAAAAAATTATTTTTTTTAGTCTTTAAACAGACCAAGTGTTATTCATCGATAAAAAAAATAACTAAAAAAATATTTATTATCAATAAACTAAAATTACCAGATTTAAACTTGAAAGAAAAGAATTAGTATTTAATTATAATTATAAATTCAAAAAATTTGCCACTACTTTTGCCACTTGGACAGATTGTAGGCCACGATAGTGTACCGTACTTCGACTTCTTCATTCAGCAAGTAGATGCAATGACTGAACGCAACGTGCGTGCCCGCACTTATTTTAAAAAAGTTGAATTCAACTTATTTTGTATATATACATTTACTTAAAAGCAGATAAGAATAATAAAAGAAAAAGCAGCGTGCAAAAAATATTATTTTATTAATTTTAATTTAACATTACAAAACCTAAGACTTTGAAAAGCTCAATATAAATCCCAAATGAAAATTTTTATGTAAATAAATGCGAATAAAATATGTTGATTTGAATGCCGGTCTTTTATTTTATAAAAATAAAACACTTCAATGTTGAAAATTTAATGATTAATTAATTTTTAGATTAACCATAAATACATCATTGCTTAAATAATAATTATACACTTTTGAATTAATCATTTGTATTACTCGTATTACTCCATAAAGCAATTTATTATATTTCACTTGAACAATCTTTTTACCTATAAACCCAGCTTGTTAATATTAGTCGGATCTTTCTAAGCTAATTAAACTGCCGATTTATACATATAAATAAACCATACAAAAAAATAACAAACCGGCTCAAAAAAAAACTACATAGCTATCGACTGTGTAAAAGAAGGCCTACTTCTTGAGGAAGATTCCGGCTGGCAGTCGAATTGAAGGGAAATTTCAGGCAGGCGTCAAGTGCAAAGATTATCGAAACTCCAAACTTGTCCAATATGCCCAACTGAACCTTCGGGTTTCAAGCAAAATTTTGAAATATATGCCTAAACTCGATTAAAAAAAACTAATGATACTATAAAGGATTAAAAAAAAATAAACTCATTATGATTGAAAATAAATAGCAATTAAATTCTTCAGTTTTCATTAAAATTAAAAAATGTTATTTAATTTAAATAAATTTATTATTTTAATATTAAAAAAGTATATAAAATGAATATAATCTGCATTAGGGGTTCGTTAGGCTTAGGCTTAAGTCACCTGGCTTGGGGTTCGTTAGGCTTAGGCTTAGGCTTAACCATTCGTGTAAACTAGAAAACGGCAACTCAGACCAAACAAATTTAGTACAAAAGTTTTGGGTTTTTTTGATCTGGCTATACCCAATTTCACTAAAACAAAAAAATTTAATAAAACATACAAAGAACCTAGAATTTCCGATGCAGCAGAAAACCATCTGCAAAATATTTTATGCTCTCCATCAGAGTATTGGATTTTTTTGAATTTTGTGGTGTTTAGCATTAATTTTTGATGAAAAAAAATGGTTTAAATTAAAATAAATTGCGGATTTTGCGAAACGACTCAGCACGGTTTGAGTCCATTAATATGCTCAAAATTTGTTTATTTACTACCGATTTTTTGCAAACTACAAAACGTGATGGTTGTAAAGAAGACAGATGAGCACAAGGCAAAGTTTCATACGGTTGCCCAAACTGGTTTGCTGTCACTTTTTAACATCAAAAAACAATTTATTAGTGTTGAAAACAAAATCGAGTTGCACAATTATTTTGCTACTCTTTTGCACGTTGAAAAATTTTCAACATAGACCGCCCTAATTCGATTGAGACAGCAGTTTCGCCAATCTGTTCAGTAAAGTCAAGAGTGCGTTTTTACGAAAAAAAACGCAAGTCAAAGAAAATTCCAACACCCAAACAAATAACTACAAATACGCAACACACACTTGCAAATGGTTACCTTTTTAACTGTTCACAATTCTTTAACAATTCAAAACAAATATTATTACATTTCATTACAATAAAGTAATTCCGGAAGCAATATTTTTTGTAAAAAATTTGTTTAATTACCAATTTTATATAATTTGCGCTCTTGTGCGTGGGAATTAAAAACTGTTTACGTCGAGTAGACAAAGGCTGATTGCTAAAGTTTTTAATGGTGTCGAACACAAAGATAAAACGCGTTTTGTGTTCCTAAGCAAACTAAATAATACAAATCAACTAAAATTAACTCTAAAGTTGTTATTGTGTAATTATAAAATTGAATTAACTAAAATATATTTTCATAAATAGTGCAAACAATTATATTTATTAACATAAATAATATAGCTCATTAATATTAAAATTTAAAAAATTTAATTGTATTCGCTATTTTTTAAGAATTCATAACCGAAAATACAGCAAACAAAAAAAATTTCTGAATTATATGTAACATCAAAGCGGATTTTGAAAGATTCATTCATTTTCGCCAACGCCACAAAACTGTTTGAAAAAATGTTAAAAAACTTTTTTCTTTTCAAAGTGCCTCTCTTCATGAATAAATAATATTAACCAACTGATCAATTAAAATATAAATTTTCCCGCTAAGCTAAAAACGATATCTAAAATAGTTTAATTGAATTTATGAAATCTCTTTGAGTAAAACAAAAATTAAGCTCCAAAAGGCCTTTGAATTTTTTTTTAATATAAATAACCAATGAATAAAGTTAAAGTTAAATTTAAATATTAAAAAATAGTTTCAAAATATTATATATTAAGCAAAAAGACGTTATCAGTTACAAAAACTTACCACACTATGTTCATGGTCGGCATTGCTCTAACCTTATGTAGTCTACAGCAGCAAGACAATTATAAAAAACGTTATAAGTTTAGAACATGAAAGTCGTTTTTTTAATTTTCAATGGAAACATTTCAGAATATGCCAAAAATAAAATATTTTAATTTCACTATTTATTATCATTATTTTATTATTTAAAAAAAAGGTAAAAAAACTAAAATTGATAAAAGCTAGTCGATTACTAAAATTTCAAAAAGTCTTTTTTTTTAAATAAAACCAAATAACTATAAAGCCAAAGTTGTTATTTACTTAATTATTTCATACTTTTTTGCATTCTGAACGTAAATTTTTCTTTTACATTCAACATTTTCCCACATTCATATCAATTTTTAAAAATAGTCGATGGATTCATTAAAGTGTCCCAGACGCATGATAAATATTAAACAATACGCCACAAATAGAATAAATTCATTAAATATTATTTATTGTCCAATGTGGGATAAATTTTATTTAAATTAATTGCAACTCTTTTCTGTGAAAGCAGATGCTGAAATGTGGATTTCGTTGGCAGGTGGAACATCTTGAAGAACTCAAACGGGTGTTTTTTTTGATTGAAATATAATAGATTTAATACCAATTTGATACAATATAGAACTATTTGATTAACCAAATCATATTTATCTGAAAATATAAATTTATTTTAAAACTAAGCACAATTCGTAATAAAACAAATGATTTAATTTATAATGTAAAGATTAAAACAAAAACTAGACCTAATACAAACATAACCAAATACTTTAATTAAAATTGGTTAATAAAGCAGCAATATATTAAATCACAATAAATGAGTAAATATATCCAAGACTAAGCAGAGTTACTTCTACCTTTATGTATAAAGATTAATCATCGTAATTTGAGTTTAATAACCAATTAACGTTATTAACATTCGTTTATATTCGATGGGCAACAAACTGAATAATACATCATGCCCATAAAATATAATTTACATTTTAATTTGACAATAATTAATATAAACATTTATTTTTTAAACTTTTATTAATTAAATAATTGTCGAATCTGTCTTTTTCCTTCCACATCTAAAATGATTTATCAAATTCAATATATTATTAACATTTTTTGTAATAAATTAATAATTCTATGCAATATTTTGTTCGTTGAAAAGTTAAATAAGTTAATTGTATTGATTACACCGTGTATTAAATGAAAGCCAAAATAATAATCCTACAACTATTTAAAATGATATAATCTATAAGAATAAAGATTTTTTAAAAATTTTATTAATGTTAAATCAACAGGTTAATCATGAACATGTTAAATTTTCGCTGGGAGAAATAAATGGGTTTGCCAATCTAAACAAATACTTAAATTTTAAAGTAAAAAATTATTACTATAATGAAACGACAATCAAAAACCGGACTCTCAAAGTTCGTCCAGCTAGTTTACTAAAAAAATTACATATAAAGCAAATAATAAGCAATGGTAAACTTTTAATAGATATAATTCACAAATATTAATATATTTAAAAATAAAATTTATACATTACACTATAAATTATACGAAGATTTTTAGCATTTCTTTATCTCACTGGTTTTTTTGAACATTTTATTTTTTGAAGAACAGTGTGCTAAAAAGAGAGAGACAGACGGTTAGAGTAATTTGGGCATCAACACAATCTATCTAAAAATTGTTTTAGCTACTTTTTTGAAGACATCAACGCATCGAACAATTGTTTTAGCTACTTTTTTGAACATTTTATTTTTAAGAAAATAGTGTGCTAAAAAGAGAGAGACATTTTAAACATTTATTTTTTGAAAAAATAGTGCGCTAAAAAGAGAGAGACAAAAGGTTAGAGTAATTTGGACATCAACGCACCCTATCTAAATAGTGAAAAATTAAAAACAGTTAATCTTATAAGTGTAAAGTATAATTTCTTAAATAAAAAAATGAATTTTTAATTATACTAAATTTTACTTGGTTCTCGTGCAATAAACAAAGCTCTTGCACATCACATATGTGACTTGCCAACTAAAAAAGCAAAATTAACTTCTTAAAATAAAAAGCTAAATAAGATTAAATATTAAAATTTACTTATAAGAAACAAAAATATTAAAGTATTACAAAAACAACAAATAAATAAAAAATAAAATGATGGCTGGGAGAATATACTTAACTATGAAAAACAAATAAGTGCAAATATTTGATTGTATAATAAACAAAAAGAACAATAATTTTAAAATAGTGAGAGAAAGTGAAACAAAACGCGATAGAAATTGACGAACATAAACACTTTCCGATAAAGACAAGATCAAAAAATAAACAGAATGACAACAAAACACAATAAATAAATGTTCGGGAATTCCAAATAAATACTGTTATTCGGTATTATGAAAATTTAAAAATGAATGAAGTTTGAACGACGGGGAAATTTATGTTGGAATAACCGGTGAGGGGCACAAGCGGAGATGCAATATTATGACAATGATAAAAAAGTAAATAATTTATATTAATTTGATTTAAATATATTTAATTTAAGTATGAACTTATTGTTTACTTTAATTTAAAATATTAATTGATACATGAACCAAATAATAATATTAAATCATATTAAAATAACCTCCCCCCGGTGCCGGCGACAAAGGCAGATGGTGTAGAAATCGAAGAAGATGTGGCGGACACAATTGGCTGTCGGGGGAATCGTGAATTTGCTAGGGAGCCACTGGCCGAAAGAAGATCAAAAGGCATTAGCCCAGAATAATGTAAATGAATATGTAAGAAAATAATTATATACCACATTTATCAAAATAGACAATGAAATAAAGGAAATGACAAATATAAATAAAATAACAATGAAATAATAACATTTAACAGAAAAATGGCATTTTTATTTTAAATAACATTGCTAAATTGTTTGAAAAAAAAACTATAAATGATATTTCTAAATTAGAAAGCATTGAAAAATGAATAAGATACAATAAGAAAGTTGCATAGTTTTTTTTTTTTGGTGCATATATATATGCGCATATTTGGCGATTTTTGGTGCATATCGGTACGGTTTCTATGTATAACGTAACTTTAATTTTATTCTTATCCTGTGCAGTCGGATCGAATAGCTGTTAGGTGATGATGAATCATTATTTTTGAAAATTTTTGTATTGCGTATTTAAATTTTTTTAATTGGAGCGAAGACATGATTTTTTGGTAAAAAAAACAAGTTTTAGTAAAATAGTTTTGAAATAATTATTTGGTTTAATAAATTATTTAAATTTGTACAACTGTTTATGGTTTCTGTTTAAATATAATTACTTTATGTGATGGCCTTTTTCTAAAAAATTATTATATAACTAATATTTTTTTCTTGATATCTGTGAACCTATAAAATTTAAACACATTTTTTTCTACAAACTTACACGCGGCACTCTGGTTAGAATGACCACACTGCACCATGTTTATATTCAAATACAATATTTTGCATCCAAATGATTGAATATAAAACCTGGCATAAAAAACAGAATCAAAATTAAAAAAGTAAAAGGAATTTAACATTAAAACAAATACAGCTTTTGATTGATGTTTATTTATAACAACTTTGAATTTATTATTATCAAATATTAAACATAAAAAATTAAGAATGAATAAATGTATGCATATTATGTGAAAAAACTTTACGCGATAATAACAAAACATTTTGTAGTTATGCATAAAACAAAAATATACAAATAAAATTATGGAAAAAAATTCAGGCATCGGCAAACCAAATAAAAAGTTATAATAACTAAGAGCAACAAATTTATATAATTTGCTTCAAACACTTATAGAAATGTCTAAACAAAAAAATCAATGTGCCAACACAAAAAGCACTCAAATTGAATGATTGTAAATTTAACGTTCACTCTTTTATTGTTTTTAATATTTTTTTATTGTTGAAGATTTTTAGATAAATTTAACTCTTTCAGCAATTTATATCAAAAATTAGCTAAAATTAAATAAAGGCATGCCGGAAATATATATCGTGTAGTAATGGTTTCTTATTGTCTGGAAATTTTTTGCAATTTTGTCATATTTTAAAAATTGGTTGGAAGGTTTAAAATACTAAATAATATATATATTTTTTTAAATTTAACTTCGCAATAAAAATTATAAAAATTTGATTAATTTTACCTTCGTGGATTCGTAATAATGATACTCATTTATTCTCTTGTTGTGTGTTTCAAAAATCTGTTTGTAATTTTTTTTCGTGTTAGAAATTGCACTTTATTTGCTGTTTTACGTAATTGGGAATCTGTAATCAATATAAAACAATCTAGTTATAAAATTATTTTTTAATTTATCTGAGTTCTCGTCATAATTGGATTATTCGTGCTTATGAATACATATAAATCTTAATTGTCATGTTTATCTAAAAAGTATTTTTCAATCCTCAATGAACTTGTTGTATTATTCAGGAATGATCAATCTTGTGACCTTGAGCGCGGAGAAATGTTTTTAACTTTTATGAGCCCGCGGCTCCAGCCCGATTATCCGAACCCTATCTCAGACTCCGACCCCCGGCATGGAATGCGGGATACGTATCTTATTAATATTTGATGTTTTTTGTTAACTTAGTTTGTTTTACAATATTGTGGTTTATTCTTTTTTTTTGCTTTAATTAATTTTTGATTAAATTTTATTTATTATCTATAACATAGTTTATAATATATGTTACATGTGATTTACAAAATGTTAAAACAGGAGTAATATCGTCGCTAACTAGTATTATAATTTGTTAAAATATTTATGTTTGTTATAGTTGGCAATATCTCTTTTTAAAAATATATCATTTTATCTCAACTTGGTGGATAAGTGTGATGAAAAATTGAGACAACGTGAACTGTCTTTGACTATACTCGAAATCGGTCGACGAAGCAGAGGATGACGGCGATGAAGTCTAAAGATTATTTAATATTTAAATTGTTAAACGTAATAGATAAGATAAAATGCCCGTTTTTAATAAAACAAATTTAAATAACATCCAAAACGACTTGTACGGTCCCAGTTATCAACTAAGGGTAATACTTCACCCCATTCTTAATTTTTGTATCGTATATGATTTTATGTTAATAATTGCTATTAAATATAATAATTGTTAATTATTTTAGGATTGGATTCCTTTTATTATTAAATTTTAAATATTTTGTTTGTTTTTATTTAATTAAAAATACATGTTTTTAATTAGCAAATTTAGCTTGGAACGTTTGGTCATATTTTCCTCATGCTCAATTGAGAAGTTTATAATTTTACACTATGATATTCATTTAAAATTAATTGGCAGGCAGCAGCGGCCGTAATTCATCAAAATCTATATGAATATTATTAACCTTAATGTCAACAATATTTGATTAAAGACATTTCTTAAGAATATAATTATTGCAAAGAAATTTATTGAAAAGCATGCGTCCAATTCATAAGCGCCAAATAGGTTTGTTAAATCATTAATGTGAAGTATAATAAGCATTGTTATAAATTTATGAATTCTATTTAATGAAAAATACTAAATCAACGCCTGTTTAAGGTAAATCTTTTGCTTCAACTGGTTATTTCTTCAAGATATTTGCTAAATTGTTTAAAAATATTAAATAATTTATTAATTATCTTTTAATTTATCCACATCATTGGGATAATTTATATGATTAAAAGAATTCAGACATGATAAACTTCTTATAAACATCAATTTAATAGACAAAAGATACAATATAAGCAAATTTGGTTTATTAATGTTATAAGAATAATATAACACATCTTAAATATAATAATTTATCACTACAAATAATCTCCGTTTAAAAAAATGCATTTATTACAGAACCGCTTTGACATGACTGGACAAAATCTTTTTAAAAAGTTTTTAAAAAATCTCCCAATATAAATTTAAAAAATAAAAAAGTCGGTTAACCGACCGAAACCGAAAACCGTCTTTTTTAGCCCAAAATCCGAAAACCGGGAGTCGTAAAACCGGCCTAACCGAAAAGTATGCATCTTTGGTTGCATTTCTTTTAAGCATTTTTTTTTAAAATTTCGATTAATTTTTTAGAATTTTTAAAATTTAGTTTACCCATTTGTTTCTTTTTTCAACTTTCGATTCTGATGCCAAAATGTGCTCGAAACCACAAAATATGGTATTTTCCAAAAACCCACAAAATTCGTTATGATATGTAATTTCAACCTTATATCCTCGGAAAGAACACGAATTGGGTGGTCGCGTGGAATAAAAATTCGAGAATAAAATGGCAAAAACTTAACAGAAATGGGGCTAACGAAAGGAATTGATGTCATTTATTTTTACTAATTCAATATATAATTAGATGTTTTGCACTTTTGTTTGGAACTTTTATCTTCCGGCCTAGGGAAGTTCAATAAATGTAAGTTAATTTTTTATGCATTTATTTTATTTAAACTTTTAATCTTTGGCTAGAAAGGATTTAGTTATTAATGTTTATTATATTGTACACATTGTGTTATTCCTTGTTATTGGGTTGTTGGTTGATTTGCTGCTATTTGGTAGTTAATGCGTTTGAATATGTATTTGTTTTGATTTATGTATCTACTGGATTGTGCAATTTTTAAATCTTGTACTTTCATACGCTTTTGATTTAGGGAATTTTCTGCTGGTGTTTAAAAATACGATTTTGATAAGATGAATAGGATATTTTGTTTTATTTTGCTTTCATTTAAATTTTTATTTTTTGTTATGTTTGTTTAACAAATTTAAATTTTTATATGTTTTTTATACTGTAAGTTTTCAACTTTTTGCCCACTCCCAAATAATAAAGTTTTTCTCGTTTTTAAAGATAGTGAGTTATGAGCAATTTTACCAATTGATGAATAAGAATTTGTGCTTTTACATTTTAATATTTCTAGAATAAAAATTGTTTGTAATATTTTTTAGTTGTCTTAATTTATCCTTATCGTCCCATGTATAATTGAAAAAAGTAAAATTAAAAAATGTTATTAAGAATACACTTTTCCTTAACGTTACGAGCACCGAGCACAACAACAGTAAAATTTGTTCAACCTAAAAAAATAAAGATAAAATAGTCAAAAATTAATGAACAGATAAACCAAAAATTATATTGTTTTTATTCAATAACTATTTGGAAATTGACAAGCGTTAACTTGACAGAATCAGAAATTTTTATAGAGTAAAAAAAGCTTACTTAATGGATTGATACAAGATATCATTGAAATCCAAGGAAAGCCGAATACTAAAAACAAAAAAATTCATTTTCGCTTTATTCAGAAGTTCAACACTATCAATTTTTTTATAAAATAGATACATAGGATGTTTTAAAGCTGAGATTATATTCGTGCATATGCAATGCAATATTAAAAAAATAAAAATATTTAAGCATAAACTTAAAAAGAATAAATATTTTGAAACGTAAAATACCCAGATAATGTTGGTAGATTTTATTTTTGAACCGTGTAAAATTTTTTAGCTTTTTAATGCGTGTATTTGCTTTGGTATTTTCATTTATTGTTTATCTGTATTTAATTTATTATAATTTTTTTGGCCTGACATATAATTATAATTTTACACTATACACATCCAATATTTATACGAAAATTGATTAACCATTTTAAAAAGAAACAGTTCAGTAAAACCATAAACTTTGGCATCTTACAGGACGCATATGCAATGGATTCAACCCGCACCGCTTAATGTATTTTACTTTTCAAAAATAAATACAATATTTATTCCGATGCCGCAAACCCTAATCACAGAATTGTTAGGTTTTAAATATAATGATCGAAAAAAATAAACAATTTTATTGTTAAAAAATGAAAGCTAACCATTAGTTTAACAATTTATTAAAATATATTACAGCCCACTATGTATGGGCGCTAATTACCCATCACGTTAGCGTAGTCTAACTTCAAGGTAGGTGGCAAATTTATTAAAAAAAAGTAAATATAAGAGAAACAAACATAAAATAATTTTGTTAATTAAAAAAGCACAATTAAGGTAACGATTTATGTGATGCGGTTATTACATCAAAAAATAGTTAATGCCGATTTTAACAAAAGTTTGTTTGATAAAATAGTTTACATTGCATTGCAAACTTAGAGAACGCCTATCTATTTTCATTCACAAACAAAGCAAAGCTCTTGGGTTTTTTCTCTGTTTAATGATTGTACTATCTAATCAGTCACCTTTTGTTTGGATAACAGACCAATTTCAATGAGTCGTGTCGGGTTGGCAACCCAACCCTACATTAGTCAATAGTAATTTAAATAACATCATAAAACTTTATTTTTTTTATACAAATTTTTGTTTAAACTGTTAGTAGTTCTATAAAATTTATTTTCTAAATTAGCTTAAGATTTGTGCATTTTATTTTATTTATAGAATGCTGCTATACATTGTTTTTGAATAGCATACAAATTTTAATTTGAGTTATTTTTAAATTTTTCAATAATATTAATAACTTCTCCCTCTTCATTTAAAAAGAGAACCGAGAAGAGCACAATGGCCGACAATACTGGCGAGTGACGTCATTTATTTTTATTAGTTTAGATAGATATTTGAATTATATTTAGGGTTTAAGTTTCCATAATACTTCTATTGTTTATGGCAATTGATCAAATCAAATGTTTTTGATCATTTAAACCAAAATTCAGTTATTAGCGTTATTTTTTTAGTTAATTTGTTTTAAAAAATAAATAACTAATTTTGAATGAAATTTTAATGTAACCTTGTATTAGACTTCTAAATTACATTAGTTTATTTTATTTTAATAAATATAATTTTTGTTATTTTTGGTGGCGATGTAAAGAGCAACGGCAACGATTGATCTGGCAGCCAATTTGAGCACAGCAAATGCTGGTGTTACCTTGATGTTATGTGTTGTTGGGCATTGATAAAAATAAATAATTAACTTTAAAAATTTTATTGTTTAGCCCCATTGTAGTTAGGTTTTCTTTTATTAATTTCTTTTTAATTTTATTAAGCAACAAAATTCAAAACTAGTATAGATATTATAAGATAGAGTTGGGAATTGCGGTTTTCACTTTTGATTTTATTTCATATCCAACTGCTGCCCCGTCGCGGTTGTCGACTTCGCCGCCGCAGCCAAATCATTTATATTTTGAGTTAAATATTCCTTATATTAATATTGTTGTTTTTTTAAATTTCTGTTTACAAATGGGTTTTTATCATTAAATCGTTTGCGTTATTCCTTTATTGCTGACAAAATTTATAATTATTATTATACACAGTTAAATTTTACCAAATTAATGTTTCTTTTAAATTTTGCTTTACTTTTACAGTTACTTCCTATTAAAAAAAGGTGCCTTATTTAAGTATTAAAGACTTTACGTTTATTTTAATTTATGGTTAACTTTTTTTAGAATTTTTGTTATCCCAGTCAAGAGAATAGGCCTAGGGTGCCGCCGTAACACCATCGAAAAAGGTCGCTATTCCGTTTAAAAACTCCATTTCGAATATTAGGTTTTTTTAAGAATAAACTTACTTAGAATAAAAATTAAAGTCTTTAAATAAAAAGGTAAAATTAATTTTACGCCTAAATACATTTATTCAAAGCTGCATTGATTTGATTCCTTACTATTCGTTAACTCGAAGATTTTTTTATTTATTTATAAAGATATTCAATAAATATATTTTTATTATTCTTTTGTAAAAACGATACAATGTTGAGTTAACATATTTTTAAAGCTATGAAACCATTTTAAAAGTAATATGAAATGGAAATTACGGTTATAATTTATAAATTTTGTTTTTACAATTGCGTTAATCAATTACTTTTTTATTTCAATTTTAGGATTCAAGCAATAAAAAAAGGAAAATTACGTCATATTACAATTTTTGTACTAGAGCGCAATTCTTATAATCATATTCGTATTGGTATTTTATTTTTTACTGTCGAATTCGAAGTGTCTTTGTCGAAGTGTTGGTCACCTAAATTTTTGTATCAAAATTAGTGACTTATTCAAGTATAAATGGAAAAATTATCATTCTTTTTTCTAAAAAATTATTTAAGACAAAAAATATGCACTGAATATTCAAATTGATCTTTGGGTTGGCAATGACGATTAGTAAATCTTTTTTGTTTCTTTTATGCTTGATCCCGCTACAGAAAAATTGTTAATTATCCATCAAGGTTTCAAAACCGACGCTAATTGGATAATTATTTCTCGCAATATTTTTAAATATAAGCCTTTAATTTTGATTATTTTTGATTTTAATCAATTTATTTATTTATGCTTGCAGCACTTAACTTTTAAGGATGTCAGTCCATTGCTTAATAAATATAGTTGGGTAATGCCAACATTTTTTAATTACAAGTTGTTATGCTAATTTTTTAATTCAATTCATTATTTTTTAATGCAAAGCTAAGCCGAGAATTATTTGCTAAAAATATCGAACCCGCAGAATTTAGACAAAGCTAATATTCTTTTAACATATGTAATTATTTATTTTTAATTGCAAAAATTTCATTCGCCAACATATTATAATATTTTGATAATTATGCTTGGCATAGCTTTATATAAAAATTGGATTAAAAAATAGTAAATTTGTAACTATTTACTGTTAAGTTAATAAGTTCAAACATAGTTAAACCTAATAAATTAGCTTTCACATTTTAATAAAAACAATTTAATTAATTTTTTATTTTCCGATTTTGCCCAGCCCTGCTGCAGACCGTTTTTTATTGACCTTCAATTAACATTTGTTGATGATATTTTTTCAAATTGTTTTATTATTTACAAAATTATAATAAAAGTTTGCCTTTTCGACTGTCTTTTCTTTAGTCGCAAACGTTTCTCAACCTTCGCTCTGGTTTGGACGGTACCTTGCTAAAAAATATAATTAAAAAGGAATTTACTCTAAATATTTCCGAAGCCTTTATGCCTTTTGGCCTTTAGCGCGTTAAGTGCTTGGCTATACGTAGCTGGAAAATTCTATTTCCATAAAATCCCCTTTTTGATAAAACCATAATATTCATAAATTTTAAGGTGTAATATGTTGGAATTACCCAACTATCGCAAAAATGGCTATAACTTTGAAAACAAATTAATATAAGAATTGGTAAAGAACATTGTAGAGTCAAACGCAAAATAAAAAAAATAAATTAAAAAAAAGCATGTTCCAGGAAATAAAAGAAAAAAAACATTTTTAATAAAATGGAAAAAATTTATTCAGTAAGTCGTATTTATTATAATATAATAAAAATTACCCAATTTTATAAAATTTTCGGCAAAAAGAACTTAATTATTAAAACGAACAACTAAATTGATTAAAAATGCGTGTTATGCGAATTTAGAAAAAAAAAAGTTTTGTAGCCCAGGTTAGTTAAACAATTATCATCACATTGAAATTAACGCTCACAAAATTGATGATCTGAGGAATTACAGTGAAAAAAACATATTTTTTTAATAACCAACTTTTTTGAACAGTAAAATTTTAATTGATTATAAAATTTATTATATTTTATATATGCCTCATTGAAGCACCAGTTATAAGTTTAATACAATTGTATATGAAACAATAGACCAATTGAGCATGTTTATTAATTAAATATGAATTATTGAATTGTTTTGAGAATGGGAAAATTGGAGGACCAAAACGCCTGTAATACAAAACGCTTGATAAAGGTGACTGTGTCAGATAGGGTGCAAAAGAAACAATTAAATTACTTAAAAGAGAAAATTTGGAGCGCAGTTGCCATGCAACCAAAAAAATTAATATTATCACGCTTTAAATTATGATATTTTCTGTTATGAATACGTATAAAACAACTGAAAGAATTTTGGACTAGCAATCAATATTCATTTTTATTTAGGCTGTTGCTCGATCGCATATTTTTACGGTAAAAGTCTGCGAAATGAATTGGCTGTTGAACGATAAAAATTGTATTTAACAAAAATATATTGCATATTTATGTGCCTGAAACCTTAAATTTTTATACACAAGAGACAATACAAAAAAGGCGAAAAAATATTGAAAAATTTTGCAACCAATCAAAAATCTTCACGGAGATCGTCATTAATAAAAAAAATTACCCTTTATAATAATATATTATTTTACACAACTAAATATTCTTTTTAAAAATAATTTTATATTTTGTTTATGCAGCTATTTTCTTAAATCTTGCAAATACTATCAATATACCTAAATTGAAAAGAGTGCAAATTTTCACTCTTCTTTCCATTAAAATAAAAAACTATTTACCATTTAGAAAATAATTTTAAATTTTATCAGCGGCAATAAATAAATAATGTGTTAGTTAATTATAAATATAAACTTATTCACATATATTGACAAAAATTGCTGAGAAAATTGTGGAATTATTGTATAAAAACTCAAAAATTAACTTGCAAATTTGCAATGTAATTCAAAGGAAATACGCACAGTAATTTTCAAGAAAAAATGAATGCAAATAAATTTGTGCGACTGAATAATGGAATCTAGCATTTTTTAACCCCAAAAATCTACAAATCATAATCATACAATTAAAAAAATAATAACACCAAACACATCTTCTAAATTTGATAAAAAATAATTATAGCAGCAAATAAAAAATAACATGGTAAAATTTATAGATTAGAAACAAGCATTAAATATCTTATTTACATTGGTAAATCGGCACAAAATTTTGAAATTTAAAATTATAACTTTAAAAATCAAATAAACAAAGTATCGATTTGTTTATGCACAACTTACATAAACCAAAAAACCAGTAATTAAAATTAAACACAGAAATGACGGACCACTGACATTGTGGAATATTCATAGCTTTATGCACATTTCAGCGACCAAATCGTCAACTAAACGCAGGCATCCTCGTGAGTATAATGAAAATAATATAAAAACGCGATTAACAAATGACACCAAAACACCAAAAAAAAATAAATAAAGATTTACAGATAACAATCTATTAAAAACAATTATTACTATGTTTCATTTATATATATAATAATATACTGAAAACAGCCCCAAAGTTGAAAACAAAATTCACCGCATATGACAAATAATGACAGCAAATTTTAATGAAAGCGGCATTCAGACAAAATTAAAAACAAACCTAAAAATAAAATTTTCACTTTTATATTGCTAGTAGCTACGCAAATAATTAAAAATATGTAAACTTCAAATCCGCATATAAATTTCTATGCTCTTAAAATGAATGAATTGGTTTATTTAGCTGATATATATGTAAATTTTAATAATGTTTTTTTAAATCATAATACCGAGATATTATTGAAATTTACAACAACAATTTAAACAAAATGTAAAGCTCACAAATAAAAAATTATTGAGGGCAAAAAACTCTTTTAATCTTATTATAAAATAATTTAATATTATGTACGAATGTACGACGTAATAGGATGGGAAATCCAATAATAGTTGTCAGATAAAGTAAAAACATTACCACGAAGGATTATCAATGCCGTGTTTTGATTTTTTTGTCAGCAATTGGATTTGTCATTTTCGAACAAATTGACATCGAATTGCGAGATATTGGAGACGAAACGGACAAAATTATATGATACCCAGATGCTAACCGCTAGCCTTTTTGGGTTTAGATAAATTCAACCTGCGCAGAAATCGTAAAAAATATTCATATACAAATTATATTTCTTACTTTCACAGAAAAAACTAAAATATTAAGAAAATACTATCTAAAATTTGAAAATAAATACCTAATATAAACTAAAAATTTATTAAATGATAAACTAAAAATAAAACAGCCAATGCGGGTGAATTCCGCACCAGGGATGTGATGATGGTCAAACTGCATTGTCAGTGAGTGAGCTTTGTTTTGGTGATATTAAGTAAAATATTTAGTGTTTTTTAGTTCATATTTTGGACTTTTATGGTTTCGCCTTAGGTTGCGGCAATTTTTCGGTTTTCGAAACCAATTGTCAATTAGTTTTTTTATGTTATATCTTTTTTTTCGTAATTTATTTTTATTCAAGATTCTTACTTTTCAATAAAAAGAATTAAACTGGGTTTAAATAGTTAATCTTAAAAATATTTATAACATTTGTAGCTATTAAAATCGGACCAATTCCAATGCAAAGCAAAAAAGGAAAAATAACAATAAAAAAGGTTCGCTATTGAATTTTATGTAGATAGGAACCCAAAACTAAAAGCAATCAACATTGGTTAAATAACGACAACCAAATTTAGCATGTGCACACATTGTCGGCCACCCAATAGACCATATAAATAAAAAGCACTAACAATAACAATATTTTATCAAAAAAATTAATATTTCAAATATTGCTTAAATAATAGAAAATTTATTTATGAAGATGAAAAATAACAAATCTAAGAAAAATGAATCAATAAAGAGGATATTACAATTTAAGAAAAATTTTGATTTTGAACTTATTAAATAATGTTATTATATTTACAAGAAAATCCAGACAGTGATGAATACGAGAAGTTTTTTCCAATTAACATGGAAAGGAATGCGAAAAATCATCAAATAAAATAAGTTTTTTATAAAATTAATTATCTACGTGGATGCATTCAATTTCTTGTCGGCCAACTCTCTACATATCAAAGAAACGTTCATCGGCGTAGAAAGGCGTTTTAGACAACGATTATTTTAAATATCAAAGTATTTATTCAGCAAATTAATAAATTTAATTTCAAAAACCAAAATGTTACGTCTCTCCATATTAAAAGCTCTCGTCGTTGGGTGGAATGAATTTCATCAACAGAAGATTAAATTTTTGGACAAACAAAAACACTTCACAAATAATATTTTTAAAAAAAGCTAAAAAAATATTTTAAAATTTTTATTGCTAAAAAAATAAAACAAACCTAGTCCCTAGTTCAAATCACTGTAAATATTGTTTTAGCAACGCTTAGCTATTTTATTAGAGCAAAATCAATAGGCGAACAAATAAAAATCAGTTTTTAAAATCATAACACTAAATAATACTCTGGTATAGAATTTTACGAAAACGTAACAAATATATTTACGAACATTTTTTCAATTTCATTAAAGGTAGTTAAACTGGTTACCAGTGAAAAATAAAGCTCAATTATAATAATTGAAATTGAATACAATTCGAATATGTTTAACAGAGTTATAATGACTAAATTAATTGTTTTAATTCCAACAACTTATTCAACAAAAGTTTTTTTAATATTGTTAAAATTTTAAAATACCCAACTGTTATTTTTTAATTGCGTCTTTAAAAATATTATCAAGAAATTATTCATTAAACCGTGCTTGATGTTAAAAATAATTGCTTACCTTTTTAATGCTTTTAAACCGCTTTGGTTTTTTTAATTTAGGTTGTTTTTATTTGGATCTAATAAAACAATCATAGATTTAAGTCCGACTTATTATTTATATACATGTTTTTATTTATTTTATCATTTTGCCTTTATTTTTGGGTTTTAATTTTATGCTTGAACAGGCTTATGATTTTACACAATTTTCCCACCAAATCGTCGCTTTATTAATCATTTTTTTCATGTCTGAACTTTATTATGTTTTATATGATATGTAAGTAATTCATTTATACAATAATTCTTGCTTTTCATTGTACTAAATTTAATTATGTTTTTAATGCCTTTATTTTAAGTGAATTATTTTTTTGTTACTAATTAATTAGTAAACATATAATGTTGGTACACCTTTTTTTTCGTATGTTATATGTGATTTAAGTTACTTTTGTTGTCTTTCTGTTATTTTCTTTATTGAATAAATTTTAAACTATAATTTTTGGGTGTTGTTTTTTGCTTCAAAGTAGGTTAGGACGGGACCGGGACTTTTGGGAAAACCGGGACCGGGACTAAACCCGGGACTACTGGACAAAACCAAGAAAAAAAATGCTGGTAAAAAACCGGGACCATTATAAAGGGATTTAAAGGAATTTTGGAAACCCGGGACTAAAATTTCAGTAAAATGGGAAAAATTGCCCATTTCAGTACTGGCCCCGGTCCCGTCCTACCCTTACTTCAAAGTCAGAAGGGAATCTAGACTTAGAAAAAAGCTAGTTTGAGAAAGCAACATTTTGAAATATATGCCAACGCCCAATAAAAACAGTTTTTTTAGCAAAAAATCGTAAAAAATAAAATTCATTACGACTTATAAATAACAATTGATATTTTTGAATCAAATATATTAAGATTGTTCGGAAATTTTTATGGAGGGAGGAACTTTTAATGTACATTTGATAGTGTATTATTCATATTTTGTTAAATACAATTGCAAAATTTTATATAAATTATATTTAAAAAATTAAACTTTAAGAAATATATAATTGAAAATGTTTGAACAAGATTTATTTATAAAGCAACTTTAGTATATCTCTTAAAATAAAATAAAAGGGTACCGAATTAATAATTTTTCAATCACCGATTAAATGTTAACTCAAGAGCTAAAAAATCCTTTTTTACAAATGTTTTAGAATTCAAGACAAATATGATAAAAGATAAAACACTGTGCTTTTTGCAACAGATAAACTAATAAACAATTTTTTGAAAATAATATTTAAAAAATTACCAGACAATTTCGTCGCTTTTAATTTAATTAAACAAGCTTCCAATTATGAATTGGATAGGTCGAGATCAGTTATGCTGAAAACCAAACATTAACCTTAAAACGCCTTATAAGCAAATGTTTGACCCATAAATTTTAAAGTTCAATTATACTTTTATGTTACAACAACAAAATAAATTGATTTGATTATTTTATAATTATTATAAAACACCGTTAAAAAAGTCTAAATTTGTAATGTATTCAACACATATGCACATCAACGTTTTATTTACGTAATAAGTCTTTTGAATAAGTAAGTAACTGTTCGAGACAAAAAATTCATGTTAAAGATATATAAAAAATATTTTAAGAATTATTGAAATTAGAATATAATACAATTAAAAATAAATAAGCCCATTGTTTAAAAATAATATTCTGAATATATTTAGAAAATATAAATAATGCACCGTTGCTTTAGTGACAATATTTAAAATAATACCCAACTTATTTAAATACCCTAATATAATATATTAAGTAAAATTTAAAATTGAGATAGCTTTCTACTTCATAAAAAAAATTGTTATTTATTTTTTATGTATATGATATTTTTTGTTAATAGCAAACGAACATTGTAATTGTAATGTGGGCGTTATATAAATAATTATTATTTTTTGATTTTTAGTAATAATTCGATTTAATTGTGCCCTTGGACTTTTAATTTTATTTTTTCAAAAATTTAGTTGCATAGTGATTTTATCCATTTTCTAATAAGTTCTTTGATTTCTTTTATTGAGGTTTTAGGTATTTTGTTTTGTAAAATTAAATTAATTAACTTTCCAATTAGAAGCGCGTTGCTGGGATCTTAATACGGTCACGAAACGGAGCTTCGCATGCGTCGGATCAGTGCATTGTGTTAAACCCCATGGAAAATGTACTCTTTTGCGCGGTCGGGCTTCACCAACCAAATTTAATAAATAATGAGTTTTACTTATTTTTAAACATCAACCTAATTAAATTCAAATTTCTTATTTTCAGTCATTTTTATAAAGCATTCCTAAATCTGTGTCATATTTCTTATCAATTTTATTGTTAACTATTAATTTTTTAATTAGTTCTAGTTAATAATATGCATACTTCATTTATATAGCGGATATTTTATTGTGTTTGTCTATGCAGTTGAACAACATTAAATAAGAAAGTAAATATTTTATTAAAATCAGTTTGGTGTCAAAATAATTATAATTTTTCATTAAATTGTACCACAATTTGATAATAAAAGCAGTATTATGTGTCTCTTCAATGTATTAATTTATTTACTAAAATATTTATAGCATATTCCAATAGAAGCTAAAATCCAATTGGCAAACGCGAAATTATTGCATTTTATTCAAAAATTTTAAAAGTATATAATCTACGTAGTTTAGTTTATTATTTCAAAATTGAACCTTTGGTAAAAATTAAATTTTTCACACCTCAAAAAGTATTTAAATTTTGGTTTTTTATTGATGCTGCGCAGTCGATGCACACATTGCTATGATTGCCCTTTGTTGTGAGGAGATTATAAATTATTTTTGAATTGTTCTGTCATCGGCATTAATATTTTAATAAAAACAGTTTACAATTTTTTTCAATGAGATCGTATTATTATTTTAAATATTTATTGCCTCTTGCCGGGATCGTTTGGACATTTGTCCGGGTCAGTGGCGGTGGAAGTGCAGAGATTGAGACAATGTCAGAGGGGAGGGAATTCCAGGAGTTGGTGCAGCGGTGAAGGAATAAATTGGAAATGAATGGGGTTTTTCTTTTTTTGCGGATTTGGAGAGAATGACGGCGACTTAATTTACTTTAAAGTACAGTTAAATGAGTTAAATGTAATAAAAGTTTGCACTCAATTGAATTATAAAAATAAAATATTATGCAGTGATTTAAATAATTTTACTATCATAAATTAACATCCATAAACATATCATAAAACCAACTTCGGTCAGGCGTCAGGTGGTATTTTAAACATTTGCTTTTAACAACATCCTAATTGCGTAAATGCCGTCATCATCAACTCTCTTCCGGTTCGAACCCAGATACGGATAACGACTCAAAATGGCATGATGTCATTTCTGTAGCAAGCCGATGGAGTTATTGAAAAATGCAAAAATTTGTTTGATCTATGTATTATAAAAACAGATTTTAAATATTTAAGTACCTATAGAAAACACATATGTTATAAATTTTAAGGTAATTTTTTTTTTAAACAAAGCCCCACTTCTTTAACATTTAATATTTAGTTTTATCAAACCTTTAGTGCTGTTATATCAATTTTAAAAATAATTTTAATATGTTATACATTTTAATTAAGATTATATTTATTTTTAATTGAACTTAAATAGTCAAGTTTTTATAGCGATTTAAAGTAAAACTAGTAATGAATTTATTGACAAATTAAGGGCGCCTAGGACTAAAACTGACCAAATCTAATCGAATTATGTAATTTAACGTTTATTATAAGTAATTGAACTAAAATAATTAGTTTAAAAATAAAACAAAGTGGAACAATAAATATTCATTTAGGTACTCGTCATTACTTATTGACATAAAATAAACTAAAAGGATAAATATTCCAAAAATTTTAAAATCATGATGGCCTAAAATTGAAAAAAGCTTTTATACTTAGACTTATAAATGATTATATACCTAATAATAAAATACCTTGGCCTGTTTTTAAACAAAATTCAATCCTAATATTAAAATTAAGCTTATACAAAAATATTTTTCTTCATCTATATTTTTTAATTGGACAAAATATTTGGATTACTATTTGTACAAATATGTCTCTAATTATAACGATATTAATAAAAATTTAAGAAATATGTTGGGTTTAGCCAATAATATAAAATTCAAATTAATTAAAAAATTTGGAATTTATTTATTGAATAATTAATTTTTAGTTTTTTATTCAGACGAATTATGGGTAGTTTTAAATTTTTGAAAATTTATATTTTGTATTCCTAATCACTAGGGCTGGGATTTATATGTGCTAAAAACCCCAAAATATGTATGTTTTTATGTGCTAAAAAATGCCAAAATATGTGCTAAAAACCCCAAAAATGCCAAAAATATGTGCTAAAATATGTGCCAAAAATGGCCAAAATCTAGTCAGTTTATGCATAAAACCCTTCAAAATTCATCTATCTTTATTAATTTTGCTCCTGTTGTAAATATATAATTTTTTACATGTTTTGGAAAATTTTATAAAAATATCAAAAGTAAAAAATTTTTAAGGAAAATGTCGATCGTTGAGGGTGGATTTTTGGTCCAAGACAAAGTCATTTTTTAGGGGTGCATTTTTGAAAATTTTAAAAAATCGATCCTTAGGGGTGTATTTTTCGTTTTTATTGCATTTTTCTTAAGGAATTTTTTGAAGATGGCGAAATATGTGCTAAAACTCTGAAAAAGCTTAAAATATGTCAGTAAATATGTGCTTAAAAATACCCCCAAAATATGTTTTAATTGTGCTAAAAAGTCGCTCTAATTCAAAAAATTTTCAAAACAAATGCTATTTTTGGGCTTCTTTCATGGTAAGGAATCCACGAAAAAAATATGTTATAACATAAAAATCCCAGCCCTACTAATCACTATTATTTTAAAAATGTATTAAATATTGCTTTCGCAACATTCTTAAAGGTACTTTATTTTCTTTTAATTTAAGCCTCATTTTCAAATTCTTTTCCATTTATGATAATTATAAGCTAACTTGTTTTATGCTACCTACCAATTGAAAAATCTTATTTGTCCAAAAGTTTTTCAAGAAATTTATTTTTATAGTGGTTCCAAAAATATTTAAAAATTTTGAAAAGCGCGTTTTTCTTAAATCATTACATTTTTAATTAAATTAGTTGCAATTTTTAAATTCCTAATTTCATTTTATTGATTTTTTAATAGACATCTAAAATGTCCTTGCTTCCCCAAACTTTCTTCTGTTCTTTATAATCGGCGGCATAGTTTTTTGACTATTTTAAAAAGCGTGAAAGGTTAAGGAGATAAATTTCTTTTTTATCGACAGCGCCAGCTGTCAATTTGGGTCTTTATTTTTTTAATTCAAAATTATGCATTTACCGTTGATTACACTATTTAAAAAAAAATAAATTTGCCAAATTATAAGTTTTTTTAAATTATTGGGGTAATTATTAATATAGCAATCTAATTTTTGCCTTTCTAGATTTGATTGAGTGCAAAAGGCACTAAATGCATTGAATATTTCTTTGGTTGCTTTTTCTTTATATTTTCACGATTTAACTTTTTTAAGTTAACAGATCCTCTTCGTTAAATTGGGGGTTTGAATTCAAAATGTTTTGCTAATTTCATAATAGAATTCCTTTTTGTAAGGATTAAAATAATATATCGCAGACACGTCGCCACGATAGTGCGTGGTTTTTTGGCAATTGTTTCAAACTGTTTTTTGTTGAGACGTGGGCTCGCATTCCATCCGAAGTTGTTGGCCAGAGCTTATTACATTATTCTTTTATTAATCAAAATTTTAATAAATTAAATTTATAGTAGGTACTGTATATTGTCAACTAAGCTTAAGATCTTTTCTGTTGTAATTCGTTTACACATCCTTTTGAGCAGCACAAAGACTGTTTTTACTTTAAATTAGTACCTTTTGTTGCCAACCCTGATTTACAAATTGATTAATCTAAAAAACACAAAACATTTGTGATTAATCCAATAGTATCGGAGAAAAAAAACATAAACCAAATTATATTTGATTAAAACTAAATATACAAAAATTATTTTTATAAAAAATGCAAACGTGCAATTGAATTATAAAATTCATTTTAATGTACTTTGATTATGAATTTGACCCGCACCTTTTCTCATTATCTTAAAGCGTTCAGCGCGAGGCGCGCAATAAGACCCAAGTCTAATGAAGTTTCCCAAAATCATTTTAATAAAAATTTAAATCAAGAAATATGGAAATTTCAGAATTGTAAATTTGTGGCAAACCAAAAATTAAAATTTCATGTAATGTATTGACAAAAGGCAATATTAAAAAAACAGATAAACACGCAATAGATATATTCAGAGTATGAAAGAAAAACATAATAACGCTCCTACAATTACTTATGCGCAGCAAAACAATTCACACAAAAATATATTCTTACACAAATGCATAATTAATCAATAATATATAAATGTTAAAATGTTGTTTTATTTCAATAAAAATTATTTATTTATAAATTACAAAACTTGCTTTTATTAAAATCTAGTATTGATAAAAGAGTGCTAATATAATAAAAGTCCAAAAAAACTTAAAACAAAACAAAATAAAATAAATTTTGGCGCAAATTTTAATGATAAGTATATGTAATAAATAAATAAAGTTTGAAATTACATAAATATTAAATATAATGTAAAGTAATGAAAATCATAAAATTTAAGCAAAGATGGAGTATTTTAAAAACCTCATGGGTTAGAATTTTCAATGCGTTAATTCTATTAATATTAATCATACATATTTCAAATAATAATAGAGTTAAATAACATTGATGCATTTGATGGTGATATACTATAAAAACACTACAATCATGTTTGATGTTAGAAAAACAAAAGTGCTAATAACTAAAAAAGCAAAAGATATTGTTTTGAAAAGCGAACTGCGGCAGTTAAAGCTGATCTCCATTAAACATGATTTCCATTGAACTGATCTCCATTGATCTCCTCCATTGATCTCCATTGTACATGGATAATGTTAACAAAATATCAAACAAAAATAAATTATTAAAAAGAAAAATGGGAAGGATATTATTATAATTGGCTGAAAAGTAAATAATATGGCAAAAAAGCTGTTTAAGGAAAAAATGAAATTTGTTATACTATGAAATTTAAAATAATTAATTTTTCTAAAAATACATTGTTGAGTAAATATTTATAATATTGCTAAATGCTAAAGTAAAAGCGAGTATAAAAAATTTAATAATATTATACGATGAAGCTGGCAAACCAAAGAAGGATGGTTTAAATAAAACTTTGTTTAAATATTTTGAAATAAAATTACCTACCTTTTATTTTTATATATAAATAATGTTGCCAATTATTTCAACAAATCTTCGAGTAGATCGAAAAGCTAATTCAAATTCGCTGAGCCTCTCCTTAAAAATATGGATTAAACTATGAGATTGATATCATAATAATTGTAAAAAAAATTTCCGTAAAAGCAAGTCAAATAAAAAAGTCTTTAAATTTTTTAAATCGAGTGCTAAATATTTAAACAAAATAAATAAATAAAAAACATGATTTACATTTTTTGTTATTGAAAATAATAAGCCTTTTTAATATTTCAATTAAGATTTTTTTTTCTGTTTATTATAAGTAAAGCTGATACTTTTTAAATAAAAAACAATTCTAACGAATATAACTTCAAATCCTAACTTAGCTCGGATTTTTGATTTGAAAACTTTAAGATTTAATCTTGTTTTGTTTTGTTTTTAACTAGATTATTGTAAAAATAAAGAACAGAGAATTCATATTAACAAGAAATTAAAAAAATTCCAAGTCATAAAAATTATAAAAACTCGTTTAAATATACTTAAATTTTATTTGTTAAGGAGAGATGACCAATTAATTATAAATTTGATTAATTAAATTGAAACTTATAAACAATATACATCAACTAAAGGTTCACATATTTTATTTATATAAATTTAAAAATTAAAACTAAATTTAATAAAAATTGGATATGAAAATATAGATTTTTATGAACACGCATTTAATAGCAACTAACAAATCGAATAAAATTGCAAGATGAACAAAGATTTATTGGCATTGGGGCACATATGGCGCCAGTGCATTCAAAAGTCACAGGAATCAATGCTTACATATTTTAATTCTATTTAAACTTGTTAAAAAATAGCGTATGAAAACGGTATTATAAGTTTCAAAATTAAAACTTAATATCAAAATAATATGTTTAACTAAACCAAAAGTAAACTAAAATTATAAATACATGCTCCATTTTAATTCATTGTTTGGATTCTGAGTAAAAACTTTAGCAGAACATTTTAAAAATTTTACTCAAAATATAACTCAAATACTCTTTATTCTGCTTATTCGGTTATATAAATGTATAGATTTGTTATTATAACCAATAAAAAATAATAATTAAAACTAAAAATGATATAAAATACAAAGAATAATTTGGCTCAAGATTAAATGTTCTCACGGATTTCTTGCGGCAGCATTTTTATCTCAAGCGTTATAGATATGTTTAAATTTTTGTGAACTTTAGACAACAGGCGTCTAAGGTTTTGTGTTAAGAATTCTAACTTACATAAATTTAAAAAAAATGTTAGTTTATAATTAATATTTAAAAATTTGTTTTTTTAATTTTTAAAAAGTAGCTATAACAACAAATTTGCTGCAAGTTTTTCATTAACATAATTTAACAATATTGTGCATTAAAAAATATTTTTATAAATTTTATAAAATCACTTAAATTTTCAAAACAATAATCTCTTAAGATAAGAAATTAAAACAAATTTGTTAAAAACAAATAAACCTTTTCTCGGGTCTCGACTCGCGACTTTTTCAAAAAATTTAATAAAGTACCGAAACCCATCGGTCCTTTTGAAAAGGTCTTTCCCGTACCGACCGATCTTTAATTAAAATATTATAAATTTGTTTTTATTTTGTATTTCATTTTTTGGAACCTTAACATTTTACTACGATATGATAAATAATCGGCACAATTTATTAACATAAGTAAATTTAATAACATTAAACATTGGAATAATATTAATAGTTTTATATTCTTTATTTTATAAAGACGCATATTATCAGTTTAGAGTAGAGACCGGTCGAGACGAGATCTCGGCTCGAAATCTCGAAAAATCTCGACGAGATTCTCGAGAAATCTCGTTTCACATCTTGTCTCGAATAAAACTGAATTTTCGAGATTTTTCAAGATACGGGATTTTTTCGAGAATCTCATCTCGTGTCTCGCTCGAAAGAAGCTCGTTTGTCATAATTGTTAAAGTGAAAACACGATGTTTTTCTTTCTGTAATTTTTTATTTAATCATTTTCTTATAATTGGCGATTGCGGAACTTTTTCCAATCGTCCAGCAATTGGTAACGGCAGTCGCTACTCCGTTGCTGATTCCCAATTTTTATAATTTATTTTAATTTTTGAATTTTATTATGTAAGAGTATATATATATTTTTTAAAGTTGATTTTTAAATTGGGTAGTTGCCAAGGCTCGGAGTTTTACAAATTTTCTCAACTATATTTTACTGAACTTTTGTTTGTCCTATTATAACAGAATGTTTAACAAGCTTTTTTTAAAAAATTTTATATTTTAATATTGAATTTTTTAAATGTGCTTTTCTGATTAGAAAACGTACAAAACAAAAGGTTACGCATTCATGCACAGAAACTCTGGCAGTATTCTGCTCACGGGTTTCATTTGCTCTTTCAATTTCTGCTTGGAACATATTGTAATTGTCCCAGCGCTCGTGGCCTGCAGCTTTTGCAGTTCTCGTGAAGGGAATTTTTTAAAATTGATTTTTTGCCTTAAAAATTTAATGAAACATAATAGCATAATTTCTGTGAATCTGTAGTTGCATTATTTACGTTTAATGTAATTGCAAGCAATATTAATTCACTTTAAATTACTTTGTACATAGACAAGTTGATATTTTATTCGTTCCACAAGTTAATAAATCGTGCATAAATGATGTGATGAATTTTTTAAACTTTTCAAAAACCATTAACAAGTTATTTTTTAATAAGATTTACTTCTAATTCATTTAACTTTTTTATTTTTAAAAAAAAATTTCTTTTGAACATTTAAAAAAAATATTTTTTGATTGTTAGTTTATTTACTTATAAAAATAAAATATTTATTGTAAGTCGGGCTGGGAAATTGATACATAACACCAAGTTCTTGAATCTTTTATTGTCAAAATTTAAACTAGGGTTGTCACCCCGCGTGCGGGGTTGAGAATTGCGGGGTCGGGGTTTTTCGGGGGCGGGACTGTCGGGGTCGGGGTCGGGGTTACCCAAATCGGTCGGGGTCGGGGTCGGGGTTGCGGGGTTTTTTTAAATTTTCCTCAAAATTTTAAAGGTCAAATTTTTGAATAATTTTTAAAATTTATAGACATTAGAGCCAATAATTTTTAAATTTGTTCTTATTTTAAAGATAAGGGATGCAGGGCTAGATCAAAACTAAAAAGAAAGTCGAAATCGGAAATCGAAACTGAAAAGTTCGAAATCGAAAATCATCAAAAAGTCGAAATTTAAAGTAAATCGAAATTTTTTTTTATATGACTAAAAAAATTATTTTATTAAAATAATTTATTATAATAAAAATTGTTTGATAAATCGTCATTTTTTGCTGCAGTGGCCCTTCTTAGGCTTAAAACTTTTGGGTGGGGGTGGGGGGGGAGGGTCGGCGGTGCCGATAGGCGCCGCCGAGAAAAATTTTGAATTTTCGACTAATTTGTTAAGGGATTTGCCTAATTTTTTGAAGCCTTTAGGAGTGTACTTTTAGGCAAGAAATCTGCAAAATACGCGTCTAAATAAGCACGAAATTCTATGAAGAATCCTGACAAAAAAAATTGAAGTGATCTTGGCAAGCTAAATTCGAATTTTATTTCATTTTTCTTAAGAAATTTTCGAAAAAAGCTTGAAATAGGCACAAAAGTTCAAAAAAGTCGCCAAAAATGCCAAAAAAAATAGGCTCGAAAAAATCTTAAAATACTCTCGAGTGCCTATTTTAGACGCGAAACCCCAAATTAGGTTTTCCTAGGTATGAATAGCCTCGTTAAAACGTCAAAATTTCCGGCTAAAAACATGTTTTTCGTGCTTAAAAAAATAGGCAAAAACCTAAAAATCCCATCCCTAGTGATGAATTATTCAAAAATTCATCTTTTGCACACATTTTATTTAAAAATATTTGGAAATTTATTAAAAAGTTCCATTATTGGGGCAAAATAAGGCCAAATAAACGTAAATAAGTGCTTGCATTCAAACGGATTCGAACCCAAACGAACACTTTACCCGCCGGACAGACATACCACCAAGACACCAATTTTATATCATGCATTTTGTAAAAGTTCAATAAATTTTTGTCAAAAAGTATGCAAGACCACAGCCAAGCCCTCGGAAAAAATGAATTTTGTCACTCAATGATGCCATCTTTAGGGGTGTATGCTAACCCCGACCCCGAGTCGGGGTTGGGGTTCGGGGTCGGGGTTTTTCGGGGTTAGAAGTGTCGGGGTCGGGGTCGGGGAAAACCCCGAAAAATGGCCTAAATTTGCGGGGTCGGGGTCGGGGACGGGGTCGGGGTGACAACCCTAATTTAAACCTAATTGATACAGCTCTGGAAGCAAAATTAATTATTGAATTTTAGCAGCATTTGTCTATTGTGTTTATATTTGTTGACTTTTTCGCATATTTGGGATGCGTTTAAATTTGATGTCGTTTGATTTTATTTTGTTTTTTATTTTTATTTTTATTAACCGTTATACGTAATATTATAGGCGCCTAAGTTATAGATGAACAGACTTCAAAGATGCATGATATGACAAAGTAAGAACGTGCCGATTTTTCAATCAGTAGATTAAATGTTAGCTCAAAAGCTGAAAATGGTTTTTAATGAGTTATTCTTCAAGGGTTCATGTATTACCTTCTTGATGAAGAGCGGATATTTAATTAATACACATTATGAATATTTCTGATTAATTTAAATAATATATACAGATATCCGTAAATTAAATTTTTCATATTCTTTAATATTTTAATAATTTGTCAATTAAGCTGCTAACCATGGCAGTCATTACCGAGTGCTTTTGGCCTCATTCAAATGTAATCTGGGCTTTTGAATACGATTAATAATTGATGATTGTACATTTTATATTTTGAAAATATAATTATTTAATTAATTTTAAATTTAAGTAAGAATTCTTCCGTATTAGTGAAGTTTCTTAATCCTTTGATTTTTCCACCTTAAGCATATTGCCCTTTTGAAAACGAATTTGCTGATGTATTAAAATTTACTTAATACATTTTTAAATAAAATTGTTTTTTATAAAATATAGAGACCCCAAAACCTCCTATTGCGCACATAATACATTTATGTCGCTTATAACGCTGCGAAATGTTGACAATCTTATAAAATTGTAATGCGAATCAGCTTGCAATATTACAGATTATGCTTTTATGCTACATTTTTAATTTCTGTCGCATATAAGATTTTCTAAATCAGTATATAAAAGTTATTTATCCAAAAATAATAAAATATTTTTTAAAGTTCGTGTTTCCAGCACTTTTTATCGTTAATGCCTTAATAATGGTGAAAATATGGCTGGAAATATAAATTGTTATTTAAATCAACAACCTCGATCTATTTTATTATTTTTTAATTTAGAGTTTTATAGACCTTTTAAAATTAAAATTTTTAATATTAACTTTTGTATCATCTGTTGATATGTATAAAAGTTTTTAAATTAGAAATAAATTATCAACACTTTGAATTTTAGTCTCATCATTATTATTATTTTAATTTAGTTAATTAATATTTTTATTTTTTTGTTGAATTTTTAAATTTATGGCGTGGATTTAAGTTCATAAAAAGCATTAATTGCTTTTTTTGTCTATTTGAATTTAGTTTATTATATGTAAACAACTAGTGTGAATCGATGAGGTCTATAGAAGAAGGAATGTTGATGGGAAAGCGCAAAGCGCTTAAGGACGCGGCTTCGCCGCGTTGCTAGATTTTGTTTTGCCTTTTTTGGTGAAAATCGATGTTTTAGCTGGCCTGTCTGAAAATTTGCAAAATTTTTCCAATCGATACCTACACCATTCGATAGAGCTCGAAAACTCTACATTTCTTCTTTTGACCCCATCCAGCTACGAGCAATGCGCGACGAGTTATAACACGGGGGCTTTTTGGTTCATTCTTGGTTTCCGGAACACTAAATTCTGGTCGAGCTGGCTTTCCGGAACAGGAAATTCTGGTGCACTCTGGATTTCCAAAACAACAAATAGCAAATTCTGGTTCATACTGTCTTTCCGGAAAACCTAATTCTGGTCCAGCTGGCTTTCCGGAGTACCAAATTCTGGTGCATTCTGGATTTCCAGAATATCAAATAGCAAATTCTGGTTTATACTGTCTTTCCAGAAAACCTAATTCTGGTCCCGCTGGCTTTCCGGAGCACCAAATTCTGGTGCATTCTGGATTTCCAGAATATCAAATAGCAAATTCTTGTTCATACTGTCTTTCCGGAAAACCTAATTCTGGTCCAGCTGGCTTTCCGGAGCACCAAATTCTGGTGCATTCTGGATTTCCAGAATATCAAATAACAAATTCTGGTTTATATCTTTCCGGAAAACCTAATTCTGGTCCAGCTGGCTTTCCGGAGCACCAAATTCTGGTGCATTCTGGATTTCCAGAATATCAAATAACAAATTCTGGTTTATATCTTTCCGGAAAACCTAATTCTGGTCCAGCTGGCTTTCCGGAGCACCAAATTCTGGTGCATTCTGGATTTCCAGAATATCAAATAACAAATTCTTGTTTATATCTTTCCGGAACACTAAATTCTGGTCCAGCTGCCTTTCCGGATCAGGAAATTCTGGTGCACTCTGGATTTCCAGAACATCAAATAACAAATTCTGGTGCATACTGATTTCCGGAAAACCTAATTGGTCCAGCTGGCTTTCCGGAGCACCAAATTCTGGTGCATTCTGGATTTCCAGAATGTCAAATAACAAATGCATTCTGGATTTTTTTTGTGTTTTTGTTCGGTTTTTGAACATGGTTTTACATCAATTACTTATTATAAAATGCATAAAGTTACATGGATAAATACGAATCAAAATATTTATGCTGATTGTTGCTGCTATTTTTATGTTTATTCCAACTATTGTGAATGAACAATGATAAATAATGGAGTATTTTAATTGGTTGTTTTTGATTTTAATTCAACACAACATCAGTTGTTTCATAGCTTTAAACGTAATGGCTACATTTTCGAATGCCAACAATCTGAAAAACATACGAGGACGGCCAATCCACCAAAATCCCGTCCCTTAATTTTTTAAATTTCCATGCTCTGATATAATTGATTCATAAGTATTTAAAATAAACAATTAAATGCAAACCTTATAAACTTTTGTGGTTTAGATTAATTATTGCTTTAAAAAAACTAGCTTTTATAATTACTATTTAGTAATGATAATTATTTTAAAATGTGAATGAATCCAAATTAAAGGCTACAAACAAATGCCAAAAGTATTTATGTTATTACAAATGAGCTATTCAATACGCAAAAAACAAATTTATAAAAAATAAAATACATTTTGGTAAAAATATTTTTTTATGGTCCTCAAAGCATAAAAAAAATCTATAAAATAAATTTAATTTACTAGAAATGGCTACACGATTTTTTAAAAAGGCCATAAATTGGTGTCAAAGTCTTATATAAATAAACAAAATAAAACAACCTATATATATATACACACTTTACAAATATCCATTATGAAAACCCCAATCAACAAGAATTAAGTATTTCTTAAAAGTTTTGACTTTAATATTTAACGGTTGTTTAAATTTAATAAAAATATGTACTTAATCATTTAACTCAAATAATATATAAAATTTTAATAAAAAGTAATAATGTAAATCTAAATAAATGCAAACGAAAGGATATTAAATCAAGACCAACATTGAGCCGAGCAATGACCCAGACGTGGCTGTGGAAATTGCTAAGGTCGGTTTAGAAATCGAATTAGGCATCAATTTGGTTACCAATTGTGAAAATTTGGAAATCTTAAGCAAATGATGAATTTAGTATAACATTAAACACTAATTTGTCTAAACTTAATTCTAAACAAAAAACATAAATAATGTAATTTGTATTTTTTTGTAAACTGAAGTATTTTATATACTTATTAGCAACTATTAATGACAATTTTTACAGTAGGAATAAAGTAAGTTGTAATAGTGTAGTGCAATCAAAAAATCTATTAAAATCTCAAAATGAAATATTAAAATAAAAATTTTTAAATTGTTAAAACAAATGTTAGTTTAAACCGTTTCCTTGATGTATAGCCAAAATGTTAAAGCAAAGATTCGATTATAAAGTGGCTTTAGTAATATTAATAATATAAAAAGAAATTATACACTGTTTTCAGCTGGCCAAGTGCCAAAACATCTTGCCAAAAACTTGAAGAAAGCATGGTGCATTATTTTGCAAAAACAAATACATAAAAAAAATAAAAATATTCGGTAATTCTAATTAAATTATATAATTTAAGCTTTTTCAAAAATTACTTAATTTTATGTTAAATAATAAAAATAAAAAATTAAATAATAATATCAAAACCAAAGGAATAGTGAAATAAATTTTTGTAAGTGTTTTAAATTTTAAAGCGGGATAATGCATTAACTATTAAATATTACGAAAATATTAAGTTATATATGAAAAACTATAAAATATAAATTTCAACTATGATTTGTTTAATTGTTTTTTCGCTTCCGAACATTTATTATGTTATTTTTGTCTTTGAATAAAAAATTATTCTAAGATGTTTAATGTTTATATTTAAATATATTCTAATAATACTTATTATCTACTATATTATAACGAAATTATTATTTAACAAAAGTATGCCGTTATATAAAAATTATGATTTAATCCAGCGAGCTGTGTTTATACTAAAAATCCCCCACTCAATATGCCATCACTTCACAAGACGTGTAGCTTCTACGAAACAGCGCAAATGATCCACCGTAGCACAAGGAAAATATTATGGTACATAAATATAAAAAAGTTTAAAAAGTTTAATAATAATAAGAATATCAAAATTACTTTAAATATTCTAGGTGACAAAAAGTTTGATAAACATGAAAAGTGTTAAATTAGTTCTTAAATAAAATCTAAAATGCCCCATTTTAATGATTTAGAACGGTATAAGCCTGGAAAATATAATTTATTATTATCAAAAACGAATAAAAAAAATATTACAAAAAAGGTAACCGATATATTTATCAGCGTTGCGGCAGTATTGGACAATCTCATAATAAAAATGATGTATAAATGCGTAAAATAAAAAAATAATAATTTGTTTTATTAAATCCCATTGACAAAATGTTTTTTTGCTAAAATAAAAACTTCATAAGAAAAATTTTTTTAATTTATAAAAAAAACTAAAATATAGAACAATAAACTGGTTGTAAGGAATTGCCGGGATCTAATTAAATATTAATCGCTGTAAAAATAAGGGAGCACATGATGGACCGAAATTATTTTTATAAAGGTTGGAGAATTAATGCAGATTTTTTATTATTAGAAGTAAATAAAAAAATTGCAGTTAATTCGTCTTTTAGCTTTACAAAGGCAACACCTCTTATTTGTTTGTAATTAAATTTATTTTTATAAAAATTTTTATTGTTTTTTACATTTTATGTCAATTACTATTCTTAATTGAATAAAATTAAAATATTTTGTTTCATCAAATTTACTTTATATTTTTTGCGTTTTGATAAATGAAATATGCATTTTTGAATCATTTTTTTATAAGGTTGTCATTTATTTTAAATTGGTTTACAAATATTTTGTTAATATTTTTTATGCTTTTCTTTTAGTTGTCGAAGTGGGAACGAAAGGGCAAGAGGAAAGCTCGGAAGTATGAGACTCTTCTAATTAATTCTTTTTGGCAAATAAGAAAATTTAATTTGTTATCAGATGTTTAGAAATCAGAAATGTAATCATTTTCCTTGCTAAACTCATGTATAAAATTGAAATAAATTATTATGCATAACCAAAAACTCAAAAAAAAAATATACAATACTGATGTTGCAATTCAGGAAAGGGGCTGGATAAATTAAATATTTGTCTGAAAAAAATAAAATTATTAATGTGTAAATTAAGATAAAATATAATTACAAAACTCTCAAGCTGACGTAAGTGATAATCGCATCAAAAAAAAGTAAACAAAAGATTGAAAAATAAATATTTTTGTCCAATTAACTCATTTAAGAGAAGCTTGTTACAATTTTATAAAACGTGCTTTAATTGAAATAATTCGATTCTTCGTACGCATGAATTTTTTGCAGGTGGTGGTCAGCTGACGGCGGCCAAAGCAGCTGAGCTCGACTCAAACTTGCGTCGCTTGCCATCATCGCCTATAGTACAACATTTCCTATATAAAATTTAAAAAATTGCCTTTTAGTGGCCGTTCTTGTGAGGAGGCCATAATTAACCTCAACACATATGCTAAAAATAATTGTAGCTGAACGAGTTATCTGGGTTTAAACGACCAAAAAGGTAAAAAAATATGGGCAAAACTAATTTATTGAATAATAATAGAATAAGAAATTAATTTAATCACGAAAAATTTTATTTATAAAAATAAATAAATAATTAATGTTCATATTAAAGATTATTTGTTTATTAAAATTAACGATCTAATTCTAATGAAACTTTATATAGTTACTTTTTATTCAATATAAATTAAAGACTATGAATAACGCTTAAAAAATTTGTAACCAAATAAATTTTGCATTAACAAATAGACACATAAATAAGATGGCGCATACAACAAAACAAAAATATTACGTTTAATAACATGGAAGAAGGAGTATGGCACGCACTGCTCAAGTGGCATGCCCAAGATTATTAATTAAATAAATAAAAAAATTTGGTGAAATGTTTTAATTATCATTCACAAAAAGAGTAAAATTTAACTTTCTGTTGCCACATGGAAAAATTGCGGACAAAACTCTGGCACAGCAGCAGCTTGCTGCTAAATACAAAATAAATAATTCTCCAGGTGTATTTTATTAGAATGGCAAATTAAAATTTAAACTTTGTACGGACGATGTTTGCATATGTATATGGTTCACGTGCTTTAGGGATGTCTTTGTACCGGCAAACCACGCAGAGGATATGGATGACCTGGACCAAAAACATTTAATTTTATAAAAAGAATTACCGCTTATTGCACTGGAAATAAGCATTTGTTATCGGCAAATAAAATTTGAATTTCTAATGTTCTGTTAAAATAAATTAACTTCACGAAGTCGTTCATTATCAGTAGAATATGTACTCGACGATATAAACCAGTTTGATTAGTACAAAAATGTGAAATAAACAAAATAAATATTAAATACTATGAATATTATTATTTGACTAAACATCGCAATACATTAATTAGAATAAAAATTGTTTAAAATGAACATACGAATAAAAACAAAAACAAAAAGCATTATATTACTAAATTAATTTATTTATATTCAAATCGTTTAAATTCGCAATATTAACCAATTTTTGTACCATAAAATTTGTAGGATTTATAAATAAGAAATGCAAAAAAATTAATAAAATCCAAATAATTATGTTGACACCAAATATAATTCTTTCTTAATTTGGCCCATTAATTCATTTCCTTTTCATCAAAAAACTTTGTTAAAAAATGATTGAATTTATTTTTAGATTTATGTTTTATCATTTTAATTAATCAATATAAGGTTTTATTTTTGTGGTTTGCATCTATTTTAGTCTGCAAAAATTGAGTTTCCAAATTTATCGGTAAAGTGAAACTCTAAATTTACGATTTTATATAGCATTAATGTTTCAGATTTTGTTAAATGTTTTTTGCGTCTGTTTATCTCGAACAAATGATTGCGGATAATTTAATTGTTTTTTAATTAAAGTTTTCTCAAAAACTTCGAACCGGGGCCTTTGAGTGAATTTTTGTAATTTAGGTTTTCGTTGCATTAACTTTTTATCTATTTAAAAAATTAGACTTGTGTTTTTTTGACTTTAGTATTATTCTAATTTTATAATAAATTTTTTTATGTTTAATTGATTATAAGTCGAAAATAAGACAGAAACGGGTAGAATTTTTCAAAAATTAGTATTTAAAAATTAAAAGTAAATAAAAGTATTATTTTTGAGGTTTTAATTTTTAAAGTAATATTGTATTTTTTAATTTTATAAAATGGCGCTTTAAATCTGTTTTGAGGGATTTTGGCTCTCGATAGTAATTTACAAAAATTGCCTCAAGCATTTTTGTTTTTTAAACTGATTTATTAACATTTTATGCAAATTAGCATGCAATTAAGTGCTCATTCCCATACCCAAACCAATTGCCATCAATTATTATTGGAATGTTGAAAATTTCAAAAGAAAAAAATAGAATTTTGGTGTATATAATACGATTTATTTGATTTTAAAAATTGTAAACTAAAATTAATAATAAATATCAGTAAATATTCAAACAAGCTAAATCGATATTAACAAAGGATAAAACATAAATTATTTATTATTATTTATAAAGGTTCAATGCTAATTTTCTAAATATTATAAATGGAATTAATTTTAGTACACTTGGTTGTATAATTTTTACTCGAAATAAGTCAATTAATTTTTCAATGTTGTTTCACAGTCGAATCCTTTATCTTATCGGAGTAAAGCCAAATAATTAATACATTTTATTGGTTTAACAATTTCCTTGCGTTTGGTTAAAAAATTTGTTGAAATTTTATCAATACCATTCACTTAGCATAAACTTTAACACAAAATAAAAATTATTAATAAATTTTCGCAATATTTTCTAAAGACTTGAGACCTCGGGGTTTTTTTTGAGCAACAATGTTTATTTATATTTGCAATGTTTTAAGTTTAGAGTTTAATGCAAGAAATGCTTATATATGGATTTTTCTTGACAAAAAATGCCAAATCCTGAAATCTACAAATAAAAGTGAAATCTCAAAGCTTTTAATCATCTATTAATAAAATAAAATAATTAAATTTAATGCCGATAAAATGGATCCGCCAATGAAATATTATAAAGAAATAAAACATAAAAAAAATAATTTTGAAATTTTAAATTAATAAATTATAAAAAGTAAACGGCATAACCTTTTTTCTTAAATTTTAATATAATTAAAAACCTAAATTCCAAAACTAAAGCAAATCAATACAATACTATATTTTAAACATAAATCATTTGTAAAATGGCCAAAATTTGCTTAATTTATATACAAATTAATATAACTCAAGCTGCCCAATTGCCAGACAGAAGGAGAATTGTCAAAAATAAAATATTAGTAAATGCAAGTTTCAGATCAACAGCAGCATATAAACGCGCCACTCAAAATAATCCTAAAAAGATCTGATAATAATTTTAACAAATTAAAGTGGATAAACCAATTATTTATTTAATTTAAATAAATTATAAAAAATGTAACTAAAAATTATATATACAACTAAATTAACTAAAAACATTATTAATAATACAGAGAATAGTGAGTAAAACATTTTCTTTTCGAAAACTTCTTCTCCTGCAGCAATATTAAATTTTAGTTTGTTTTGACGAGATTAAACGATTTATTCGTCGTAAAACAAATTTATTTATGATATGATTAAAAATGTATTTATTCATTTTTACTTACAAAAATAAACATTAAAATATGAAGCATAAATAACCAACTTTGCAGAGCTAGAGCTACAGAGTCATTTAGTAGGAGTGGATGCGTTAAAGATTCAACTATTTTTTTCAAAAAAAAATCATTTTTAAAATTATTCACTATGTATCATTGAATCTATGACGAAGTCAAAAATCACTTTAATAATTTTAAATTGATAACAAATAATAGTAACCGGGGGTAATGGAAAGAGAACTAACTACTTCATCGTTCTTCGACAACGTGATGCGAAAACATTAAAGAAAAATAACTTTGAAAAAAGAATAGAAGGAAGAAATTGTATTTTTATTAATAAACGGCTAAAAACGTAAAAGAACGTATTAATAAAGACTTTTGAAAGCTCGAGTAATATTAAAAAATGCTAAATTTTTAAAGAAGAAAATACGTGGGTTAAAAAAATGTTGTAATTAGAAATTAAATTACGATATATTATTTATAAAAAAGATTTTAAAATAATGAATAAGATAAAATAAAAACGCTAAACTCATAAAAAAACTGTAGCTGTAATTAATTATTAAAAACAAAGTAAAGACTTTTAATTGAAAAATGTAATTATTAAATGAACATATTTGCATATAATGGAAGAATATTTTATGTTGGAAAAACGACTTATGAAATTTTTATATGATGTTAAGCCAAAAAACGTAAAAATGTTTCTTATTTTTGAGTTAAAATCAATTTGAAAAATAAATAATTGCACTTTTTTATGAAATGGACCCCAATATTTGAGTGAGAAAATATTTATTATTAATTTGCTAAAGTAAGCGAAAAAATTTTAAAAATAAATATATATATGGCATTCCTAGTTTTTTTAATAAAAAAACCTTAACATACAACCCAACAAGCCATAAGGATTATAATTTAACAACATTTGCAGAATAAATAAAAAATCGTAAAACAAAAAATAAAAATAATATTATTAGCTTAATCAAAATTACAGTCAGTAGAGGTTTTGGATTTAAACGAGCTATTTGACATTCTTTTTATGAATAAACTACCCTTTTAGCGTCTAATTCTCGTCTTTAAATTGAAAATAAATGAATACATAGGGCAAATTAACCTACAAACAAATTAAATAAATACAAAAAACAGCAAAGAGTCGGAAAACATGACTTATCGGAAAAAGTTTTCGAAAACTATTCATAAATAAATTCAGAAAAATTGATCAAGTAAAAAATGAATAGAACACCCATAAACCAAATACTGGAATCAATTACCACTTTGATGGAAGGCAGTTACGGAAGACGGAAAAAAATGTACGGAAGGGAACAAAAATTGAAGAAACGATTAATACAATATATAAAAAATAAAAAAAGTCATTTAAAGTTGTGAAAAATATTAAATTTTAAAATCAAAACCAAAAATTAAATTTCAAGAAAGATTTTGTTTAAATATAAAAAAATGTATTATTAAATTTGTCGTGGACGGATTTTCAATTTGTAACCCGAAATTATTTAACTAAAATTTTATGACCGCAAACCCTCCCCAATCTACCGAGTGGGCCGACGGAGACCACAACAGTTATTTTATGATACATATTTATAATTGTTAAAAGGCGCAGATATGTGTCACGCACGAGTCCATATAAAGCCAGTAATAAAAGTTTAATAAGTTTGTATACATATAAGACTATTGTAATAAAAATATAAAGAATTTAAATATTTAGGTAAAATATCTTCAGCAAAACATTACCGAATAAGGTTTACAATTTAAATATCGAACCGGGGAGCATTCTTCGAATCTTATTTATGCGTGCGGAAAAATAAAATTTGTAAATCGAGCTCTAATTAAATGTATCAAAAATATTATTAAAACAAATATTTCAAATTAATGCGATGATCATCGAATTTAAGAGGCGATTTTGGCTGAAATAATTTATATAAATATTATTTAATAATTTATAAAAATAACAATTAAATTAGCAAATAGTTACTTTTATTTAAAATATACTAAATTTGCCTAACTTAAAAATTGAAACCTCCAAACATCGCAACATTGCATATTACATTTATTACAATAAATACAATTAAAATATATCTAGACATGATTTTTAAAATTTTGTTAAACGAAAAATAAAAAAATTAAAAACAACATAAGTTAAGAATTAGCCAACGTATGGAAGCAACTTTTTCCGTTGTAGTTGCCTGTTTTGCGAGCTTTTTGTATCCTACATAAAATTGCAAAACACAAAAAAGAATAATGTAAATTAATAAACAACCAAACAAATTTAAAATAGGTATCAATGCTTTAATAAAAAATAGAGCAATGCGTCAAGTACAAATTCAAAAAATAGTTTGTAACTTCCTAATCCATTTGTGTCATATAAATATTATTAAATAAAAAATAATAAAGGAACAAATATTAGTAAAAACTAATCAAATGCAAACAACATACAAAGTTTTGGTAACGTTTTATTTGATAGTATTTAATCATTTAAATGTACGCGCTGGCTATTGGATTTTCATGGGAGCATGTTTTTATCTTATACATTAAGAAAAAGGTGTTTATGGCTTGGCATGGCCTAAGAAGCCCGTCTTTATAATTAAAAATCCGTAATCTACTTTATCTTAAAGCAGCTTATGACCGGAATAACATTCTTTTTACGAACATCCGTTGCATGTGCTTTTTAAAAATAAAAAAACTTCGTTATGTAAATTATAAACAAATAAATAACTTATATTTTATAACAATAAATAATAAATTCCATACAAATGTATCAATTGAAATATTTATTGATTTTGATAAAATACGTTAGCATACATAAATTTAAATAAAATAATACAATTAATACAGTACACTCCAAGGGTGCTCGTAATAATGTTACTTATTACGGATTACTTAGAATTACGGGGTTTGGCTGTTACGAATTTCTTATTACGAATTTATTTTGGCTTTTACGAAAACTTATTACGCGGATTTTGCAAAAACTCGTACTTTTTTTCGTAATTTTGTCAGTTTTCTGTCTTTTTATTACATCATTGCTTAAAACATCTGACCCAATTTTTGCTACAAAAAGCGTCATTTCCTAAGTGCTTACTTAAATTCCATTTAGCAAAAATTTTATTATAAATCAATGCTATTTTAAATCAATTTTTTAAGACTTTTCGAATTTGATTTTTTAAAATTTTCTCGGCGGCCTATTCTAAAACATAACAATTATATTTGGTGGATAATAATACTTAAACAAATTTTAAACATGCTAATCTAAACAAGAATTGACCAGGAAATGAGAGCCGCTAAAGAAAATATTAAAAAGCTGATGCATGCCCAACGCTTTTAAATAATTAAATTTCCAAAAATAGATTAAATAATAATAACAAATATAAATACATTATCGGTTAAAGCAAAAATTCTTAAATGACTAATAAAAATAAATAATATAACTAATGAAATCGATAAATTTAATAAATCATTCAAATTATTATAGCAGGCCAAAATTTTAATGTTATTAATTGCCGAGTTTATATTTTTTAAGGTTATGGAAAATGATAAATAAAAAGAACGAATATCTGATCGCCGTATGCTCTTCAATTTGGAATATTTCTTACAAAATTACCAGTCTATGTATGCATGGTGAAATGTTTCCACCGAAGCAAAACATGTATGACGCTATGTGTGAGAAAATATCATTCATGAAATGCCAGAAGGTGCATATATTATCTCATTTTAAGACTGCATTGCCATTATTTAAAATGATATGCGAAAAATTAAACGCAAAAAAATCCATTAAAAATAAATTTAAAAATCTGAAAAGAAAACAAAATTATAAAAATAGGAATTAAACAAACACTCAAAAATTAAAAAAACAATTGCATCGCTTATGTAATAAATAATCAAAAATGAGTAAATAATTATAAAAGCATTTTGCATTGAAGTTAAACCAAGTGCAGGTGAACTCTTAGGGTGAGGAGCTAATAAATACTAATTGAAATTTTTTTTGTGTCTGTACATATTAAACTATACTATGAATAATTACAATTTTCTCTAAAAAATAAATCATTAAGCTGAAACCCCCTAATTTAAAAAATCTAGATATTTAATATAAAAAAACAAAAATTTTAAACAAAAACAATGCATTAACAAAATTGATCGCAAGGTTTAAGAAAACGAGCATAAGTGTTTTTAAAAACAGCATCGCAAATAACTCACATCCGCCCAAACTAAAAGCCATATTGTATTAATTTAAAGGTTTGCAAATAAATGACCCTTGCAATTTAGAAATAATTGTATATATTTATTTTAGTTTTTTCTTAAAATATGACCTGTTTTCAAAGTAAAAGCATAAATTTTGCTGTACCTTCAGCAAACAAATAATAAACTTACACCAAGGCCAATTGAAAATCAGTTGATTAAAATATAATGAATTATACCCAAAAAATAATGTAGAATAACAAGCAATTTAAAAAAAATTGAATATATCGTCGTCATTTTGCAAAAGAGGACAAAACGCCGTCGATGACTTAACGCTGTGTTTTTAACTTACACAAAAAAATAATATTAGACATTTATTTTAATATAATAGTATTTAAAATACATTTAGCATATCAAACTTCTTTTTCTATATTTCAATCGTAATGAATGCTTCTTGCATTTGTCAAAATCAAACAGATTATTTTTTTGTTTATTTTTTATAAATTTATAAACATGCTAATTTTTATTGTTTAAAAAGATATTTTTCTCTACTTTTTCTCGCGGTCAATGAGCGTAACAAATTTTAAAAAGCAAATTCTAATTTATACTATTTATTTAAATAATGTTTAAAGTTTCGTTATTTGAATATTGACTGTTTTTTTTGTTGAGATTTTAACTGAATTTCTGCGCTAATTTCTCAAAATAACTACTTTTTTAATGTTCCAAATCCCATTTATTTATAATGTTGCTGGTAATATTGGTTAATTATTTCAAAAATATGTTGGGCCTGCAGCTGCTCAACCATCTTGTCGATTTCTTTGACCATGTCAGTGCATTGCTTCAGCTGTTCAAACCTTTTTATTTGCAATCACTTAATTTATGATGCGCACAATAGCACGCTTCGCTGCAGTCTTGTTAACTGCACTCCTGCGTTTAGTCGGAGCATCTGCAGTATGTTTAATTTTTTAACATTTAGACATAAAAATTTTTCTATTGTTTTGCTTAAATAATTAATAAATGGGTAGATTAAAAGATACAAATTGTTTCTAAATCTTATTTGAATGCACTTTGTTTTGTTTCTTAAATTTTAAAATTAATTGTAAAATAAGTGTATCTTGTATTTATGCAAATTAAATTTATGCATTTCTATTTTGTTATTTTAAACATAGAAATATCATCTTAATCACCCATTGGTTTCTGCTTGTTTAAATTTTTGTGTTTTTTTTACAAAAATTCTGTTATCTCAGTTTATATTATATTAAATTATAACTTTACGGAAATTTTTCCGCCGACGAAGCCGGCTGTTAAATCAAGTTTAAATAAAATTTAAAATATCTGAAACTCACATCAGGTAACACAACTATGTGTACAGTATTATTAATAGATATAATTAAAGCGAAATCAAAATACGTAGACGAGTGGATATCTTATTACAAAAATTTTTAATTAATAAATTTTATATATTTTTTTGATCTGTTTATTAAATCTTTGTTGCTTTAGGTTATATATTAAATAATTGTATGTTATTTTAATGATTATTATTTTTGGTTTCTTTGCATTAAATATACTTTAAAACTAAGTGATTTAAATTCAATAAATTAGTTAACCTTAAAATTTGTTTTTTACCAGATAAATCTGCGACAATTATGCCCTTTAAAAAAATTCTATTTACAAATAAATTGTATTTTGCAGGCAACAATGCTCAAAAAATTTTTAGCTATTGTTGCTCAAGTAATTTCAATAATTTAACTCGTTTACCATTTTTTATGATAACCTGCGGGCAGCTACTCTTGCCTTTCTGGAAACGAAGAACTGATTTTTTTATGATTATTTTTTACACTTTTAAAATTTATAATTTTAAGTTTCTATTTCTATTTTTAAAAGGGTTTCTCCTGCAATATTTGAATGGTTGTATAAAATGTTAAGGTATTTTATTGCATTTTCGGTGCCAACAGAAGAAGATGGTTGAGGCTGAATAGCCATGCCAGCGGTAGGTTTCCGTAGTGGCTTGATATTCGAAAAGCAGAGTTCTTTATTTAGTCGTGAACAAACAAGCTGCCGCTTTAACTTGATTGGTCTTATTATTTATTGCGATTTCATTTAAAATTTAATTTGCTTGATAGATTATTAAAAACGTTAAATTTTTAAAACTAAATAAAGCATGACAAATAATATCAAACAATCAAAATCAAAATAATTTTTTGAAAGTTTTCTTTATTTTAATCATAGAAGATAACGCATGTGCATAAAAACAATTTAAATAAATGTGATTAATAAACTAATAAAATAACCAAGCCAACCAAAATATTTAATTGTATTTTTTACTTTTTTATGTCCTTTTCCGAGCAAATGTGCCGGCTCATGTTAATATTTGAAAACAAATCTGTATTGAATTGCCTTTCACATTAGCATTCAATCATTCAATTTTTATGCAAATTGTTTGAACAAAAGATAAAAAAATGGATTTGCTCAAAATTATTTACATGAAATACCTATCCGGCACTACAAGCTTTTTATCGATATACATTCTGGTAGCAAAAAAAAGAAGCAAAAAGGTCGTCATTTGTTTATTATGCTCGGTAGAAATATTTAACCAATTAGGTATATGAAAAAAAGTTTAATAAATATAAAAGTTAATTTCAAATAAAACTAATGAAACAACATTTACGATCGATGCTAAAAAAGTTTAAAATTTATATACAATTATTTCTCATAAATTCAAAATCTATTAAAATCCCCTTTAAAATATATATGCTATTTAAATTAAATGAAAATTCACATTCATATCACCGCTCTCCTGGCGCGGCCCGTCGCTAAACCTACATGCAAGCATATAATGATTTTTATATTAATTTAGTGTCAATATAATCTAAAAATGAAAAATTAAAGAGAAAATGTAAATTTATATATAACTATTATTTTACCAAAGATAATATTAGACACTACCGGAAAAGTATAAAAAAATTAAATCTAACAAAAGACCTTAGATTTTGTAAAAACATTGATTATCAAAAATTGAATGGCTGTTGCGAACGACTTGAATACGCAGCGTATTTTTCCAGTAAAAAATTGTAGGCTTAAAGCACACGGTGGCAGGGTGCGCCTACAATGGGGAATTGGAAGCGCGGCAACGTTAAAATGAGCACAATGGTTTTACAGCTTAACTACTTGTGTTAATTTTTTTTGTAAATAACTAATTTCTCATGCTTTCGTAAATAAAACTACCAGTTTTATGACAAATAAATACAATCGCAAGCTGTACGTTACCAAAAAATTTCATTGTTAATTATAATCAATGAACGGCTTATCGACAATAAGAATAACAAAAAAGAAGATTCATTTTTTAAATAAAAGCGCGAACTCGAGTGAAGCCAAAATTAAAAGCAACAATAATATCAAAAACAAAAAATCACCAAAGATAACAATCAGAAAAGTAATATTGCTTAATGGCTGGCGTAGAGGAAGGAAGAGTAACAGATTGAAAGCCCAACTAAATCGAAAAAAGAACCGGAGGAAATGCATTCAAATGAGACGTCGGAGTAACAATTTGTGTCCGGCTACAACTTAAAGTAAGCGCATAAGTGAATAGCACTTCAACAATAAATCATTTAAAAAGAGTAAAAGATGCTATATGTGTTAAAAAAATGTAGTAAAAAACACGCGCCTGCTGTGCACACCAAAACCCTCTACTGTGTTCAACGGCATTGTTTGAGTTATTATTATTCTTTGAAGCCATATTAGATTACAGATTTTATTTTTAAAATGAATATATTATTGAATCATTGAGTTACATTTATTTAGAAATAGTATACAGACACATAATTTATCAAATTATTTAAGGATTTGTATTTTTTTCTTTAATTTAAAAAATTTTAAGCTAAATATTAAAAAAATCTTTTTAAATATAAAAAGAAATATTTTAATGATAAAATCAGTTAGGAGAATTAAATGCTAAAAAGTTATTTAAAAAACCAAAAGTCACGGGCAATTTTTTACAAAAAATTTAAAAATTTGGTAAAAATCCAAGTCATTGTCTGGATCTTAGTTCGCATAAACAATGTGAAACCGCCGAAAATAAATAATTTAAAAAATGTTTTATTTTACTAAAGGCATGACCATTTGTTCTTATCCAACAAACGAAATTATTGCAATGAATTTAATTGATTATTTTGCATATTTTTTATTTTATTAAAATTTTATATAAGTTGTATTTATTTCGTCTTATATGAAGTGAATGAGTTTAAAAATGTGTTTATTACCAAGGAGAACTTGCGTGCTTATATTCAATAAAAAATCTACAAAATTTAAATTATGTTCAATAATCATGATATTTATATAGAAAATAAATAAGGTAGACTATAATTATTACATCAATTATTCAAAAAAATAGATATTATTAAAAATAATATTAAGATGATATTTCTATGTTAAAAATAACAAAATAGAAAGGCATACATTTAATTTGCATAAATACAAGATACACTTATTTTACAATTAATTTTAAAATTTAAGAAACAAAACAAAGTGCATTCAAATAAGATTTAGAAACAATTTGTATCTTTTAATCTACCCATTTATTAATTATTTAAGCAAAACAATAGAAAAATTTTTATGTCTAAATGTTAAAAAATTAAACATACTGCAGATGCTCCGACTAAACGCAGGAGTGCAGTTAACAAGACTGCAGCGAAGCGTGCTATTGTGCGCATCATAAATTAAGTGATTGCAAATAAAAAGGTTTGAACAGCTGAAGCAATGCACTGACATGGTCAAAGAAATCGACAAGATGGTTGAGCAGCTGCAGGCCCAACATATTTTTGAAATAATTAACCAATATTACCAGCAACATTATAAATAAATGGGATTTGGAACATTAAAAAAGTAGTTATTTTGAGAAATTAGCGCAGAAATTCAGTTAAAATCTCAACAAAAAAAACAGTCAATATTCAAATAACGAAACTTTAAACATTATTTAAATAAATAGTATAAATTAGAATTTGCTTTTTAAAATTTGTTACGCTCATTGACCGCGAGAAAAAGTAGAGAAAAATATCTTTTTAAACAATAAAAATTAGCATGTTTATAAATTTATAAAAAATAAACAAAAAAATAATCTGTTTGATTTTGACAAATGCAAGAAGCATTCATTACGATTGAAATATAGAAAAAGAAGTAAACGAGATGAATACCAAAGTCTCGTATGAGGAGAAAAAGATATCAATTGAAAAAAATCATATTCAACTTACAAAACCACAAAAAATAAATTATTAAAATAATTATTATTTGCAACTTTCAGATCAGAATTCTATCATAATAAGCAAAGTTTAACAAAAAATGGAAATTTCAAATATCGCATTTCTAGTCAACAACGAAAATATTTAATTTTCCATGAACTTAATAAAACTACTAAATTTATTTTTCCCGGCGGCACTGTCGGCACCGCCGGATCTCTCCCATTCCTAAAAGCTTCAAAAAATTGCGTTTTTTTTAATTTTTGGTTTCAAATCCCTTTACAAATTGAGTAAAAAATTCAAAATTTTCTCGGCTGCGCTTATGTAACCGGGAATAATATTATTAAATAACATATTTATAATAAGAAGTTTTTAATTTTTGTTATATTTCTTTTTCTGGTTTTTTTTAATAAATTTTTATTTTATTTTGTTTACATTAAGCTATTTGAAACTAAGTTGTCATGTAACAAATAAATATTTTATTTAAATTTTATTGTAATTGTTAAAATATTTTTTGTTTTTTTATTACTTAGTTTAAAACAGAATTCTTGTCTAACCAATTGTTTAGCTTAAGTCTGCGTTTAATTTTTTATTTCAAAAAAAAGAGTTTATTGTAAATATAATCACATTAAAATAATTAACTACAAATATATATAAGAAATTATTAATCAAAAAAATAAGAAATAAAAGTAACCATAATTTAATTAAACAATTTTTCTAGGTTACAATTTCTTTTTATAATTTAACTTCACGATTTCTATTTGGTGAAGCTGGACTCAGGCTTTGATGGGCAGCCGTAGTAGCCGCACATTCTGAGCTGCCTTTTGGCTGGAGCACGTGCTACATTTGCGTTATTTTAATTAAAGATTTACTGATGAATCCCGTACTATGCCAAATATTCATATATATAATGTCATATTCTGATATCTTAATATTTCTTATTTTGGATTTATTAATTTAAAATAAAATGATTATTTTTATTTTCAGTTTTATTTATAAATGGTGTCAGATCTTTAAGCTTTTAATATGATTTAAAATGTAATTAAAGTTTGAAGTTTGTTAACCTAATTTATGCTAATTTCCTGTAAAGGTTTCTTTAATTTGTATTTATCAATTTCCCTAGAAATTAGAATTTACTCTATTTTTGTATAAATTAGCGCGATGCACATTAATCTTAATACAAACAAATACCAAAAAAAAAGTTAGATATTGTTGAATAATTTCAATTTTCGAATTATCAAATTAATATATCATTTTTTAAGTTTTTCTTGTTAACTTATTTTAACTTCTTCTTAATTTTCAATTTTATGATATTGCTTATTGAAAACCAATTAAACCCTCGAGAAAATGCATTTCTATCAAAAATAAAAATTTATACAGGGTGACCAAAAAGTCCTGCACCATTTTCAAATTTATATAAATCATGTCAATCGCAACTTTTGAAACTTCCTGATTGTTATTAATCTCTACTCTATTGTGTACATTTTGAATGTTTTTTGGCCTAATTCATTGTGTTTGAAAAAAGTTACCAAAAAATAAGTGGTTCAGGACTTTTGGGTCACCCTGTACATAAGCTTTATAATAAAAATCAATGAATACGAAAACTGTTCAAACTAGAAAATGTATAACCAAAAAAGTAGAATTTTAAACCAAAAGTAAGGGTTAGTAAGATTTTGATTTATTTATTTGAATTTTATATGAATTTTCATATAACTTTGTTATTTTTCATTTACAAAATTTTAATAAAATTTAAACCCAAAAATTATTTCCAAATTTGGATGAATTTTGGCAGATATATAATATACAACGACTGACGCCACAACAATAAATAAAAAAATCTTCTAATAAAAAACATTTAGTGAATGTTGGATAAAATATATTATTAAAATATTCATGTGAAAAAGTAAATTATGCTTTTAGATGGGGCAAGTACAACAGCTTGTGGCAACCCTTCGTGGAAGAAATTTGTTTCTTGGGACGACGCGCTAAACGCCAGCAACAGCATGCCGGAAATGGACTGCGGAATTTTATGATCTGTGTACATTATAAAGTAGATATGGTTTCTTTACAGAAAATTTGTACAAGTTAACAATTAAAGCCATTGATGGAGTTTTATTTACTGCAAAGACTCGACTCATTAAGAAAAATTATTTAATTGCAATCAAAAGCTTGAAATACCACTTTAACTAATTTTTTGAAATAAAATATTTTAAAATTAATTATCATTAAATAGCCGTGATATTAGCGCTGAACACCCAAAAAAGACAATAAGTGACAGTGAGTAGTTAAAGTAAAAAGAAAGATTACCATGATAAATAAAATGTTAAAATAATATAAAATACTACAAAGTTATTAAAATAATTTTATTAGAAAACAAAAACAGCATCAGAAAAAAAGATTGACAATATTCACTATAAAAATTCGTAGTTTATGCGTTGAAAATTTTAATTTATAAAAAAACAAATGTAAGCTAAAAACTAATAATCAATCTTTAGAAATAATCTTTATATTAAATTTTGTATTGAATTTAAAGCAATGATTTTTTTTTAAAAGCTAAATTTTCTTACAAAATACAATGATTAAATACCGTAATATCTTCTGTTTTGGCACCTGAAAAGAATCTCCAAGAACCATTTCGACCGTTTTTTTTTTAATAATTTGAAACAAACAAAATAACAATTAAATTTAAATAAAATCAATTTATAAGCGCAGCAATCGCCGACCAATCCAATCCAAACTCAAAGCAATTGCAAGGGTTCCGAATATGTGCATTAAATTATTTATGCTTATATCAAATTGAAACTGACAGGTAATCTGACGCAACGACAAAGCCAAGCGACGGTAAAGACGCAATTAATTTACAATTAAAAAAAGTTTTAAATAATGATAATAATAGAAACAAACCCATCTACCTAACTAGAAGTTGATAAAATAATTGCGAATTATTCATATGCTTAAAATATTTAAATGTCTAACAAAAAATATCAAGGTGACAACACAATTAAGTGCATGAACAAGTTAAGAATTTGAGCAAAAAAAACTAAAAAAAAGCGACTGACAATAACAAAAAAAAAAAAAAAAAAAAAATTAAAAATGCAACCTTAGTTAATATTTAAATTAAAATGAAAAACTCAAAATATAAGAGTTAAAGTAATAAAAAAATAAAAGATTTTTAATTTAAATAAAGAATGCAGGAGGAGTCAATGCTGCTCTCGAATATACGGACTCCATCCTGGCCGGTGCTGAGCAGTTATGCAGCGAAGGCTTTGGACTTGCATCAAATTTAGCAAAGTTTAAAATTATAAGCTTAAGACATAAATTATAATCAAATGTTTATTTTAAAGCTTAAAAATTAGTTTTTTTTAAATTTAAACTATGGCTTGTAAAGTTATTTTAAGATAATTAAAAAATTACTAATAATTGAAATTTTAAAATCATTTACAGCTTTATAAGAAATAAAATATTTAAGTTTTTCGACGTCAATGGTCATCATTGCCTACAATAAATACAAAATACATTTTTGCTTTTTGCGTCTTCTGTATTAATTAAAACATTTTGTTTTTATTTTTGTATAACATATGTGCCATTGGTTTGCTCAATAAATTTATATTCAGAACTTTTGTTATTGGTTTAGGAAGAATTTTAACCGATAAATAACTGACTAAACATTACAAGTCGGACACCGGATTTATTTTTTGGGAAGTGTCTTTTTGGCGTTACAGATAAGCTCAAAATATCCCTTTAGCACAAAAATTTCCGATTCGGGCAACTATGTAGTCAATATTTTTGAGAATAAGTTCCATATTTCATCTTTTTACATTAAATCAGTCAAAAAAAAGAATCGCCATTGCCAATATAGACGACTATTTATAAAATATTATTCTAATTTTCTGTTTGGAACAAAAAGTTTTAACTTCCAATTAGCATAAAATGTCTCTTTAAAGTGCATCCTTTTTTTAAAGTTGTTTAATAAATGGCTTACCATCAATATGGTTTAGTTTTTTGAATTTTAAAATTAAATTGAGCTACCAGATAATTAATTCTATAATTATTTGCGCCTTAATAGTAAGGGTTGGAATAGTTTGAAAGTACTAATTATTGCTATACCCGAAGATCTGCATTCACGCTTACGAATCTGCATACTGCGCTTACCGCGGGCAAACCATAAATTTTTAAAATAATTACATCTTTGATTTTTAAAATTAATTAATTTGGAAAAAAATCAACAAAGCTAGTGCTTATGTAATAATTAATCTTCAATCCTTAAAACCATAAATTTAAATTCCAAAATTATACATGTATTATATTATTAAATTATAAATTTTATATCAAACTATGTGTACAGTTTACAAGAAATTGATATTTTTTTCCAATCGTTTACAGGTAGCTCAAATACACTTATACCATTCTTCAGCACATACTTCAAATAAATGAGATTCCTTTTAAAGCTAAACCAAGCAGATTAAATTAAATTACACAATAATTTAAAATGTCTTCGTTGACGTGTACGATAACGCCGTCTTGGTTTCACCACTTAATGGCGAATAATGACAAATAGATTACGACAAAGCTTTATAAAAATATTCATTTGAATTAGTTTAATTTTGCTTTGTTTTTAACATTGGTAGTTTGTTTAACTCAGCATATTACTTATACAATTATTCATTATAAAATTAATATTATTATGTTTGGATATATAAGGAAGTTTATTAAAATTGTTGATTTCAATTTATTTAAATATTCAGCGCATGAATGTATCCATTCACTCATTTGATTTACATTTTTTGTTTAAGTTTAAAAATAATTCTATGTAAAGATCATTGATTTTAATAATGAATAATGTTAACTTTATTAAAAGTATTATAATGAAATATTTATACGGCAAAGCCCGGCTTAAAATGTATCACTAGTCAATTTGAACCATATCATGTACTCACCAAATACCAAACTAAAAAAACTCATAATATATGGAATGATAATGTGAAAGGAATTTGTCAAGTATATATTTTTGTACAGTGTGCATTTACTCAAAATAAACATTTTATACAGCGAAAAAAGACTTAAAATTAATGAAATAAACGCGAATTTGTATAAAGATATAATAAATGATAGTTAATTTAGAGAATCTTATTACAGTTATTTTGCTTTTTAAATTAATAAGTTCATATAATGATTGCAATGACTTCTAATGTTATTTATCATGTTTTAACAATAAAATTTATAAAACGGCGCCAACTAAGCGATCTTACTAACTGTTCCAATTAAGAGTTGAACGCGCCAATTAGTAAAATAATGAAAGCGCGTGCCTAAAATTATACTTAAAAACACAACCAGCAATTGTAAAATTAAAAAAATATACAAAATAAAAAATATTGATTAAAATAGAATACAGAAAATACATTTAACAAAACACTAGTAAAATTCATAAGTCGAGATTTAAAGATAAATTTTTCTTAATTTTTTTGATCAAAATAAACCGTTGAAAATTATTCGCCAACGATCGACTGATCAATCTTCTCAGCGAACTTGATTAAATAGCTAAATTAAACAAATTTGTCATTAAAACAAGCAATTTATTTGGCATTTAAAATAAAACATAAATTTGATTAAAAAGTGTATTTTATTAACTGGCATATGTTCAACATAATCCATTTTTTTTTGCAAAATAAATAATTAGTAATAACATATTACCTAAATTAATTAAGAACGGAATAAATGAAATAAAACTACCAAATTTGTATTTGTCCACTAATGTCTCTGCTTAAGATAATAGACCATAAAGGCCAACAAACACAAAGAAGCTAAATAAACAATAATAAATACAATCATAAATGCAAATATACGAAGACTCCAGCTAAGTTGGGATACTCGGCACGTTGCATAGTTTGGGTTCAAAAGACCTTCTGTTAGCAAAAGAAATATTCTTAAATTAAATAAACGAGTCGAACTGGCTCGAGGTTAAACGCTCGGTTTTACAATTTTATTAACATTTTCAAATAAATGAATCAAACAAAAATATAAATCTATTCTAAAAAATTAAATAAAAATAACTTATAATCAAAAAAAACAAAAAAATTACAATAAACTTACACTTGCAAAATTTGACACATGGGCGCATAAAAATCACATCCAAGCTTGAGAAATAAAAGGCATTGCAACATTCAATTTGCTAAAATTTATAAAGACGACAAATAATGAGCAAAACTTAAGCGGGGATAACGATCAGGATTCTTTTAAAACCCAGATTTGTTTCTAAATGTATGTGTTTATTAATACTTATAAATAGAGCCCGGAATTTTGAAAAAACCTGGACCTGGATCTGGATTTTGGAAATGACCTGGATCTGGATTTTCTGGATTAAAAATCCAGAAAAAATCCAGATCCAGAAAAATCCAGGGTCGTGGAGACCTGGATCCAGACCTGGATCTGGATTTTTTTTTTTAATTTTCTAAATTTTTCGTAAAATCGCCCAAACCTAAACAATTTTTTACATAAATTTAATCAAATTGAAGATCCTAAGACTGCCAAACTTGCCCACTAATGTCTCTGCTTCAAAAACTGAGATAATAGAGCCATAAAGGCCACAAACATAGGAAGCTAAATAAATACTATGTATTATAAATGCAAATATGATTGATTGGTCAAATTAAGCTTAAAACAATTAGCATAAAAGGACAAAAAGAAATTTCAGTAACATCTGAACAAAATATTGCCTTAAATTTCCGCCATAATAAATAAATCCTGAACAAGCCACTGTGACATGAAACCAGAGACTTTGCACTTTATTTATAAATTTAAAATATTAATACAAAATAATTTAAAGCTGATAAAAAAAAGTACCTAAGTTTGAATAAATAGAATAAACCAATTAGATCAAAAAATATTTAGAAATTACCTCAGTTTCATGAAACTAAATTTTGTATATTTTATAAAAATATTATTTGAATTTAAGCGAATATTAAAAAAGTTAAATTTGGGGAAAATAGATTTTTTACAAAAATAATTGATTGAAAATGTCTCACTGATCAAAATCCTTAAATAAATGAATTGTTCTGGCCCTTGTGCACGACTTCCACAACGCAGAAATAACTTAATAATATAGAAAGACAAAATGGCAATTTAAAAATACGAAGCCTGCATTTTTAAACCACACCTGCAGAACACCACGACCCACAAACCTGATAAAACTTCAAAACTTTAATCCTAACAAATAAACTTTTTAAAAATTATCAAATATTCTAAAATATGTTTTACAAAACAAATATATTTTTTTAAAACGATTTAATGATAAAACGCAATAGTAATTAAAGGAAATAAAATTAAAGAAGGCACACGAAAGGACTGCAGCCTTTTTAAATAAATTGTAATTGGTCTCTTTGACGGGAAGAGGATTTAATTAATTATGCAATCATTATATAAATATATAAAGCATTTTTTATTGGCCCTAAATCGTAGCCACACTAGAAGACTTGGGCCACACAAGCCTGCGCATCAGGGTATTTTTAAATAAATATGCTAGTTTACAATAAAAATTCGAAAAAAAATCAAATATGAATCTAAACTATAGCATATTGACATAAATGTGCCGACGGCCGGTCACTCTTCAGATTAATAATAAATACGAATTTGTAAGAATCATAAATACTTATAACAAATATTAAAATTTTGTATATGTAGAAAAATTTTTAACTGCAAAAAAAAATAATGAGATATTATTATTAGAGTGGGTCACGGTCGGTTAACCGAACCGAAACCGAAACCGAAAACCGGCTTTTTTGGCCCAAAAACCGAAACCGAAAACCGGGGGTCGTAAAACCGGCCTAACCGAAAACCGGGGGTACCGGTTTATCGGTTTTTCGGTTTGAAAAATACACCCCTAATGATGGGATTTTTATGGGAGTTTGTTGAAAAATTGAATATTGTATGCGACATTTTGCCAAAAAAATATTCTTCAATTTGCAAATTCAGTCTGCACGAACATGCTTTATTTTTACAACAAAATTGTAAAAAGTAATAGTGTTGTTTATTTACTTCCAGCCATATTTTTATTTGTTATTATGTTTTTTAGTTTAAAAAGGTTGCGCAATGGTCGCAAAAATTTGGAAATTCTTTTCTGAAGTTAAAGCAGGAGCCGAAACAAAGAGAAAATGCCTAAAATGTGGTGAACTATTGATGACACCCAAAGACCGATCTACATCGAATATGATTAATCATCTGAAGACCAAAAATCATGAAGAAGCGCTCAAATTGTTTGAGTCGGAAAATACAGAAATGGTTATGCTTAATTTTCTTAGCCCAAACAAATCAAATTCAGACTCCAAAATTAACATCAGTCTGGGCTCAAAAAAACGCCGAAGCGGATTTACAAAATAAATTGGATGAACAGCTGGTTAGAATCATGGTGCGGCAGAATGTTTCGACCTATTTTTTTGATGACAAAGACTTACAGGAGCTTGTCAAGCTTGCTTTTCCTGGGCAACAAGTAATTGTTCCCTAAAATTTCACGAGTTTTTTTGTCTTTTAGATTTACTCGCATCGGCATTTCACGCGGAGTGTGATACCGCGCATGGCTGGCGAAATACGAAACACCATTGTAAAGCAAATTGGGTCGAACAAATTTTCGATAACAAGCGATGGCTGGATGAAGCCAAGCAAGTTTCCAGCGTTGTTGAGGTATTAAATCCATTGATCAAAATTGAAAAATAAGTCCGTTTAGTGTGACAACACACACAATCTCTGAAGATTTCCAAAGAATGGATAATGTTATTGCGACAATTGAAATTTTGTCAGAACACACAGGCGAGGAAATTGCCAGACTGATCGAAAATTTTCTCGTTGAAAATGGACTAAGCATTGGTTCAATTGTGGCTTGCGTGCGTGACGACGCGCGTAATATGCAAAAATCTTGTCGTTTATTGGGCATAGATAGGTATATTATATAACTATACTATATTTATTCATTAAAAATTAGTTTTCAATGTTCGGCACATATGTATCATCTCTCAGTTCGAGATGCTTTACGATGCAATGATCGCATCACCAACTTGATAGCAAAAGTGAGAAAATGGGTAGGCGGAACCCACAGATCAAATCTTGTGGTTCTCCTGAAAAAATTTCAAGAAGTTGAAGGCTTACCAACGAAAAAAATTCCAATGGTACATTTTTATGTGGCATAACCTTTAACAAATGTCCGTCTTTATTTATAGGACGTTTGCACAAGATGGAACAGTACATTTTTGATGTTAAACACTTTTTACGAAATGAAAAATGCATTGTTAAAAACCGACGATTATTTGAGAGAAATCTTGGAGTTGCAAAAACGCCCGTTTAATGTTTCACAAAATGAATGGACAAATTTGAAACGTTTGGCAGAAAATCTTGAGCCGCTCAGCAGAGAAGATTTTGTAATAATAGGAGAATTATGCAAAGTGCTCAAAGTTTTTCACGTGGAAACTTGCAGGGTGGGTTCCTTTTTAGATTTTTCGTTTTAAAAACCTAAATTAAGCTATCGCGAGAGCAGTCCACAGCTTCAGCGTATATTCCGACTGCCAAAAAAATTTTGTTCTTTTTGCGAGAAAGACGTTGTCGGAGTGCGGATGTCCAAACAATTACAGAAAATTTGGCCGAAAATTTGCAAGTTCGGTTGACGGCAATTGAATCAAACAAAATATTGAGACTCTCCATGTTGGTTGATCCCCGATTCGCATTTGATGAAAATTTTTTGCTTGGCTTTGAATGGGAAATTTTGGAAGACGAATTCATTCATTTAATCAGAGGTGAATTTGAAAATTTAATTGATTCATAATTTACTTAATTAATCGAAGAAAAAGACAATGTCAATACAACAACAGTTGCCGGACCAAGTGCTGTAGATTTTGATGATCAGGAGTTTGTCGAGATTGATCCTTTGGATGAAGATTCAATGGATATTGATTTGTGGGCGCGTGACGTTAGATCGCCATCGGCTCTTTCCCAAAAATCAACGGATTCACAGAGAGAATTAAAATCTGCTTACAAAGTAACAATTGGAATTGTTTAAACCTGATGATTTGTTATTCAGGCTGAATTCAATCTTTTCCGGCATGGAATTGTTCGACTGGGGCGGGATGAAAATGTTTTTGAATGGTGGCGCATCAACAAATTTCGTTTTCCTTTGATTGCTGAGGGGGCCAAACGTTTTTTGTCAGTTCCTGCCACTTCTGTAAGCAGTGAGAGGACATTTTCAATGGCAGGACTTCTTTACGCAAATACGTTAAGGAACAGGTACAAAATGATTGACTTACGGCATTACCATATTTATTTAGGCTAGGCGCAAAAATGGCGGAAAATTTGATGCTTATTAAAGCCAGTTTAAAAAAGACGATGCTTGCGCCAAGTGTTGAGCCAGATGATGATGAATTAGATGACAAAGAAGAAATTGAAGAAAATGTACTTATGCAACAGCAAATTGATTAAAAATGTTGAGAATTTTTTTAAAGAAACCTCAAGTGTTGAGAAAATTGGTCCAAAAGTTACGAATTTGAAAATCAAAAGGGCCCCTCCTATGGTTTGACAAAAACCGGTTTCGGTTTTCGGTTAACCGGGTGTCGGCCTAAAACCGAAACCGAAAACCGGGGGTCGCAAAACCGGCCTAACCGAAAACCGGTACCCCCGGTTTAAAACCGACCGTGACCCACCCTAATTATTATTGTAAATAAAACAAAATAAAACTTAAATAAATAATATTTACTTAAAGATAAAACGACGAAATGCATTCCCAAACGTAAAAATATTATGTAAAAAACATTATGATAAACATTTAACACATATTAATAATTATGCTTATAAAACAACAACAATTAAAGAAAATCTAAAATAGATTGCATAAAATATATCTTAATCATAACAAAGCATGATCATGTTCTTTTTTTCAAAAATTTTAGTTGTGAGCCCTGATTTAACAATTCACATTATGCCAAAAATAAATGTTTTATCAGATTTTAGAACCTTTAAAAGTTTGTTCTTATTTGCCAGTAGCCACCGCAGGGAAAATTTTAACGAAATTTGTTTAAAAAATTAATCCGAAATTTACGAATTTGAAAATCAATAGGGTCCCCCCCCCCCTATGGGTACCAAAAACCGAAACCGAAAACCGGTACTCCCGGTTTAAACCCACTTTTTCTCAACCCTATAATAACTATTAAAAACATTGAAAACACAAAGGATAAGTTCATAAATAAATTTTAACGAATAAAAAAATCAGGCAACGTTTAATTGTCACCAAAATTATATTAAAATGCTACCCCCTCCGTGAGTACACTAATGTACTATTTAAAATATGCAAATAAACAAAACTTAAAAAAAACATTTTTTAAACTCAACCACTCTGTTTTCCTGGCGTGCCTATTTAAAAAATTGTTCAACATAATAACGGAGAATTTAGAAAATAATGCAAAGAATGTTATACATTTAATAGCTTTAATAAAAATATAAAAAGCACATTTAAATTTAAAATTTTCTCCACCACTGCAATTACTTTAATAATTCATGCTCTCGCTCTCAGATTAATATAAAAAATTATCAAAATACATAAAACAATAAAAAACGGTATATTTAATAATCCCATTAAAAAAATTTAATGATATGTTGCTAAAATGAAATTATTCTAAATCTCATAATAGTATAGGTAATTTAGTGCAAACAAATTCGCATGAAAACACTACCATTTATCAATACGATTGAAGAGAAAAGATAAAAGTTTTTTTCATTATTAAAATAAAAATAAAGATATATAGCAAGTAAAACCTGAAAAAATAAACAAAATAAATTTTAAAAAGTATATAAAAATTAAATTGAAATGCCGATGCCTAAAATAATCTTTGTTTTTCAAATAATTGCATCGAGATTATTGAGTCAAAGTTGATTAATTTAAATATTGTCTTTTTGCTTTAAAAACAGTAAATACCAAAACTAATAAATGAGGCGATCAAGCGTGATATTTTCATTTTCTTTGCAGAATCCAACACTGATTGGAGAACCACGGCCATATAATAACAGTTAAAATATATCTAAATAGAAAGATAAACATGAATAATCATGAAAAAGCAAAAGAAAAAGTATATTTATTTGCTAAAGTAAAAAATTATTAAATCAATACATATAATATCGATCGAATGAAAACAATAGCACTGGCGTGTTGAAAAAGCCAAATATTAAAATTCAAGATCTAAAAATGTATAGTTTAAAAACTATTAAGAAAGGAATGCAGCTTAATTATGCTATAAATATCATCCTTTGATAGAAACAAAAATAAATCAAATAAATTACGAAAAGAAAGTAAACCACATTTATTTGAGAAAATATTATATTGTATATATTTTGATTTATCAGTAGAGACACATAAATGAAATCTTCACTAAACGACTCTAAAGTATTTGTTTTCTGTTTAATATTATCATTTCAATTTTTTTTCGAAAGTAGGTGCATAGATGGTTGGTATGTTACTTGTGTTTACAAATATGCACATATTTTATGCGTTTTTGAATCCAGATTTATTTTATTTTGCTCAAATTAATATTATCATTACTTCTGTTAAAGGAAAATTATTTTTAATTTGATAAATTATGTGTGCATATTTTTTCTAGGCGTTATTTTATAGTGTGGCGCCATTCATGGCCGGCTTACAATCATGGACAAACTACCAATAAAAAATTAATATCGTCTTAATATTCTTCAACAAATTTAATATTAAAAAAGCTGATGCATCTGCAATTTTTTGGCCGGTAGTTTTGTCTTTAAATATCAAAAAAAAATCAAAGCTGAGAAATTTGTTAAACAATTTAAATCAAGAGATTACTTTAGAAACAAATAAATTAAGAAAATATATGTAAATTATTAAAATAAATAATAATTAACTGCAACAGATAAACAATTATATTAAGTAAAAATTGTTTTATAAAATACTCAAATTTTTATAAATTTTGGGATATCTGATTTTATGTTAAAGCAATTATCAATCATTGAAATTAATAATTAGTAAACAAAAAATGACTGTAAAGTTTTCTTTTTTAATAAGAATACAAGCTCTAAATTATTTAACAATGAACAGACAATTTAAAATCTAATAAAACCCAAGAAAAATTTGTTAATGTAAAAAAATGTAATTTTTCCACATCTTTCGCCATGCGAAGCCAAATATAAAACGATGGTGATAAAATGTTTTTTAAATGATTGTAAAAATTAGAAAATACCTATATTATACAAAAATAAATTGTGCCGCCTGAAGAAAGTAAATAAATTGACGAGACTCGACAACGAGAAATGAAGGTGTTCGAAAAGTTTTCATCTTTCATTAAGTGTTACTTGATATTTTATATTTGAAATATAATTTGAACATTACAGTAAACATAATGGCACCTAGGAAAAAAATAATTTAAATAATGCAACTTAATTAAAAAATAAATGGAAATCATATTAATTTTTAAATAAAAGACAGATTAAATAAAATAATTTTGCTAAGAAATTGTAAAAAAACACAAATGAAACTCAAAAGTAACGAAAGCAGAAAACAAAACCGGCCGTTACATTTTTCTTAATAGTTCTTTGGGCTCAATGAGTTCTGTCTAAACATCAGACGACCACTGGAATCCAGTCCATTGTTTGATTTATTTATTTAAATTTATAAGAGACAATAAATTGTGGAGGATAGGCAAAAAATTGCGCCGGAGAGTTTTTTAAGTGTTTAGGAATTGCCCGTTAAAAACACATTTTAAATTTAAGTACCATTTTTTGTCTGTTATAAACGTTAGTGTAAATGTTGCATTTTAAAACAAATCTTGCTTATGCTTTGAAAATGTTTCAACTATTCTTTTAATGTACTTAAAAAGCCTTTTAAGGGTTCAATTTATAAATGTTTGTTATAAGCTTTACAAATTTTAAATTTTTAGCGAAATCTTAAATAATTAAAACACAACCTAAATCGTGCAAATATTGAAATGCTGCACATTCGTTGAAACAATCCAAATGCATATAGTGACGATAAGCCAGCTCAACAACATGTCTGGCCTCTTTTTTAATCCTCCAACATCGGCAAATGGTGCACGTCAAATTGGCATGCCCGTGCACGTCTTATTTGGACAACACGCTTTCTTTACAACTACCATCTCATTGTTGTGTGGTTGAGTCTTGCAGACCGTAATTTTATTTTTTAATTGGTCTTAAATATTCTATCTAATTCATATATAATAAATTACACTGAAATACGTTGTTGATACCTATTTGTATTTTTATTTTTAAATTTACATATAATGAAATTTACCACAACAAGAAAAAGGTTTAAATTTAAATATATTTTATTAAAATATATTATTACTAGGGCTGGGATTTTTTGGGGGTATTTTTCTAGCACATATTTACTGACATATTTTAAGCTTTTTCAGAGTTTTAGCACATATTTCGCTATTTTCCGAAAAATTCCTTAAGAAAAATGCAATAAAAACGAAAAATACACCCCTATGGATCGACTTTTTAAAAATCATTATTTATTTTTTGTATTTTAAATTTTTACTAGCTGATTTCCTTTCTATGAAGGTTATTTCTGATTTGTTTATTAGAATTTGTTATCTTTAAATTGAATAATTTAACTTTAACTTTGAGTTAGGTAAATTGGTTACAGGACAACATTTTTGATGCTCAGCAAGTTTTTTCTAAGCATGTTTTGCCGTTTTTTTTTCTCTCAAACCCGATTGCTTCGACTTTGCTGTGAAGACTTTTTTTTAAATGTTATTTTTTGAATAAAGTTATTTTAAAATATTGTTTTACAATATAATAATAGATTCCATTCCGATCAAAAACATTTGAGATCAAATGATTAAATTTACCTGCAATATTTTAAATCGTCTAGTTAATCATTTTTTACCAAAATAATATTATTAAGGAAACAATCATTTACCTATATTTAAAATATTCCGTCATCAATGCCAACAAACAAAAATAAAATATTTTATTTTTAAGCTGCAATCATATATTCATAGAAAAGAGTTTATAAATAATATAATTTACTTCTTCATCATCGCAAATTTAATACACCGACTAACTGAATTCAGTCATTTTATTAAACTTATCGAATTTGCCGTAATTATGCCGCAATTTTTTATTTTTGTGCTGCCTTCCTTTGTTGTTAATCAGTTTTGTCGAGTCCGACTTTTCGAGTTTACATATACAATTGTTTTTATTTAGTTTTTTAAATTCAATATTTTTTATTTACTTCTAAAATCTCACACTTGCAAACAAAAAGAAAAATTTAGAGTTATTTGATAAAATTTAAGTTCATAAAAAATTAAAATCGTATAAAAAACCAAATTTTTTTATTAAGAACATCCAAAACAGTTCAATAAAAAACGATAAATTAAGACCTAATACATCCAAATTTGGATTTCCAGAAGCTGATAAAACATTAAACACAAAAATTAAAATAAATAATTAAATCAAGTTTAACAAGTGAACAAGCATTAACTAATAAAAAGAAAAATCTTGGTGACTAACTAACCTTCGTAAAATCGTACAAATTAAATTATTTAATATTATTTAAACAAAGAATTCTTGCGGTCTGCCGAACTTTAAAAAACAAAAATAATTTAAATATATCTTATAATTGTAATATAATCACAAAAAAAAATCTAAAATTTTAGATAAAGAATTAAATGCAGTCATAACAAGCAGCAAAAATGAAAACGCTTTTTTTCCGAAACCGCTCAGGCACGCTTCCTTTGGTGGATCCCCAAACATTTATTTTTACAAATTCCTAAATCTTTAAGTAAATTTTTATCAAAACAATTCAGAGCTCAAAGGTGTGCGGCGCCCGTTGGTTAACCCACTTCTCACCACTCGGATAGTAAAAAGAGGCATTATCACCAAATTTAGTAAATAATAAATTTATTACTTATGGTAATAAAAAAACTATGTCTATATAAAATAATCCTAGGCATTTAAATAAATAAATACCTATTACGTTTCTTCGTTTTTTAGATTTAAATAATAATCATTAAATGAATAAATTATAAACAAATAAATAATATATTTGATAAAATTAGAGAGCATTTGCACCTTCCAAATTAAAAATCGAATCATATTTTTTATGAATTAAATATTTTTTATTTTTCATTTAAGTATTTTCTAATTTATTAAAATATTATCTCAAACTTCATTTTAAACCAAAGAGTCTATCCCCACAAATTGCGTTAATTTTATTTGGAAACTAAACTTCGCAGAAAACTTCTATTCTCAACAAATTATTATGGATAAATTATTTAATCATAATTAATTAAAATTCATTTTATTAATTTTATATTCAAATTCTCGCATTCAAAACCGTCTTTTATGTACTTGCTTTTCTATTGAAATTACCACACATTGCATAAATATAAATGTCAAATAATAAAGCATGGAAGAAAGATCTGTTCAGTTACCGCGTAGGTTACTAAACTGGGTACTTATCGCCAGTGGCGTAGCCAGAAAACCAGAAAACATTTCCAACGTCGTGTGCGTACCACACCATAAATAAAACCCCTAATAAAAACCGCTAAAATTTTTAAGTTATCGAGTTTCTGAACATAAAATTAAATTTTTGGATGAATATAATTCACATCTCTGCATTTACTTATATTGAATTTTAGAAGATAACAACGAAGCATAATATGTATTGAATTATAACTTTTTTTGCCATGACAATTAATACACGCTACCGATAAAGGCATAGTTAGTTTACTACACATAACATTAATATTAAATACTGACAATAAACATCCCAAATTAATCAAAGAATATTAAAGAAATTAATAATACTGCCGGGACGGCCAACTCGTTTAGAATTTGCAAAAAAACAGTTTAAAATAAATTCGAGAGGAACCTACTTACTTGTTTATACGCAAAGATAAAATATTTTTTAACCTAAAAATTAAATTATCTAGAATTGAAATGGTTAATCTTATTGATTTAAAAACGAATAGAACTTTTAATAAAACAAAGCTAAACAAAATAAAAATTTGATGCAAAACATTAAATATTTAATAGAATAACGATAAAATAGTTGGGGATTCAATGTTTTATTAAAAAAACAGAGTTTGAAAAAATAGTAAAAAATCAATTAATGTAAGAGTGCCGTCAATCAACGAGAATTTATTTGATTGATTTTATTTCTCAAAATTAATGAACTGAATATATTTATAAATAATCTCCATTTATATAACTCGATTATACGTCATCTTTTCTTATTATCCTCGTAATACCCCGTAAAGTTTGTAATACATGTTTTACTTACTTTTTGTTTGGCGTCGCCTGAAACCAGCTTATTTCCATTAGTATTATGTATTGAATAATAATATAAACAACGACCTTGGCGTAATCTTTTAACTTGTCCACTTGAGTACTTTAATCGGCGTCCAGACTTTGCATATAAGACCAATTTGTTAACAACGTTATTTTAATTTTAAAATATAATAAATGGAAATTATGATATTATTTTTATAAATAAATAATATTTTAAATTAAAACTTTTTTGTTGTCTTTTTTCACAACATTTCTTGAACCTCCAATTTTTAGTTTCTATATAATATTTGGTAATAACTGATAATTTAAAGACCAATATACTGATAATTTATGGATAAAATTGTAAATTAATTATCGTAAACAAATTATTATTGCATTAGTTTTTTATATTCATTCCTTCAAAATTTATTTACGCCAATTTTAAAAAGTAATTGCTATAACACACTTTTATTATATTGGCGGATTTTTTATATTTTTTAATTTATAAAAAGAGCTAGTTTAAAGTACTGTAATAATGTGTTATATAGAACTTTTATTAATAAATATAATTATTTGAATAAAAGTTTAATATTTAATGATTTTTTTATTGTTTTTTGCACATAATATTTAAGTAGTTGTCATTGGATTTTGGACATACTTTATTTAATGAAATCTTTTGCAAGATGGTGTTTTTTTTTCTTCAAGAATTTAACCTTAATGACTGATTAGAGAAAAAAAAAGAAGAGAAGCATCTTTTTATTAAAATTATTGATAAAATATGTGTGTATTTTTGTTTTCTAGCAGCAGCTAAATAAAACTAAACTTTAAACAAAATGAAAAGCAGAATAGCGCAAGCCTGTTTTGAATTATACAAAATAGTTTGCAGCAACTATATAGCATTTTATAATATCAAATAAATATTTTTAATTCTTTTGTTTAGCTGTTTAATAAAAGATTATAATAAAAAATTATCAAGAATAGTCAACAAATTTAAAAACTTAATAATAGGAATAAATTGCGATTTTAAACTAAAGGCTAGTATGATTAAGACAATGTGTTTAATAAAAAAAGCAAAAAAGTCTAAAAAAATATCAACTTATATAACCTTTGCATAAAAGTTTATATAAAAATTGAAACTATAAAAAAGCATATTAATAAATGCAAAAAATACAGAATACCCTAATTTATTAATGAACGAAGCTAAATTGCTAAAATTGTCCGCACAATCATCTCCATCCTAATGGCCCCATCACAGAAACAAGCAAAAACCAAGAGACACCGCGACAGAAAGCACGCCAGTCGGGTAAAATAATAATTTAATAAAAAGTTTCTGAAGTAATAAATAATTTTTGGTTTCTTTGGACATTTATAGATGTTTGTTATATCGCTGATAAAAATTCGCTCAGAAAAGTAAAACTTGGCCACAATACAAATCACTTTAGTATTTAAGCTGTCTTTTCACGCTTGTTTGTATATTAACTCATGTTATTATTATTATTTTCACGCCCATTTCTTTAAAATTTCGCCACATAAAAAGTAAGTTTAAAATAAACATTATTAGAAACAACGATTATTAAATTATTTTTATCAAAACTATTAATGATATATAAAAATAGACATTTATTCTGAATTTCTTACCAATTTGCATAACGTGTACTTAAAAAAAAATTTCAAAATAAAAATGTACACCATAATTTCTTTCAATAATAATAATGGATGTACACATACAAAAACAAATAAAATTTTCAACATTATTTGGCATTATTAAACGTTTAAGTATATCTTAAAGCCTAAAGAATGCTTTTGAGGGAAGGATAGGAAAAAAGCGCACATGTCTATTATCTAAAGCAAAAACTAGGCATTAATTTTAAATAAAAAATAATTAATTTGAAGAATGAATGTTTTTAAAATTACGGGTACATCAATAAGATAAACCTAAACGAAAAGTTGGAAACAAATCAAATGCCTTTTTATTTGTGTTGCTGTTCAGTCGCTTCTTTTTTCCTGAAAAGAAACGCTTACATCTAACCATTGAACAGAGCGCAGAGCTGTCCAGATGACTCCACGAATGTTACTTTTGTTGATGTGAACTTTCCCAAAGATGGTCAGGACGGTTAAATTTGTCGCCGAATGTTATTATAAATGTTTTTCAAGCAATGCGCCCAACACTTCAACATCCTACGAAAGACAAACTAATAGGACTTCGATTACTATAAATTTTCGTCAAAAAGTATACAAATCCACACATTTTTCCGTCGACTATTTTTCGGTACTCAACTTTTTTCGGTTGGTACCTTCGGTTCTCCAAAGGTTTGGTCGGTTGGTAAATTACCGAAAAAGTACCGGTACCGAAAACTATTGGTACTTATCGAAAAGGTTCGGTCGGTACTATTCGGTAAGTACCGAATCCAAAGTACAAAGCGTCGGTACTCTCCCGTAGAGGCCAAACATAACTAGAAACATCTTTTGCTTTTTCTTCACCTCTGAATGCTGCAATAAACTATACCGTTATGAATTCTGTTGAAAAAACAAAGAATAAATAACAATCCTTTAAATTTTTGTTGTAAATATATATGTTTGGATAATTTTGTAAATTTTAACATTTTTAAAATTTATAACTTTAACGTTTTTTGTATCGATATATTTAGATTTCCAAATCTTTACACTATTTTATTCATTTTTATTCTGCGATAAGATCTGCATAAAGTTGCATTAATTATACGGTCGTTTTAATTAAGTTTACGTTTTAAATTAATTTTAATTCCATATGTTAAATATTGAATTTCGCTTATTTGTTAAATATAATTAATTAATTAACTATGCATGTAAAAAAAGAATTTATTATAATTTTTGGGTGCGTAAATTAATTTTTTGCTCAAGTGGGCTTAGAGCCTCCGCAGCGTGCAAATGTCGTGTAGATCTTTTCATCTGTTCTGCGCCAAACTGATATGATTGCTATATATGCACATAGATTATATTTTACGTTTATTACATTTAATTGTTTAATTTTAATAGAAAAATAAATAGATAATTTGAAATTCAAAAATATTTTGAAGTACATTTTTTAAGAAATTATATTACAATAAAAATTGGTTTTAAAATATTAATTAGTGATATATTCAATTTCACATTTTTAATATGTTTATAAATAAATTGATTTTCACGGATTATTTAAAATATAAACATCCCTTTTGCCTCAATTCCAACTTGAGTTTTTCGAATGCGATTGTCGCTAATATTGATTTTGAATTTCTTTTTTTACGTTTATTCAATCAATTATTTTTATTTTTTTCTGTGAAATGATATAATTGCATTTTTGATAGACATTTTATAAAATATTAACCAATTTAAAAACCAATTGCGATAAAAAAACAAAAATATGTTTTTTATATCTATTTTCAAATTAAAATGAAAAAATAAACTATCATACAACAAAATTTAAAAAAAAGTTTTTATTAGGTAAAAACCCAAAATAATTCTATGCTAAACCTAAAAAATGTTAATTTCATAACTTAAAATTAAAAATTAATTTTAATCGCAAATTTAAACCAGCAAGAGGAGAATATGCCTCAAGAAATTGGACAATATTCGATTTCTTCTAAAATTGATTATGGAACTCTAAAAGGCATAATATATTCAGTTTAACGAGTGAGAAAGGGATTTTATTATTATTGTAATTATAAACAAAGATATTTATTCGTTGAGATTAGAATCAAAATAAGATTACTAAATTTAAACAGAGATGTTAAAACTAACATTTCTTAATTTAAATAAATTGTAAACAATTTGGATAAAAAGTATGGAATTTACTAAATTAATCTTAAACCATAAGATTATATATTTATTCAAAGCCCAACAGTATTCGTTAAACATATAATTAAAAAATACGGAATGATAAAGCATAAAAAAATTGCTTAAAAATTTGTATACAATTTAAATAAACTTATATATTAAAAGTGGCTCAAGCTGCCCGTTTCAAACTAACAATGGAGACGTTGATAATGTTTCTTACATAAAAATATAAAACATACAAAAACACAAATTAGTAAAGCAAAAAAACAAATAAATATTGGACCAAAAGGAAAAAAACAATAAAAAGATCAAAGGCAAAGGGCACCAATTACGCAAGCTCAAATTTTTAAGTGGCAAAACCGCGCAATATTATTACTCTCCTTGCTAACGTATACACGTAAAAAAGTAAAGATAATGCTCAAATATAATGATCATGAACTGTACAAAAATAATAAAATAAAACAAATGAAATAAATTAAATCAAGAAACAACTTTAAACCAAATATCAAATCAAAATTTCTATTTATTTACAATTAAACAGTTGATGCTAATATTTTATGTATTTTATAAAACATAAAAAGTTAAATAAAAAATTTAACAAATAAAAAAGCCCGGCCCGAAATCTTAATTTATAGATAATCGATCTATAATACTGAAATCAAAATATTAAACTTAAACCATATTTAAAATTTTATATTGACAAAACATTTAAAAAGCCATAAAAATCCTGAAATATTTAATATTGATTAAATTAATAATTTAGTCCATTAGTTTCTAATTAAAAGCTAGATAATTGAGAAAAACAATATGCGAAAACGATTTGAAAGTAATCACGAAAAAACTTAGTATAGTAATAATAAAAAATGACCTATCATTATAAAAAGGTAAGGAAGCAAAAAATTTTGAATGTAATTAATTATGAAAGTTGAAAGCCGTTTGAATTGAAAAACATAAAAATTAAATTTATAGACATCGTATTGCCGAACAAGAAGGAATTATTCATTAAATTGGTCATATATTTAATAATTTACAATATATAACCATATGAATATAAGAATTAAATGAAAGCTAAATGAATAAACTGAGGATTAACTCAAAACAATTTTCTTTTGTATCGTTAAAACCTAGTTTTTTTTTTTGGAATAACTTCTGCTACTTTATAAAATTTACATCGAATGATTCTTAATTATTTGCGCTGCGTATATTTTCAAATTAATCATGAAGCATCTATATTTTGTGGGTGTTCATTTAAGCTGTCCAACGTCCTTAGGTCTCATTTTGTTTAACGGTTTTTTCATTGTCAACAAATTCCACAACGTTTTGCATTTATTTAAATTTGGTGTGCACTTATTATGAAAAAAATTATTTCAATAAGAAACCTGAAATTTTGGTTCTTAATACAATGTGGTACTTTTTTATATATTGACCTTTTTTATTTGTAATGAGTTGTATTTATGTTTTTTCTACATTTATGGAGATTTTAATGAAATAAAGTTTAAAAAATACAAAAAAAAGACTAGACTATTTTTAAAATGAACATTTAAAAAAAAACCAAAGTCATTCATCGTCATCTGATTAAATTTTTTTGTAAATAAATTTATCTTTTGTATCATTTTTACTTTTGCTATTTCATCTTTCCTGCCCAGAGTGCTTTTACCCATTTTTTAGTCTAATCTGATACCTGCAGTTTAATATTTTTCTTTATTTATTAAAAGTTGTGAACATCATTCATTAATTGCCATCGTAGATTTAGTTGACATTTTAATGGTACTTTTATAATTTAGTCAAATTTTCGGTGATTTAAATTTAATTTGTTATTAAAATGAATTCGGTAGAGATTTAACATACGAACTGCTCGAGTCGGATATTTCAGAATTATTTCGTTTAGGTAAGCTTTTTCTTATTGTTTTGAATAAAATATATCTATATCTAACTTTATTATAATAGTTTTTCACTTACAAATCTTGAATTTATTTATTGGTTTTTTTTCATTAAAATTAAAGCTAATATTAATAATATAATAATTAGAAGTATGCAATTATATGTTTCATTTATATTGATTGCTTTGTATCAATTATTTTATCACTGGGATTTGTCAACCCTGATTTTTGCCATCGTTTTCACTCCACACGGTAACATTCTCGCAGAGAAAACGAATAATTCAATAAGGATACAAAGATCGTTTTATACATACATTTTGAAAATTGTGCTTTCTTTTATTAGCGAAAGAGTGTTTATGTGATTTATTCAATTACATAATTGATATTAATTTAAATGACTTAAATAATTAATTAGAAATGAATTTGCTATTTCGTAATTTACAGGTTTTGCTTTCTTTTCATTTAATGCGGTTGTTTTTTTACATTATTCAAGTTAAAATAATTCTTTCTACAACAACGGATTTGTAGTATTCGTCGTCGATAACGCCCATGATTTTTTTATCATACCTATATTAAATATAATCAAATTTTGCTAATTCAAAATTTATTGTTTTAAATTTTTATGATTTTTGTTAACAGTGCATCCTTTGAACGATAAAATAAAATCTTCTCAACATAATTTTTGACGGTGAAAAAAATACACTATTTAATAAGCATGTAATAAAAATAAATAATTTAGTTTTCAACAAAATTGTTTAATAAATAATGCAGAAGAACTGGATTTTGTTATACTATTTAACAGTTTCCGAGATGCCTAACAAAAGGATGCCCTATAAATGTTGTAAGACGGAATTATTCTTTAGCGAAAATTGTCCAGCTGGAGTATAATTTTGGGGTAAAATTTATAAATTTATGTGATTTTATTATTAATATTTTTTTATTTATTTCATTAAATTTCATGGATTTCCCAATTTGTTATCATAATTTTTAAATATAATTTATATTTTAACTGCTTATACTGTACTGCCTACTCGTCGCACTTTCCAGATGAATTATAACAGATCAAATTAACGCGATGTAGATTTTATCTTTACTTTGCAGAACTTAAACAACATTTTCAAATTATGTAATTTATTATTAATTTTGCCTTTAGTCCGAATTTAACATTTTTTCGCGTTAATGATTTAGAGTCTAGTTCGAAATTACTAAATATATTTTTTATTGTTTTATACGTTGATATGTAAGCATTTTAATTTTGTGTGATATATTATAAAAAATTATAATCATTGGTACGTGTGTCTGTGGTTGTACTTAATAAGATTCTAAGCTTGATTATTCTGATCTTTTTAATAATTTTATTCTCAATAATTGTTTTTTTAAGTTTAAAAATGTGGTTATTATATCGCAAATAAGAATTTTGTATTGGATAATGAAGGATTTATTTTAATCCTTTTTTCCGGTGATAGTATGTTCCTTTTTATTTTTGTAGGTAAACTTTTTTTTTGTTTGAATTAAAAATTTAACAAATTAAATTCTTCTCATAAATTAGTTTTATTTTTAATTTTTGTTGCGCGAGATTTGATGGTCTGCTTAGAATTTGGTAAAATGTAAACAAAAGCAATATTTCAAAGTTTTTGAGACATTTTGGATAAAAGTAACTTTGTATAAAATTTGGCCAAAATCAGACCATTTTATCATTTTAATTTAGGGTTGTCACCCCGCGTGCGGGGTTGGGAATTGCGGGGTCGGGGTTTTTCGGGGGCGGGACTGTCGGGGTCGGGGTCGGGGTTACCCAAATCGGTCGGGGTCGGGGTCGGGGTTGCGGGGTTTTTTTTTAAATTTTTCCTCAAAATTTTAAAGGTCAAATTTTTGTTTTTTTGAATAATTTCCAAAATTTATAGACATTAGAGCCAATAATTTTTTTAATTTGTTCTTATACGAAAATTAAAAGGAACATCGAAAATCGAAGTAAATTGAAATTTTTTTTGTGACTAAAAAAATTATTTATTAAAATAATTTATTTTAATAAAATATTGTTGATAAATCGTCATTTTTTGCTTCAGTGCCCTTCTTAGGCTTAAAGCTTTTGGATGGGGGGGGGGGGGTCGGCGGTGCCGATAGGCGCCGCCGAGAAAAATTTTGAATTTTCGACTAATTTGTTAAGGGATTTGCAACCAAAATTTTAAAAATGCGGTACTTTTTTGAAGCTTTTTAGGAGTGTACTTTTATGCAAGAAATCTGCAAAATACGCGTCTAAAAAAGCACGAAATTCTATCAAGGATCCTGACAAAAAAAAAATCGAATTTTATTGTATATTTTATGAAAATTTTTCAAAAAATTAGTGGTCTTGGCAAGATAAATCCGAATTTTATTTAATTTTTCTTAAGAAATTTAAAAAAGCTTGAAATATGCACAATAGTTCAAAAAAGTCGCCAAAAATGCCAAAATAAAAACAAAGTTGCAGAAAAATAGGCAAAAACCTAAAAATCCCATCCCTAGTGATGAATTATTCAAAAATTCATCTTTTGCACGCATTTTAATTTTAAATTTGGAAGTTTATTAAAAAAGTTCCATTATTGGGAGGAAAATAAGGCAAAATAAACGTAAATAAGTGCTTGCATTCAAGCGGGTTCGAACCTAAACGAACACTTTACTCGCCGGACAGACATACCACCAAGCCACCAATTTTATATCATACATTTCTGTAAAAGTTCAATAAATTTTTTGTCAAAAAGTACGCAAGACCACAGTCAAACCCTACGAAAAAATAAATTTTGTCATTCAATGATGCCATCTTTAGGGGTGTATGTTAACCCCGACCCCGAGTCGGGGATGGGGTTCGGGGTCGGGGTTTTTCGGGGTTAGAAGTGTCGGGGTCGGGGTCGGGGAAAACCCCGAAAAATGGCCTAAATTTGCGGGGTCGGGGTCGGGGACGGGGTCGGGGTGACAACCCTATTTTAATTTCCCGTTAAAAATGAACCAAAAAATTGACTAGCTTGTTTACCATAATCCCATTATTAGGGGTGCATATTTTTCTTTTTCCGTAAAAAGTGCATTTTAACGGAATGCCAAAAAAACAACGGAAAACAGAATTCTGCCCATCCCTGGGGTGCATCGTAAATAAATGTCGAATTTTAAGAATAAAATTTAAAAAACTGGAATACCAAAAATATTTTTTTAAATTTTGAACACAGCTAGAAAAAATATCGTATTGTATCGTATCGTAAATATTGTAATTTTGGCCATAGAGTGTCCACATCCAGACTCTCCCACCAGTCATAAGGTATCCCCCTTGCAAAGGGTAAGTAAAAAAATCGTATCGTATTTGTTGTATCGTAAATAATTTTTGTTTTTATTAAACGTTTTATTACTATATTAAATTCTTAAATATTTTCTGTATTTATATTTAGGCTCTCCACTCCAATTAGCATTTTTAAAACTATTGTATAATTTAATATTAATTTTTATTATAAATAAATTATATATTTGACTTTTCCAATTGTGAGGCGAGATAATAATTTTTTGTTTGCAAAACTTCAGAGTAGACAACACATACGATTATGACTTACTAAATTTGAATATCATAATTCACAGCTAGATTCTTGCCTTCATAATAGAATTTTTTAGGTTCGCTTTTCTTATTGATTTAATATTAATTTTTTATTAATAAATAAGACTATATTTGATTTTTCCATTTTGGCAAATGTCGTCCGCTTTGTTTCATAGCATGACCGAATGGCCCATTTCGTGGTGCGCTATTCTAGCGTTGTTGTAGGCGTCGTCCCCTGCCTCGGCCAAGTTCTCTTGCCGTTTAAATTCGGTCTCAAATATACTTTCATTAAGAAAAATATTCTTTAATTTATTAGATGTCTGATGTCTCAAAAATTTAAAAAAAATAAAATTATCGCTTAAGATGCATTGTTTGGGTTTTTTTATAATAAAAAATCATCAATTTGATTGCATGTAATTTTATCGTTACTTCTTATGCTTTTATTTTTTCACATTTAAAGATACTGTCCTTGCACAATAAATTATACTTTTTTTAAAATAAATAGTTATTATTTATCCTAATTAAACAAATTTATTTTCAGTATGAATAGTTTTATTATTTGTTTGTTATTTTAAGCTATTTATTTATACCTTTAATTGCCTTTGTTAGTGTTCGATAAGTGTGTAAAGTTTTAAAATTTATAAATCATGCTTCCAATGTCCAATGGGTTACTTTACATAATTTTTAGGTATAACATGCTCCTGTTTTTAATATTTGACTGGTTTATTACTTAATAGCTAAACAATAATAAAAAAAACTGCTTGCAAATTAATAGGTTATTAAATAATTTCATGTTTCCAATTGAATAGATAAATAAATGCTAATTGAATTTTACATCTGAGTGTCAACTAATCAGTTTTATGCTTGGGGGCGATGAAATGCTGGTAAATTTTTTTAAACTTTTGTATTTCTTTAAACACATTTTAACAAAGTATGGAATTTACTAAATTAATCTTAAACCATAAGATTATATATTTATTCAAAGCCCAACAGTATTCGTTAAACATATAATTAAAAAATACGGAATGATAAAGCATAAAAAAATTGCTTAAAAATTTGTATACAATTAAATAAACTTATATATTAAAAGTGGCTCAAGCTGCCCGTTTCAAACTAACAATGGAGACGTTGATAATGTTTCTTACATAAAAATATAAAACATACAAAAACACAAATTAGTAAAGCAAAAAAACAAATAAATATTGGACCAAAAGGAAAAAAAACAATAAAAAGATCAAAGGCAAAGGGCACCAATTACGCAAGCTCAAATTTTTAAGTGGCAAAACCGCGCAATATTATTACTCTCCTTGCTAACGTATACACGTAAAAAAGTAAAGATAATGCTCAAATATAATGATCATGAACTGTACAAAAATAATAAAATAAAACAAATGAAATAAATTAAATCAAGAAACAACTTTAAACCAAATATCAAATCAAAATTTCTATTTATTTACAATTAAACAGTTGATGCTAATATTTTATGTATTTTATAAAACATAAAAAGTTAAATAAAAAATTTAACAAATAAAAAAGCCCGGTAAACTGAGGATTAACTCAAAACAATTTTCTTTTGTATCGTTAAAACCTAGTTTTTTTTTGGAATAACTTCTGCTACTTTATAAAATTTACATCGAATGATTCTTAATTATTTGCGCTGCGTATATTTTCAAATTAATCATGAAGCATCTATATTTTGTTTTAATATTTTTTAATTTCTTTTTTCATATTATCACTAATTTAAATTATTTTTTCATTTCCAACTGAATTCCTAATGAATTGTTCCTAACTTTTATAATAATCAGAATTATGCCCACTAGTTTACACTCGCTTTATTTATTTGTAACTTATTGAGAAAATAGTGGTTAAAATATTATTGTAAGAATGTTAATTTTTGTTAAATATATTTTTAAAGGGTGTTCATTTAAGCTGTCCAACGTCCTTAGGTCTCATTTTGTTTAACGGTTTTTTCATTGTCAACAAATTCCACAACGTTTTGCATTTATTTAAATTTGGTGTGCACTTATTATGAAAAAAATTATTTCAATAAGAAACCTGAAATTTTGGTTCTTAATACAATGTGGTACTTTTTTATATATTGACCTTTTTTATTTGTAATGAGTTGTATTTATGTTTTTTCTACATTTATGGAGATTTTAATGAAATAAAGTTTAAAAAATACAAAAAAAAGACTAGACTATTTTTAAAATGAACATTTAAAAAAAAAACCAAAGTCATTCATCGTCATCTGATTAAATTTTTTTGTAAATAAATTTATCTTTTGTATCATTTTTACTTTTGCTATTTCATCTTTCCTGCCCAGAGTGCTTTTACCCATTTTTTAGTCTAATCTGATACCTGCAGTTTAATATTTTTCTTTATTTATTAAAAGTTGTGAACATCATTCATTAATTGCCATCGTAGATTTAGTTGACATTTTAATGGTACTTTTATAATTTAGTCAAATTTTCGGTGATTTAAATTTAATTTGTTATTAAAATGAATTCGGTAGAGATTTAACATACGAACTGCTCGAGTCGGATATTTCAGAATTATTTCGTTTAGGTAAGCTTTTTCTTATTGTTTTGAATAAAATATATCTATATCTAACTTTATTATAATAGTTTTTCACTTACAAATCTTGAATTTATTTATTGGTTTTTTTTCATTAAAATTAAAGCTAATATTAATAATATAATAATTAGAAGTATGCAATTATATGTTTCATTTATATTGATTGCTTTGTATCAATTATTTTATCACTGGGATTTGTCAACCCTGATTTTTGCCATCGTTTTCACTCCACACGGTAACATTCTCGCAGAGAAAACGAATAATTCAATAAGGATACAAAGATCGTTTTATACATACATTTTGAAAATTGTGCTTTCTTTTATTAGCGAAAGAGTGTTTATGTGATTTATTCAATTGCATAATTGATATTAATTTAAATGACTTAAATAATTAATTAGAAATGAATTTGCTATTTCGTAATTTACAGGTTTTGCTTTCTTTTCATTTAATGCGGTTGTTTTTTTACATTATTCAAGTTAAAATAATTCTTTCTACAACAACGGATTTGTAGTATTCGTCGTCGATAACGCCCATGATTTTTTTATCATACCTATATTAAATATAATCAAATTTTGCTAATTCAAAATTTATTGTTTTAAATTTTTATGATTTTTGTTAACAGTGCATCCTTTGAACGATAAAATAAAATCTTCTCAACATAATTTTTGACGGTGAAAAAAATACACTATTTAATAAGCATGTAATAAAAATAAATAATTTAGTTTTCAACAAAATTGTTTAATAATAATGCAGAAGAACTGGATTTTGTTATACTATTTAACAGTTTCCGAGATGCCTAACAAAAGGATGCCCTATAAATGTTGTAAGACGGAATTATTCTTTAGCGAAAATTGTCCAGCTGGAGTATAATTTTGGGGTAAAATTTATAAATTTATGTGATTTTATTATTAATATTTTTTTATTTATTTCATTAAATTTCATGGATTTCCCAATTTGTTATCATAATTTTTAAATATAATTTATATTTTAACTGCTTATACTGTACTGCCTACTCGTCGCACTTTCCAGATGAATTATAACAGATCAAATTAACGCGATGTAGATTTTATCTTTACTTTGCAGAACTTAAACAACATTTTCAAATTATGTAATTTATTATTAATTTTGCCTTTAGTCCGAATTTAACATTTTTTCGCGTTAATGATTTAGAGTCTAGTTCGAAATTACTAAATATATTTTTTATTGTTTTATACGTTGATATGTAAGCATTTTAATTTTGTGTGATATATTATAAAAAATTATAATCATTGGTACGTGTGTCTGTGGTTGTACTTAATAAGATTCTAAGCTTGATTATTCTGATCTTTTTAATAATTTTATTCTCAATAATTGTTTTTTTAAGTTTAAAAATGTGGTTATTATATCGCAAATAAGAATTTTGTATTGGATAATGAAGGATTTATTTTAATCCTTTTTTCCGGTGATAGTATGTTCCTTTTTATTTTTGTAGGTAAACTTTTTTTTTGTTTGAATTAAAAATTTAACAAATTAAATTCTTCTCATAAATTAGTTTTATTTTTAATTTTTGTTGCGCGAGATTTGATGGTCTGCTTAGAATTTGGTAAAATGTAAACAAAAGCAATATTTCAAAGTTTTTGAGACATTTTGGATAAAAGTAACTTTGTATAAAATTTGGCCAAAATCAGACCATTTTATCATTTTAATTTCCCGTTAAAAATGAACCAAAAAATTGACTAGCTTGTTTACCATAATCCCATTATTAGGGGTGCATATTTTTCTTTTTCCGTAAAAAGTGCATTTTAACGGAATGCCAAAAAAACAACGGAAAACAGAATTCTGCCCATCCCTGGGGTGCATCGTAAATAAATGTCGAATTTTAAGAATAAAATTTAAAAAACTGGAATACCAAAAATATTTTTTTAAATTTTGAACACAGCTAGAAAAAATATCGTATTGTATCGTATCGTAAATATTGTAATTTTGGCCATAGAGTGTCCACATCCAGACTCTCCCACCAGTCATAAGGTATCCCCCTTGCAAAGGGTAAGTAAAAAAATCGTATCGTATTTGTTGTATCGTAAATAATTTTTGTTTTTATTAAACGTTTTATTACTATATTAAATTCTTAAATATTTTCTGTATTTATATTTAGGCTCTCCACTCCAATTAGCATTTTTAAAACTATTGTATAATTTAATATTAATTTTTATTATAAATAAATTATATATTTGACTTTTCCAATTGTGAGGCGAGATAATAATTTTTTGTTTGCAAAACTTCAGAGTAGACAACACATACGATTATGACTTACTAAATTTGAATATCATAATTCACAGCTAGATTCTTGCCTTCATAATAGAATTTTTTAGGTTCGCTTTTCTTATTGATTTAATATTAATTTTTTATTAATAAATAAGACTATATTTGATTTTTCCATTTTGGCAAATGTCGTCCGCTTTGTTTCATAGCATGACCGAATGGCCCATTTCGTGGTGCGCTATTCTAGCGTTGTTGTAGGCGTCGTCCCCTGCCTCGGCCAAGTTCTCTTGCCGTTTAAATTCGGTCTCAAATATACTTTCATTAAGAAAAATATTCTTTAATTTATTAGATGTCTGATGTCTCAAAAATTTAAAAAAAATAAAATTATCGCTTAAGATGCATTGTTTGGGTTTTTTTATAATAAAAAATCATCAATTTGATTGCATGTAATTTTATCGTTACTTCTTATGCTTTTATTTTTTCACATTTAAAGATACTGTCTTTGCACAATAAATTATACTTTTTTTAAAATAAATAGTTATTATTTATCCTAATTAAACAAATTTATTTTCAGTATGAATAGTTTTATTATTTGTTTGTTATTTTAAGCTATTTATTTATACCTTTAATTGCCTTTGTTAGTGTTCGATAAGTGTGTAAAGTTTTAAAATTTATAAATCATGCTTCCAATGTCCAATGGGTTACTTTACATAATTTTTAGGTATAACATGCTCCTGTTTTTAATATTTGACTGGTTTATTACTTAATAGCTAAACAATAATAAAAAAAACTGCTTGCAAATTAATAGGTTATTAAATAATTTCATGTTTCCAATTGAATAGATAAATAAATGCTAATTGAATTTTACATCTGAGTGTCAACTAATCAGTTTTATGCTTGGGGGCGATGAAATGCTGGTAAATTTTTTTAAACTTTTGTATTTCTTTAAACACATTTTAACAAAGTATGGAATTTACTAAATTAATCTTAAACCATAAGATTATATATTTATTCAAAGCCCAACAGTATTCGTTAAACATATAATTAAAAAATACGGAATGATAAAGCATAAAAAAATTGCTTAAAAATTTGTATACAATTAAATAAACTTATATATTAAAAGTGGCTCAAGCTGCCCGTTTCAAACTAACAATGGAGACGTTGATAATGTTTCTTACATAAAAATATAAAACATACAAAAACACAAATTAGTAAAGCAAAAAAACAAATAAATATTGGACCAAAAGGAAAAAAACAATAAAAAGATCAAAGGCAAAGGGCACCAATTACGCAAGCTCAAATTTTTAAGTGGCAAAACCGCGCAATATTATTACTCTCCTTGCTAACGTATACACGTAAAAAAGTAAAGATAATGCTCAAATATAATGATCATGAACTGTACAAAAATAATAAAATAAAACAAATGAAATAAATTAAATCAAGAAACAACTTTAAACCAAATATCAAATCAAAATTTCTATTTATTTACAATTAAACAGTTGATGCTAATATTTTATGTATTTTATAAAACATAAAAAGTTAAATAAAAAATTTAACAAATAAAAAAGCCCGGTAAACTGAGGATTAACTCAAAACAATTTTCTTTTGTATCGTTAAAACCTAGTTTTTTTTTGGAATAACTTCTGCTACTTTATAAAATTTACATCGAATGATTCTTAATTATTTGCGCTGCGTATATTTTCAAATTAATCATGAAGCATCTATATTTTGTTTTAATATTTTTTAATTTCTTTTTTCATATTATCACTAATTTAAATTATTTTTTCATTTCCAACTGAATTCCTAATGAATTGTTCCTAACTTTTATAATAATCAGAATTATGCCCACTAGTTTACACTCGCTTTATTTATTTGTAACTTATTGAGAAAATAGTGGTTAAAATATTATTGTAAGAATGTTAATTTTTGTTAAATATATTTTTAAAGGGTGTTCATTTAAGCTGTCCAACGTCCTTAGGTCTCATTTTGTTTAACGGTTTTTTCATTGTCAACAAATTCCACAACGTTTTGCATTTATTTAAATTTGGTGTGCACTTATTATGAAAAAAATTATTTCAATAAGAAACCTGAAATTTTGGTTCTTAATACAATGTGGTACTTTTTTATATATTGACCTTTTTTATTTGTAATGAGTTGTATTTATGTTTTTTCTACATTTATGGAGATTTTAATGAAATAAAGTTTAAAAAATACAAAAAAAAGACTAGACTATTTTTAAAATGAACATTTAAAAAAAAACCAAAGTCATTCATCGTCATCTGATTAAATTTTTTTGTAAATAAATTTATCTTTTGTATCATTTTTACTTTTGCTATTTCATCTTTCCTGCCCAGAGTGCTTTTACCCATTTTTTAGTCTAATCTGATACCTGCAGTTTAATATTTTTCTTTATTTATTAAAAGTTGTGAACATCATTCATTAATTGCCATCGTAGATTTAGTTGACATTTTAATGGTACTTTTATAATTTAGTCAAATTTTCGGTGATTTAAATTTAATTTGTTATTAAAATGAATTCGGTAGAGATTTAACATACGAACTGCTCGAGTCGGATATTTCAGAATTATTTCGTTTAGGTAAGCTTTTTCTTATTGTTTTGAATAAAATATATCTATATCTAACTTTATTATAATAGTTTTTCACTTACAAATCTTGAATTTATTTATTGGTTTTTTTTCATTAAAATTAAAGCTAATATTAATAATATAATAATTAGAAGTATGCAATTATATGTTTCATTTATATTGATTGCTTTGTATCAATTATTTTATCACTGGGATTTGTCAACCCTGATTTTTGCCATCGTTTTCACTCCACACGGTAACATTCTCGCAGAGAAAACGAATAATTCAATAAGGATACAAAGATCGTTTTATACATACATTTTGAAAATTGTGCTTTCTTTTATTAGCGAAAGAGTGTTTATGTGATTTATTCAATTGCATAATTGATATTAATTTAAATGACTTAAATAATTAATTAGAAATGAATTTGCTATTTCGTAATTTACAGGTTTTGCTTTCTTTTCATTTAATGCGGTTGTTTTTTTACATTATTCAAGTTAAAATAATTCTTTCTACAACAACGGATTTGTAGTATTCGTCGTCGATAACGCCCATGATTTTTTTATCATACCTATATTAAATATAATCAAATTTTGCTAATTCAAAATTTATTGTTTTAAATTTTTATGATTTTTGTTAACAGTGCATCCTTTGAACGATAAAATAAAATCTTCTCAACATAATTTTTGACGGTGAAAAAAATACACTATTTAATAAGCATGTAATAAAAATAAATAATTTAGTTTTCAACAAAATTGTTTAATAATAATGCAGAAGAACTGGATTTTGTTATACTATTTAACAGTTTCCGAGATGCCTAACAAAAGGATGCCCTATAAATGTTGTAAGACGGAATTATTCTTTAGCGAAAATTGTCCAGCTGGAGTATAATTTTGGGGTAAAATTTATAAATTTATGTGATTTTATTATTAATATTTTTTTATTTATTTCATTAAATTTCATGGATTTCCCAATTTGTTATCATAATTTTTAAATATAATTTATATTTTAACTGCTTATACTGTACTGCCTACTCGTCGCACTTTCCAGATGAATTATAACAGATCAAATTAACGCGATGTAGATTTTATCTTTACTTTGCAGAACTTAAACAACATTTTCAAATTATGTAATTTATTATTAATTTTGCCTTTAGTCCGAATTTAACATTTTTTCGCGTTAATGATTTAGAGTCTAGTTCGAAATTACTAAATATATTTTTTATTGTTTTATACGTTGATATGTAAGCATTTTAATTTTGTGTGATATATTATAAAAAATTATAATCATTGGTACGTGTGTCTGTGGTTGTACTTAATAAGATTCTAAGCTTGATTATTCTGATCTTTTTAATAATTTTATTCTCAATAATTGTTTTTTTAAGTTTAAAAATGTGGTTATTATATCGCAAATAAGAATTTTGTATTGGATAATGAAGGATTTATTTTAATCCTTTTTTCCGGTGATAGTATGTTCCTTTTTATTTTTGTAGGTAAACTTTTTTTTTGTTTGAATTAAAAATTTAACAAATTAAATTCTTCTCATAAATTAGTTTTATTTTTAATTTTTGTTGCGCGAGATTTGATGGTCTGCTTAGAATTTGGTAAAATGTAAACAAAAGCAATATTTCAAAGTTTTTGAGACATTTTGGATAAAAGTAACTTTGTATAAAATTTGGCCAAAATCAGACCATTTTATCATTTTAATTTCCCGTTAAAAATGAACCAAAAAATTGACTAGCTTGTTTACCATAATCCCATTATTAGGGGTGCATATTTTTCTTTTTCCGTAAAAAGTGCATTTTAACGGAATGCCAAAAAAACAACGGAAAACAGAATTCTGCCCATCCCTGGGGTGCATCGTAAATAAATGTCGAATTTTAAGAATAAAATTTAAAAAACTGGAATACCAAAAATATTTTTTTAAATTTTGAACACAGCTAGAAAAAATATCGTATTGTATCGTATCGTAAATATTGTAATTTTGGCCATAGAGTGTCCACATCCAGACTCTCCCACCAGTCATAAGGTATCCCCCTTGCAAAGGGTAAGTAAAAAAATCGTATCGTATTTGTTGTATCGTAAATAATTTTTGTTTTTATTAAACGTTTTATTACTATATTAAATTCTTAAATATTTTCTGTATTTATATTTAGGCTCTCCACTCCAATTAGCATTTTTAAAACTATTGTATAATTTAATATTAATTTTTATTATAAATAAATTATATATTTGACTTTTCCAATTGTGAGGCGAGATAATAATTTTTTGTTTGCAAAACTTCAGAGTAGACAACACATACGATTATGACTTACTAAATTTGAATATCATAATTCACAGCTAGATTCTTGCCTTCATAATAGAATTTTTTAGGTTCGCTTTTCTTATTGATTTAATATTAATTTTTTATTAATAAATAAGACTATATTTGATTTTTCCATTTTGGCAAATGTCGTCCGCTTTGTTTCATAGCATGACCGAATGGCCCATTTCGTGGTGCGCTATTCTAGCGTTGTTGTAGGCGTCGTCCCCTGCCTCGGCCAAGTTCTCTTGCCGTTTAAATTCGGTCTCAAATATACTTTCATTAAGAAAAATATTCTTTAATTTATTAGATGTCTGATGTCTCAAAAATTTAAAAAAAATAAAATTATCGCTTAAGATGCATTGTTTGGGTTTTTTTATAATAAAAAATCATCAATTTGATTGCATGTAATTTTATCGTTACTTCTTATGCTTTTATTTTTTCACATTTAAAGATACTGTCCTTGCACAATAAATTATACTTTTTTTAAAATAAATAGTTATTATTTATCCTAATTAAACAAATTTATTTTCAGTATGAATAGTTTTATTATTTGTTTGTTATTTTAAGCTATTTATTTATACCTTTAATTGCCTTTGTTAGTGTTCGATAAGTGTGTAAAGCTTTACATAATTTTTAGGTATAACATGCTCCTGTTTTTAATATTTGACTGGTTTATTACTTAATAGCTAAACAATAATAAAAAAAACTGCTTGCAAATTAATAGGTTATTAAATAATTTCATGTTTCCAATTGAATAGATAAATAAATGCTAATTGAATTTTACATCTGAGTGTCAACTAATCAGTTTTATGCTTGGGGGCGATGAAATGCTGGTAAATTTTTTTAAACTTTTGTATTTCTTTAAACACATTTTAACAGAGTAAAAATAATTCATTAATTTAATATGAAAATATTTTGTAAAATTTCTTATTATGTTTAGTAATAGTTTATAATTTTTTATATATAACCTAACTTAAGAATTTGCTATTTTCTACTCAATGAATTTTGTTTATTTATTTTTTATTGCGTAAATTAATTTTTGAATTTAAAACTTGTTTTGCAAATTTTGAATTTTATTAACTCATTTAATTTATTTATAATTAAATTTTAAGTTTATTTGCCAAAACACAGAATTATGTGGTACTTTGTTCTGTATCTGTCTTCTAACAAAAAAATTATGTTCTTTAGTCAATTCATTGTAGGATTTTTAAAATAATAGCTCGCTGAAATCAACAAAGATTTTTAATTTCTTTCTCTGAACTAACAAAAATTTTATGTTTCAATCTTATCTTTTTAAAGAAATAAACAAGAAATTAATACGTTAATGGTTACCTCATCTACAGAGCCTTTTCTTTATACCTTTTTTATACAGGGTTTCGATATGTACTTTTTTAAAAGATTGGTACTTTATTTGGGTTACGCGTCTTTTTTGTCCTTTATTTGATATTTTTGTTCTGGTATTAAACTTTTAAATATTTATGTAAAAATTCGACTAACAATTTTATCATAGTTGATATGTTTAAAAGCAAGATTATTTTTACATTTTACGTTAAAATAATAAAAAATTTATATACTGATTACAACTTAAAGTTTAATTTAGAAAAATTTCAAACCTCGGATTGCTTGTCGTGGTAATTAATTTATAAAAATTTTATATAAAAAAACAATATTTATCATTATTTCTCGAAAGCTTATAAGCTCAAACATATTGGCTCATAAATAAATGTTGTAAAGCAAAAGAAAGTTACAAATGAGTGAAAATGACAAAAAAACATTAAAAGAGCACAATAAAAAATTATATTTTTTATAACTTTTGAATACACAATTACCAAACTTTACAAAATCTAATATATATTTATTTAATGTATATTAAAACGTTTAAGTATTCCAGAATACTACTTTCTAATGAAAATTTTTCTAATCTCAATGAATCGTGATCAATTCTATAAAAAACAATCTTACTGTGAATTATATTATTCAAAAAATTAACTAATGATATAAAATAAAAGTAAATATGGTAATTTAAAAAATATTTAAATTTAAAAGTTAACTTAATAAAATTTTGGGCTTTTGAAAATAAATCCATAAGAAGTCCCTTAAAATTTTATTCTTTTTCAAAAAGCCACCCTTTAAATGTAGCTGGCATTTATTTAATTAATTAAGTGTAAAAATACAAGTAAATCAAATATAAAATTCAAAAATTGATAGTCAGACTATGGTATAATTTAAATTCAATTTTTTATTTTAAAAAAATTTACATAATCACCCCACATCATATCCACACCGTCAACATTGTTAATAACAGGCATCGCTGCGCAAAAAAATTTATAAATTTTACCTGTGAAAGAATTCAGACGGAATAATTAACATTTAAATATAAAATATGTCGTTTGTAAAATTTAAAAAGTTGAGTTTAAAATATTTTTATAGTAAAAATTAATATTTATAAATTTTTCCTGTGAATAATACTAATTGTTACATCATCTTGTGTTATTTACATTTATAAAAAATTCTTAAAAAAGTGAAAAAATTGGAAAAAATTTGGTCTATTCATAAAACCCGAAAGGAAGCGCCCGATTTGCTGAATGAGCTTTAATACATGGGCAAGTGAGGCTGACCGGCCGAATAAGACAAAACCTACTCAGAAATAATTTATCCACCCTTTAAAAAATTTATAAAATTGTTAAAAAAAAATTAAAAATACCTTTAAAGTAAATTGTTCTTTTTTATTGCAAAAAGTGCAAAATTTATACGCATTCTAAGCGCTCAATAGTTTGTGATATGTAGTTTTTTGATTTTTAAATTAATTTTTTAACAACATTTAATTACGATTATATTTACTATAATGGTGCCAAAAATTAAGTTATATTATTAATAAAATAATCTATTCTTTTTTATTATATTTACATATATTCAATTACTAATGAAGTTTATACAAAATATATAATTTGGGCATCTTGATTATTTTTATGCTATTTAAATATTGTATTAGATCCATCGTTTAGTAGTTTATACTCTTTTAATTGCCTTGATAGTGTAATAGTTTTAAAATATATAACTCTTCCAATCAATGGCATGGCAATTATTTATTGTATTGATAGCTAAAAGCAGAGAGTCTTTAAAAATATTCTTTGTTGATATATGAACTAATTCTTTATTAATTATTTATGAGATAGACATTTTTTTCAAGATAGTTAATTAATTATTTGACAATTAACCTTTTTGTTTTTTAATTCTTTTTGTTTGAATCTTTTACACGCCAAGGTTTGGGTGGCAAATTCTTTTACGTTTAGTAATTAGTTGATAGTTTTCATACATTGCATAAATTAAGAATTTCCTTTTTTTTATCACGCAAATTAATTTTAATGTTTTTATTTATAGAGTTAATTATAATATATGGCTTTTTTTGTTAATAAACCTTAATTAAAACATTTAAAAATAGAATTTTCTCGTCTTTTTAGCTTCGTAATTTATCGTTACACAAACTTATAATTAAAAAATTATTACATACATTACAGTATTACCGAGAATAATAAAATTCAATAATATTTCAAATAGCAGGCAAGTTCCCTGTTATTAAGGTATTTCATGAATTTTGTAAATAATCTTTGCTGCTAATTAAATAAATTGATTAGTGCAACAGACAATAGCAGCTATAAACACTATAATTTGTAGTACACTGATGATGCGGTAAATGAAGTTGAAGACAATGTAGCCGTCCCTTTTGATATGCCCTCAAATTGATTGAGGCGTGCATTTTTTTATGTGAGTTTTATAATTACTCCCCCATTAGTTCTCATAGAGATAATCAATAGTCAGTCGAAATGAGAACATATTACAGAAATTTTAACAAATAAATATTAATTCAAACATTGGTCTTGCAAAAATTTTCACAAAATAGAAGGATTAGACAATTAATAATAAATTAATTAATATTTAATCTTTTTTTATTATTCCAATAAAAATAAAAATATATATATAATATTTAAATCAGGCATTTGATTAATGATTATGTTTTTGTAATAATAAATGTAGTAAACTAAAACTTTCCAAGTTTTATCTAATTCGGTAAGCACAAGTGAAACCGTAATCGAACGACGCAATATGTTTAGGTAAACCAAATTTATTATTTTTAATAATTTAATAACGTTTTTGCTGTTGAATCTTTTTCTAATATTTAAAAGTTGATACTCGATTGCTTGACGTATCAATATACATTTTTTTATTATAACTTTATTTTAGAGTTTCGTTTAGCTTGACTTTGTTTATTTTATATTTTCAACCGAATTTTGTTATACATAGAGGCGTAAAATACTTGCGAGTTTTTCTTTTTTTTTTGCGCCTAATCAGCGTTTAAGTTTATTTTTAACAGCGGAGGTTTTTTACAAATTTCAAATTTCCCTTTAAATTTTAAATAATCAAATTTTGGTGTTTTGCGTAATCATATTTCAATTTGATCAATAATATCTAAATGCGTTTAAAGTTGACTTAAGATGCTTTTATAATTTATCAATTTTGGTAATTTAGCTTTTATTTTTTTTGTCTCAGTAAAATTATGTACAGCATTTAATTAGTTATTTAAGCTATGCAAACAGGAATAAAAAATCGATACGCAGAATTTATTGTTGAGCTAGAAAATAAAAATTAAATTGTTTTTACATAAATTAATAAACTTGTATAAATAATATTACGGACAAAATAAAAGATATAATCACTTATATCTATTCTATTCCTTACAAAAAGTTAAAAGTACAAAAGTACAATTTGACGACAGTTTATAAAAAAATGGTAAAATATATGCAAAAATTAAAGAAATTACAAATTGCATTAAAAGCTTACACTACAAGGAAGTTGAAGAAACAATAGTTTAATATTAATTAAAATTTTAAATATTAACGATAAAATAATTAAAGAACTAAATCTAAGAAAATAGCCTATGTGTTACGACATCCTGTAAGGTTGTACTTCCTGTGTAATTTGTAGGTTTATATTTAAAGCCAATTAATTGTAATATCTGCTTTGAATATTATGTCAAAAATTTTTATAATAGTCAAAATTAGGGCTGGTCCCCGACCCTCGATGTTGAAAAAATATTTCCCTGCCATGAGCATTGCAAAGTAGCGCTGAAGCTTCTTTCCAGTCAATTCCACGCACGCGTCGCGCATCGCCCCCGCAAATATGGCATCACACGCAAGAAGGCCAAGTCTTTCAGCGGCAACAGTGAATGACGGGCACAGTTCACCATCAACAGTGCGTAGTTCATCGAAGCTTTGCGGTCCAGACCGATGTAACAGCAGACATCTGTTGTGGGGAAAATTGTAAATTAAATAAAAAGCAAAACTACCTAATTGCAAACAATTCTCGACGTCTTGGCGACACTGTGTAAACTCTGACAAACATTTTCGCCCCCGCAATTCGTTCCATTTTTGGATATTTGCGTTTGACCCAAAAACGATTGCGTTCATTCCAACTAAAAACAATATTTGTCAAAGGTCAATAGAAAACTCTTCTACCTATAATAGTACGGAATTTGGTCGTAACGCAATGTTCTTGCGAAAGAATCGGCCGCACATAATTTGAAAAAGCCCGTTAATCGCGTGTCCCTGGCCAATCGGTTGAATCCTTCTTCTTCATGCCCTTCTTCCACCACAATTGTACGGCCCCCTTCATCGTGGACACTAAGCGTGTAAATTTGATGTGACGTCTGTACAATTTTGTAGGAATGGAGACGTAGATACGCCTCCATGGCGGTCATGTAGCGCACTTTGAATGTGGCTGCAATTTCGTCGTAGTCGTAGACGTCCGCGCCGTCGCCACTCTTTGCTCCCCGTCTTGGTTGCGTCACTTGAACGTAAGCTTTTTCAAAGCCTAAATATTTTTAGAATCGTTATTTGATGGGCCAAAAAAGCTTTACCTTTGAGCAAGTATTTGAATATGTATTTGCAGGCCTTTTGCCCGAATACATATTCAATATTGATATGCGTGCCATATTTCAGCAGCAAAAAAGGGTTATATGGAATAACCCTGCTGTCGTCCAGAAGCAGTGTAGTTCGGGCCCCCATTCTTTTCTTTTGGAATATCTGCCCGCATTCTTCCTGTAATAAAACAGGTGATATTGCAAAATAAGTATTTGCTTACATGTAGTCTTGTCGGTTTGCGTCCGCCGTGTGGAATACGCTGATAGCGAACTTCATTCCATCCTCTCTCTGGATCGTTGGTTGGAAGATGGTCGTCGTCCATTGCTTGGTTTTCGTCTCCACGCCTTGGCTGGTACCATTGGTCGCAGTCTTCAGGTGGTAAACGAACATAGTTCGTATAACGGACCTCTTAACTTGTTTTAATTAAACTACTATTTACACACGCAGCTCTACCTGACAGTTCTGTCCTGTCAGAGTACACCTTTGGAAAATGTTTGCGACATTTTGAACCGTCAAGGCAAGCTGAATTGCAATCGTGCAACATCATTGTGGTCACATAATGCCAAAGTCTTCTCTGTTGTTTGGCCTCAGCTGATTGGTCAGCACTTGGCGGAAGTGCAGGAATCCTTGCACTCACGTATTCGTTCACTTGTTCAGGTGTTGTGATGCGACTTGCCTCATCAAGTATAAGAAGCATGTGGATGTGTGGCATGCCTTAAAAAGTGTTTGTGGCAATGTTATTATACTATTTTATGCTTTGTCTTAGACTTATTTCGCTTTTAATCTTTGGCTAGTAACCTCTTTTCTGGTGTTCAACACTGTAGCACCATCCGGCCACTTTGCCCAAGACGTGACGCTCAGTCAAGTCTTTTATAAACTCGGTTGCCTTGTCCATAAAGATGCGACAAACAATGTCCGCCCGGTGCACATAATTTTGGCGCCCCCGCAATGCCTCTACGATCTCCGGCCATTTTGGATTGCCAGTGAATGTAACAAACCTAATTTGAAAAAACTAATAATAATTCTATATTTAAGATAATTACCAAGTCGGCGCCCCCAAGTGCCGAACCATTGTCATCAGATCGGCATATTTGCCTTGGTAGTACTGCCTTGATCCGGCGAAAGTCTGTGGCATCAAAAAGACGCGGCCCAATTTTGCGTTGGGTCCCCACTTCTGAAGGCCTTTTTCCATTGCAGCAATGTACTCACGGGCAAGCAGTTGGCGGTAGTTCCTCTTTGTTTGGATGGCTTTCAGGTGGTCCATCTCGTTTCGCTCGATGCGGTTGAGCACAGAAATGATGAAATATTCAGCCAAACGCCTGGCAAACCACAGCCAATGGAAGGCGCTTTTGTCTTCCCCACGAAGAGCCATCCGGTAGCGATAAAATTGGCGTTCCGAGATATTAGAGTAACTTTGGCCCCCCGCATCATTTTCTTGCTCCATTACGGGATCTTCTTCACGCCCTGTTTCATTCTCTTCCTCCTCCAAAACATCTTCGTCAAGTACCAAATCTTCTTCGACCATTTCTTCGTCTTCTTGATGCCCTGACGTCCCCACATCAGTTTCGTTTGGCATTGGCGCGGCAACTTCTTCTGCCATGGCATTGTCGAGGATATTTTGCATTTCGATTTGCTCACCTTCCTCTCGAGTAAGCTATTTTGGGCAGTGTGAACATAGTTGCTGCAAAAAATGCAACATACCACTCGTCCCCGTTTCTTGATGAACCATCGCCAGCCAGGCGTTCCGCGCGGATGGAGAAGCGGAAAGCAGCAAGGGTCCAATTGCGGCATGCCGCTCTTTAGGACACGCATTTTGCCTGCCTTGTCGCAGACCCAGAAGGCTTAAAGCATAAAATGTTAAACGCTGTAAAAGCTGGTTTTTTACCGCTAATCTCCGGTGCCAATCCGTCTTCCTGCACCCAGATAACAGCAACCTGCTTGGCAGTAGGCGCGTCGGCTCTCTCGATGATGGTGACGTCCCCACGATTTTTTATTGCGTCCGTTTTGAGATCTCTGTCGGTGAGAAGGGCTATCTAGAAAGGTAGCAACATTTGCGTCAATTAAAAAATTTTGATAAATATGTTAATATGCAGTGTATTACCTGAAATCGCGGGATCTCTCCAGTCGCAGTCTTTGCGGCTTTAATTTTTGACCCCGTTGTTTCAAAAGTCCTGCCGTATGGATTTGTGCGCATCAACTCCTCGAGTATGCGGAGGATTTCTGCTTTGATAGGCGGTGACAATTTGACGTCAAAGTTCTCGTCCCTGAGATTCATTGCTGCTTCCGGTGTCAGAGTATAAACTTGCGCAAATGTTGGTCGACGGCCCCCAGGAGCAATAAGATCGCTGAACTGGAAAGAGAATTCCCCTGAAAATAACATGTATTTAGTTTGATTTGATTATCTATGTTACCATTATATTTGCATGTGTCTTTCCGTCCCCCCAATTGTTCTTCAGGTGCTTTTTGCCCGTGCACAGAGGCAAAGGCAAAGGTATTGTTGAGTGCCATAGTGTTGGCGAGGAAAGTTTCACGTAACTTCTCACTCTTTGCATTAATTAGGTCCTTAGAGTATTTTTCAGGCGGCGTTTGGAGTTCCTCGAACTCCTCCTTCATTTGTTCAGTATGCACGGCCCCACCCGCACAGCATGGAGACAGGCGGCCACCCTTTATTTTTTCATTCTCTCTCTTCAGCAGAAGTGCTGAGCAGTGCTCGCTTATGACTTCCAACAGCAGGAGCAAATTTTAGAGGAGGACAACATCTGGGACGAGTTTTATGGCAATGAAACCGGCCGAAGGAAAACACCGCAGCAAATTGCGTTGGCAAGCATTAAAAGGCTCAACATCGACCAAAGAAATGCGTTTGATCAAATTTCAAGTGCAATTCTGAGTGTGGATGGTCAACGACTTTTCTTCCTTGAAGGCGCGGGCGGATGCGGTATTATTAAACAAACAATTGTTTTTCATTAAACATTTTAAGGCAAAACGTTCTTATATAACACATTGATCAAATGGTGCTATGCGGGCAAACCATCTTTGGATGGCTCAGTTGAAACCGAATGGGGACGGGAGAAGGTTCGGGCTTTTACTATAACAAACATTATAACATTTTTTATAGTCAACACTGAACAGAGAGTCTGTAATTGCTGCTGCCAGTACCGGCATTGCTGCTCTTTTACTGATCGGAGGTGGGACAGCGCACAGACTTTTTTATGTGCCAAATGACATCACTGATGAGACCGCACCAATGATCAACTTTGAATCGCCAAAAGCCGAACAATTGAGGGAGGCCGATCTAATAATCATCGACGTTATTAAAAACCGTGCTAAGTTTACGCAAATCTGTGTTTTAGGAAGTGAGCATGCTCAGCAGCCGCGTTCTGAAGTACATTGACCGGCTTCTTCGTGATGTTTGTGGAGCCGCCAAACCATTTGGGGGCAAAGTGATTGTCATAAGTGGTGACTGGCGACAACTCGCACCAGTGGTTGAACATGGCACAAGAGAAGATCAAATTGCCGAGAGCATCAAAATGCTGCCGCTCTTCAAGGATTTTAACAAGATCAGGTTAGGATTTATTTTGAATTACTATTTATGTGTACCTCTTCAGTCTGAACATCAATATGCGAACAGCACCAGGAGAACAAGCGCTTCGCAATTGGCTTCTCACCATTGGCAATGGTCAGCATCAAACGGAGATGAACAATCAAGAGTGGGGAAGCAATTCAAACTTGCTTCAAATTCCGGAGCAAAATTTGGCGCATGACATGGAAGATGTTATCAACTTCTGTTTTCCCTCCGCCCTATTCAACAGCCCATTGGAGAACGCAAATGCGATTGCAGACAACGCTATTCTTTGCCCAACAAACAACGATGTGCAATACATCAACAACCTAGCGCTTGATCGAATGAGTGGAAACGCAACTGATTACATGTCAATCGATGAACCGCTTGAAACGGTAGAAGACAACAACACCTTCCGCGCAGACTTCAACATGGAGGCTGTGCATAATGAAATGCCTTCAGGAATACCACCTCACAAATTGAAGCTAAAGGTCTAAATGCTAAATTATGCTTGCATCATTCTTCTGTTTAAGGTGGGGACGCCGATAATGCTGTTGAGGAATTTGGATGTCCATCAAGGATTGTGCAACGGAACGCGCTTGCAAGTTATGCGGATGTCCGACGACAATCTCTTTTGCCGCATTTTGACTGGACCGCGTGCAGATGTCAATCAGACTATCGTCCTGCCCCGTATTAAGTTTGAATATGGGCGAGGGCGAAACCATCGTGGGCTTCGCTTTCAACGCTTGCAGTTTCCTGTCCGCGCATGCTTTGCCATGACAGTGAACAAGGTACGGAATACTGATATTTGCAATTTTAATAAAGTAAATTTTAGGCACAGGGCCAGACACTTCAACGGATGGCCCTCGTGTTACGTGGGAAGCAATGCTTCGCGCATGGTCAGGTATATGTGGCCATGTCCCGCGTAACACGGATGGACGGCATCCGTGTCTATGCGCCATCGTGTCAGAGTGGCGACTACTCGTACATTGCCAATGTTGTCTACCACGAGTTGCTCGACGTACACATCCCACCACGACCACAACATTCGGCATTGACTGAAGCGACACATGAACAAGAAGTGGGGACGCATATACCAACGGCTGAGGATGACATGGAAAATTCAGACCAAGATTATTTTGATTAAAAATGATATATCGTATTATTTTGTTTGGGTAATTAATAAAGAAAATTCCGCTTAAATGGAGAGATATGTGCACAGTCTAAACATCTTTTGGGAGCAGAATACATTGGAAATTACAAACACCGTCAATTCTTACCGAAACCCCGAAAAAACTGCTGGCCCCAGTGTTCAAAACGGCTTTGCCGTTTAACGCAGACCCCGTAGGGGTCTGGTTCTCTATATAAGAGGATTCTGGGCGGTTATCTCATGTTTGCATGAATAACTCTTTTCGGAGTGGCAGGAGCGAAAAAACGCTTCCACAATACCCCTGCGGACTTTTGATTTCCGATGGAATGGCATAATTGGATTTGTGCTAACACAATGCCAAAGATGCAAAAGTGCCAAAAAACCACCTTTTTTGGCACTTTTTTTTGACCACCCCTCACTTTTCGAGCTGTACTCGCGCGGGGAGTAGGGTAAGCGGTGTTGGTGTTAGAGAGAGGGCACACCGCAAGATTCAGGGCTCTCGATTGAGCTATAGTACATACCGCTACGATGAGTTTGAATTGAGTTACACCGTGACATATAAGTAAAAAATTTTCGAAAAAATGGCATCAAAAGCTTTGAATTTGCCACAACACGGGGAGTTTTGCAGATAGTGGGATGGGGTTAGCAGATAAAATGTAGCGCTTTTTAAGCGCTTTCGAATGATGTAAAAATATTTGGGGGTCGCGCGGGAAGTTTTCTCGCTGCTGCGCGCTAAAGGTTCGAATTTTTTACTTTTTCCTTCTGTCGCAGGTGGTGGTGTAGTGGTGAATGGTGGAGCAGTTGGGGGTCAGGTGTGGGTTCAAAACCCCGAGGGTGTAAAAGTTTTTTCGAGCATTTATATGAACATTTATGATAGAGGAAGAATATTAAAAAATTCTTAAAATTATTTCCAAATTTTTAAAAATTATTTTTTGCTTTATAAACGGGGGAAGGAGCGGGGGGGCGCGGGGGAGGGAGGCGCGGAGCGCCGGGGGGAGGGCGCGGAGCGCCGGGGGGAGGGCGCGGAGCGCCGGGGGGAGGGCGCGGAGCGCCGGGGGGAGGGCGCGGAGCGCCGGGGGGAGGGCGCGTAGCGCCGGGGGGAGGGCGCGGAGCGCCGGGGGGAGGGCGCGGAGCGCCGGGGGAAGGGCGCGTAGCGCCGGGGGGAGGGCGCGGAGCGCTAAACGTTTTGATCAATTCTCACCGAAACCCCGAAGGACCACTGAAACCTCAAAGTAAAAGCTGGCCCCAGTGTTCAAAACGGCTCTGCCGTTTAACGCAGCCCCCTACGGGGGCTGGTTCTCTATATAAGAGAATTCTGGGCGGTTATCTCATGTTTGCATGAATAACTCTTTTGGGAGTGGGCGGAGCGAAAAAACGCTTCACAATACCCCTGCGGACTTTTGATTTCTCGATCGAATGGCATCGTCGGATTTGTGCCAACACAATGCCAAAGATGAAAAAGTGCCAAAAAACGCACCTTTTTTTTGGCACTTTTTTTTGACCACCCCTCACTTTTCAAGCTGTACCCGGGCGGGGAGTAGGGTAACCGGTGTTGGTGTTGGAGAAAGGGCACAACTAGACACTCAGGGCTTTCTTTTGAGCTATCGTGCGTACCGCTACGACGAATTTGAAGATGCGTTATGCTGCGGACAAGCCCTCAAAAATTTTCGAAAAAATGGCTTCAAAAGCTTTGAATTTGCCACAACTCGGGGAGTTTTGCCGATAGCGGGATGAGGTCTGCAGATAAAATGTAGAGCTTTTCAAGAGCTTTCGAAAGATGTAAAGAAAGTTGGGGGTCGCGCGGGAAGTTTTCGCGCTGCTGCGCGCTAAAGATTCGAATTTTCACTTTTTCCCTTTGTCGGCGGTGGTGGTGTAGTGGTGAGTGGTGGGGGCAGCTGGGGGGTCATCTGGGAGTTCGAATCCCGACTGTGTAAATCTTTTTTTTCAGTATTTTTATGAACATCTATGGTGAGGAAAATAAATTTTAAAAATTCAAAAAAATATTTACAATTTTTAAAAATATTTTTGTTTGCTTTTAAGAATTTTTTCATCAATTCATTTTTTTGCTTCAGGGAATTCGTTGTTTGCTCAAAAAATTCATAACTTTATTTAAGAAAGAGTAATCGTAACAAGCTTGGTGTTAAAAAATGTAGAAAATTCAGCAGAATTTTTATGTCAAATGATATTTATTTAATTTTGAGAACCTCAAATGTTATGGCCAATTTTCACCAAAAAATCTATTTTACACAAAATAATTCATAATAATTTTTTGAATGGAGATTTTCGACAATAATAAAGAGTGGAAAATAGCTTATTTTTTTCTCTACAAATTACTATTTACGTTCATTTTTTGGAGAGAAGAAAGAAAGAGAAGAAGGGAGGTGAAGAAGGGAAGGAAGAGAAGAAGCGCGGTGAAGAAGGAAGGAAGAGAAGAAGGGAGGTGAGGAAGGAAGGGAAGGAAGAGGAGAAGCGAGGTGAAGAAGGAAGGAAAGGAAGAGAAGAAGGGAGGTGAAGAAGGGAAGGAAGAGAAGAAGCGAGGTCAGGAAAGAAGGGAAGGAAGAGAAGAAGGGAGGTGAAGAAGGGAAGGAAGAAAAGAAGGGAGGTAAAGAAGGGAAGGAAGAGAAGAAGGGAGGTGAAGAAGGGAAGGAAGAGAAGAAGGGAGGTGAGGAAGGAAGGGAAGGAAGAGGAGAAGCGAGGTGAAGAAGGGAAGGAAGAGAAGAAGGGAGGTGAAGAAGGGAAGGAAGAGAAGAAGGGAGGTGAGGAAGAAAGGAAAGGAAGAGAGGGAAAAAGGTGAAGGGAGAAAAGAAAGAGATGAACGGGAGGAAGAAAGGAAGAGAAGAAGGGAGGTGAAGAAGAGAAGGAAGAGAAGAAGGGAGGTGAAGAAGAGAAGAAAGAGAAGAAGCGAAGTGAGGAAGGAAGGAAAGAAAGAGAGGAAAAAAGTGAGCGGAAGAAAAGAAGGCTGAGATGAACGGAGAGTAGAAAGGAAGAGAAGAAGGGAGGTGAAGAAGGGAAGGAAGAGAAGAAGGGAGGTGAAGAAGGGAAGGAAGAGAAGAAGGGAGGTGAAGAAGGGAAGGAAGAGAAGAAGGGAGGTGAAGAAGGGAAGGAAGAGAAGAAGGGAGGTGAAGAAGGGAAGGAAGAGAAGAAGGGAGGTGAGGAAGAAAGGAAAGGAAGAGAGGGAAAAAGGTGAAGGGAGAAAAGAAAGAGATGAACGGGAGGAAGAAAGGAAGAGAAGAAGGGAGGTGAAGAAGAGAAGAAAGAGAAGAAGCGAAGTGAGGAAGGAAGGAAAGAAAGAGAGGAAAAAAAGTGAGCGGAAGAAAAGAAGGCTGAGATGGACGGAGAGTAGAAAGGAAGAGAAGAAGGGAGGTGAAGATGGAAGGAAAGGAAGAGAAGAAGGGAGGTGAAGAAGGGAAGGAAGAGAAGAAGCGAGGTCAGGAAAGAAGGAAAGGAAGAGAAGGAAGAGAAGAAGGGAGGTGAAGAAGAGAGGGAAGAGGAGAAGTAATTCTCACGCAAACCCCGAAGGATCACTGAAACCCCGAAGAAACTGCTGGCCCCAGTGTTCAAAACGGCTCTGCCGTTTAACGCAGCCCCCTACGGGGGCTGGTTCTCTATATAAGAGAATTCTGGGCGGTTATCTCATGTTTGCATGAATAACTCTTTTCGGAGTGGCAGGAGCGAAAAAACGCTTCCACAATACCCCTGCGGACTTTTGATTTCCGATCGAATGGCATCGTCGGATTTGTGCCAACACAATGCCAAAGATGAAAAAGTGCCAAAAAACAACCTTTTTTTGGCACTTTTTTTTGACCACCCCTCACTTTTTGAGCTGTACTCGCGCGGGGAGTAGGGTATCCGGTGTTGGTGTTGGAGAAAGGGCACAACTAGACACTCAGGGCTTTCTTCTGAGCTATCGTGCATGTCGCTACGATGAATATGAATATGCGTTATGGCACTTACAAGCCCTCAAAAATTTTCCGAAAAAATGGCTTCAAAAGCTTTGAATTTGCCACAACTCGGGGAGTTTTGCAGATAGCGGCATGGGGTTAAAGATAAAATGTAGAGCTTTTCAAGAGCTTTCGAAAGATGTAAAGAAAGTTGGGGGTCGCGCGGGAAGTTTTCGCGCTGCTGCGCGCTAAAGATTCGAATTTTCACTTTTTCCCTTTGTCGGCGGTGGTGGTGTAGTGGTGAGTGGTGGGGGCAGCTGGGGGGTCATCTGGGAGTTCGAATCCCGACTGTGTAAATCTTTTTTTCAGTATTTTTATGAACATCTATGGTGAGGAAAATAAATTTTAAAAATTCAAAAAAATATTTACAATTTTTAAAAATATTTTTGTTTGCTTTTAAGAATTTTTTCATCAATTCATTTTTTTGCTTCAGGGAATTCGTTGTTTGCTCAAAAAATTCATAACTTTATTTAAGAAAGAGTAATCGTAACAAGCTTGGTGTTAAAAAATGTAGAAAATTCAGCAGAATTTTTATGTCAAATGATATTTATTTAATTTTGAGAACCTCAAATGTTATGGCCAATTTTCACCAAAAAATCTATTTTACACAAAATAATTCATAATAATTTTTTGAATGGAGATTTTCGACAATAATAAAGAGTGGAAAATAGCTTATTTTTTTCTCTACAAATTACTATTTACGTTCATTTTTTGGAGAGAAGAAAGAAAGAGAAGAAGGGAGGTGAAGAAGGGAAGGAAGAGAAGAAGCGCGGTGAAGAAGGAAGGAAGAGAAGAAGGGAGGTGAGGAAGGAAGGGAAGGAAGAGGAGAAGCGAGGTGAAGAAGGAAGGAAAGGAAGAGAAGAAGGGAGGTGAAGAAGGGAAGGAAGAGAAGAAGCGAGGTCAGGAAAGAAGGGAAGGAAGAGAAGAAGGGAGGTGAAGAAGGGAAGGAAGAAAAGAAGGGAGGTAAAGAAGGGAAGGAAGAGAAGAAGGGAGGTGAAGAAGGGAAGGAAGAGAAGAAGGGAGGTGAGGAAGGAAGGGAAGGAAGAGGAGAAGCGAGGTGAAGAAGGGAAGGAAGAGAAGAAGGGAGGTGAAGAAGGGAAGGAAGAGAAGAAGGGAGGTGAGGAAGAAAGGAAAGGAAGAGAGGGAAAAAGGTGAAGGGAGAAAAGAAAGAGATGAACGGGAGGAAGAAAGGAAGAGAAGAAGGGAGGTGAAGAAGAGAAGGAAGAGAAGAAGGGAGGTGAAGAAGAGAAGAAAGAGAAGAAGCGAAGTGAGGTAGGAAGGAAAGAAAGAGAGGAAAAAAAGTGAGCGGAAGAAAAGAAGGCTGAGATGAACGGAGAGTAGAAAGGAAGAGAAGAAGGGAGGTGAAGAAGGGAAGGAAGAGAAGAAGGGAGGTGAAGAAGGGAAGGAAGAGAAGAAGGGAGGTGAAGAAGGGAAGGAAGAGAAGAAGGGAGGTGAAGAAGGGAAGGAAGAGAAGAAGGGAGGTGAAGAAGGGAAGGAAGAGAAGAAGGGAGGTGAGGAAGAAAGGAAAGGAAGAGAGGGAAAAAGGTGAAGGGAGAAAAGAAAGAGATGAACGGGAGGAAGAAAGGAAGAGAAGAAGGGAGGTGAAGAAGAGAAGAAAGAGAAGAAGCGAAGTGAGGAAGGAAGGAAAGAAAGAGAGGAAAAAAAGTGAGCGGAAGAAAAGAAGGCTGAGATGGACGGAGAGTAGAAAGGAAGAGAAGAAGGGAGGTGAAGATGGGAAGGAAGAGAAGAAGGGGAGGTGAAGAAGGGAAGGAAGAGAAGAAGGGAGGTGAAGAAGGGAAGGAAGAGAAGAAGGGAGGTGAAGAAGGGAAGGAAGAGAAGAAGGGAGGTGAAGAAGGGAAGGAAGAGAAGAAGGGAGGTGAAGAAGGGAAGTAAGAGAAGAAGGGAGGTGAAAAAGGGAAGGAAGAGAAGAAGGGAGGTGAAGAAGGGAAGGAAGAGAAGAAGGGAGGTGAAGAAGGGATTGAAGAGAAGAAGGGAGGTGAAGAAGGGAAAGAAGAGAAAAAGGGAGGTGAAGAAGGGAAGGAAGAGAAGAAGGGAGATAAAGAAGGGAAGGAACTTTCCCCGAAGAAACTGCTGGCCCCAGTGTTCAAAACGGCTTTGCCGTTTAACGCAGACCCCGTAGGGGTCTGGTTTTAAAATCTAAGAGAAAAAGCCAAACAAAATAAAATAAATTAAATCAATCGAATCAGAAATGAAATGAATAAGGGCGAGTGAGACCGTCACAATATGAGTAACATTCAAAAGAAATAAAAATTGGAAGGTCGTAAAACAAATTAAACAAACAAAATAACAAGAGTGGGCCAACAAATGCCGAGTGAAAAATTATATTAAAATTTAACAAAATGATTAATCAACAATAAAAAACAAATTTTAGAAAAAGTTATGAAAAGAATGAAATGTACCGGTAAGAAAATTTGAGAAAAACAAAATAACATTTAGGATTTGGACAAAATGAATGTATCAAAATTAAAACTAAAAAAGATAGACCCAAACAAAAGTGATTGCAATAAGCGGAAACTCCCGTATAAAAGCCCAGCGAAAATCGTTTATTAGCACATTCAAACCTATAAATAAAAAACCAATTTAATTAGTTTATTTTAGACTGCATGATTTTACCAGGAATGAAAATATTCGCAGGAAAATCAAATGCTCCAGACACTCTAATTTTTTTTCAAGAAAAAAATAAATTTCATACGACTGATAAAAATTAATATTTCAACAATGATAAAAATTTTAAGTGCTTTTTTTTAAATAAACGCGATCCCGATCACTAAAATAAACTTTAAACTTTAATATAAAACACGGAATTTGGTGACGAATAAAATAAAACATACTAAGAAGTAATATTAAATCAAAAATAATATATTTATGAAGTGACAAATGAATGCGCACAAGTTCAAACGATTATAAAAATGAAAAAGCAAAAGAGCCGTTTGTTGACGGCTGTGGCAATATCCGTGAACAGGCACATTGAATTGGCACATCATTAGAGAAAAATGTGACATTTGCATGTAATTGAAACAAAATATAATATAATGAGATATTCAGTTAAAGCCAGAAGGCGTTTCAGAATTATTTTTTAATGAAATAAATCGTAAGACAAAATATTGTCAACAATTTCTAAATAACAATAAAGCAAATGTGTTTAGCAAGAGAAAAATTAACCATGTCGGAAGTAGTAAAATTGGGCTCCACCCATACGACCAGCCCTGATATATATGCACCAAAAAAGGCTAAAATATACCAAAAATGCCGAAATATGCACCGAAATAGCATTTTAGTGCATTATTTTGCTTAATATTTAATTTATCTTCTTTTAACGTATAATTAAGCACCAGCCATTTTTTCTCTTGACTAATTCAGCGCTGCTATTTTCTCTTATTTTTATGCGACTGTTAAATTTTAAGGCTTTTTTTCGAGAATGATTGCAAACTGTATATTAAAAGGTTAATTCGTTTCCAAAAACGTCCAAAAATTAATCTTTATGGCTGTATTTTTCCACAAAACGCTAAATTATGCTCGAAATATGCAAAACTATGCACAACTACAAAATATATTTTTTTAAACTTGATCCTTTTTTATAATAAATTTAATTGAACTTCTAAAATTTAAAATTTTTTAGAATTAAAAAAAATGAATCAAATAGGTGTGTTTATGTTAGATTTTTAACATGTTTTGCATTTATACATTTTTATCCTTTTTAATTTATGTTTAGTCAAAAAACCGCTGTTAATTAAACTGATGGCATGAAACTGAAAATACTCTTAATGCATTTTGTTGAAAGCAAATGGTAATAATCAAAGATCTCATTTTTTCACATGATTGATTTACCCAATCAAACCATTAAAAAATTTATTTGAAAAAACGCGGCCTAAAGTTAATGAATACTCGAAATTAAAAAGGCCCTAAATATTTAAAATGAAAGCAAAAATTGACAATGTTACAAAGCGGATTCCGCAAGCGTGTTTTGAATCAAATAAATGATAAAGCAATTTAAAATAAAATAATCATAGAATAGAAACTAATCATTAATAATATTGCATCTAAACCCTTTATAGTACGAAAGGTTAAATTTAAATCTCTGGATCCGGACTTTCCAAACATTGCATCGCAGGGCAAGAAAATTTTGAAAAATTCGAAAAATCAGTTTGATGTATTAACTAATTCGATAAACTTGAAGACAAATATGCAAACCATTTTTTTAATTGAAATACACAAATTATTTATTTACGCAAATTCATATATATATCGATTTATTTGGAATTTAATATTCAAGAATGAAAAGCATAGATAAGTGAATAGAGGTACGCTGCGAGATAAAACTAATAACATAAGTTCATATCTATCGATGAGACGTATTAACAAAAAATTTAAAATCAACAAATTTATAGTGTAATTATTCGTGTTTCCCAAAAATGCAACCTTAAAATTTTATAAATACTAGTGCTCGGTACGATACGAAAAAATACGCAACACGGAATACGGAATTTTGCCAAGATCATTCATTTTTAAAAAGTACAATGAGCCAACAAATTCCGAACGAAGCCCTGTCACTCCAACGCAAATTAATACCAAATTTAAAAATAGCAAATAATTTGAACATGTTAAGATACAATAATAAAAATCCAATTTTTTATATAAATTTAACACTTAAAATGTTGACATTATTTTTACATATTTTGAAAATTTCTTTCATTGTTTAGTTTTTATCTTTGTTACTTATTCTAAAATATTTAATTTTAATTATTATAAATAACGATTAAAACTTTAAGAAGATATATAAATATAAAATGATTATTTTTTAGCGCTTCCTTTTTTTAATTATTATCCTTTTTGATTTGATTTTTATCAATAGTTTTTATTTTTAATAATGATATTTAGTTTGTGTTTGTTGAAGAATTACTTTGTTTTTCAAGTTAGAGCATTTTTGGCTTTACGCAACCGGAACAAAATATATAGATTTTTAATAAAATTAATTTGTAATAGTATTCAGTTAATATATATTAGGTGTTAAAGTAATATAGAGTAATTTAGCTTTATCTATAAGAAAATAAATTTTATAATCGAATTTTTGAAATATAATTGTCACTATTTATTGAACTCCGAAATAGTTTTTAATTACGAATAGTGACGTTAAAACGACAAAATTTTCAGCTAAAACATGTTTTTCGTGCATAACTCAACAAAATAAAGCTGCAGAAAAAATAGTTAAATAACTAAAAATCTTAGCCCTAGTAATCAGCGACTTCGATAACCCCGGTAATTGCTTAAACCCTTCAAATTTGAATTTATGTGCGGATAACCGAAAAGTACCGAAATTTTCTGTTATTGCTTTTTAATAATACCTTTTAAAAAGAATATCTTAATTGTGCTTTAGATTTATAATCTCCGTGCCAAACTTTCTCATTGTTCATAATTTAAATGAATATGCTTTGGCCAATTTTATAACAGAATTTTAATGTTAAAATCCTTAATATTTTAATTTTATATCCTTTTTTTAAATGGCTTTTAAATTTATTTTATACGATATATATAAATATTACATAAACACATTTTTTAAACATAAAATCTAATTTCTAATAAAATCATCGACAATAAAATTATTGTACTTTGCACATCAGCCGACTGCCCATAAGAACGAGATGTTAATTAAGAGAAAATCAATTGATATATCGACAATTATTGCAAAGATTTGCTAAATAAATTATCTTTTTAATATCAATAAGATAAAGCGTTATTAATTGAATTTAATATGTTTTTAACACAAACGTAATTTTAATAAAATAATTATAGGAAAGTTGTTATGTTGATGGCAGTTTTTATAATACGCTCAACTATAAATAATTTGTAGAAAAGTTATTATGTTGATGGCATTTTTTAAAACAGAATATTATTTAATTTATTATTCGGCGTTTAATCAAGTTATAAATTTAAAAAATTTAAACGTTTTATTATTTTTTTAGAAAACTTGAACCAATTAAGGACAATACAAGAATTCAATAACCAAAATTTTGGCGCCAAAACGCCGCTTTAATATTGTATTTCAAAAACCCTTACCAACACAAAAGTAAAATAAAGTTGATCTTTTATAAAATGAATTCACGTTTATGCAAAAAAAAATAATAAATATGTTTAAACTACAAGGGAAACCGCTAATTTAAAAATTTGTGCTTTTATATAAATAATGCAAAGGCCAATTCTTCATTTGTTTTGAAAAGGGTGAACACTACTTTTATTACGCAAATTATGGCATTTAAATATTCATCATGCGCGAAACATCATCACAAAGGTGAAATAGCTAGCCGAGCGATCAGGTTAAAATTAAATTAAAAAATTTATAAAAATGTCACCAAAAAATCGAAAAAATAATAAAAGCTTTGTGTGCAAATATAATATAAAATGAACGTTAAAACATTAAGATTAAATGTTAATTTATTTTCTGAACAAATGTAAACAAATTTAAAACATTTGAGTTGGAGCCGTGCGATCAGGTTAAAATTAAATTAAAAAATTAAAAAATCACCAAAAAATCGAAAAAATAATGTTTTTTAATTTTTCAAAGGTTGGTAAAAATTTAATTTAAAAAAACACTATCACGATTGGTTGACTTTAAAAAGCATTGCCAAACATTTACCGCGGATGTAAAATCAATTGAATATGAAATACTAAAACTATACATAAAATGCATTTAAGTTGCTATATAAAATTTGCTTTCTATAATTTTGGTAATTTAGGTGATGCAATTTTTACCATTTTAAATAAATGCCAATTTTATAATATTTCAATATTATCCTCTTATTTATAAAATTATTATTTTAAAATATTCAGTATTAATTAATAAATTTTAAATCTAATATTGGACCTCTGTTTATTGCTTCTTACAATTTCAAAACTTTAAAATAACTTTAAGTTATGTGCTTTCTGATATTTAGTCTTTAATTTTTTTGCGTCGAAGCGCATTGGTTTCCAGAGTTTTATTAGAAAAATTTTTTAAATCAAAAATAATTTTGGTTTAAAATATAATAAATTAATTTAGCAAATCAATTTTTAATTGTACTTTTTTTATAAAATAAATATATTGCCACTTTACGTTTCGTCAGCTGGTTTAGCTTCCGATATTCTATGCAAAATCGGAACAATGCATCAGTTTTTTCGGACAAGAACAATCGGTGACAACCAATCCAAAGTGGAGGGCAGAATCACACATTCCGCCGTCTACAAATACTTATAAATTTTAACTTTATAATGTCATCAAAAAAGTTATTCTAAAAATCAGTATCCAAATATTATGCAACTCAAGCATAGAATTATTATTTCCAGAATTAATTAGGCCAATTAATTTAAAGATTATTTCAACAATATTTAACAAATGGAAAAAGAATAAATCAGTAAATAATGACAATAAGAACTAATAAATATATTAAAAAATAAATAAATAAATCTCCAAAAAACATTCGTGAAACCCCCGATGTTGTTTGTCGAAAAAGAGCCATTGACCTTTTTTATGCTATTTAACGAACACTGTGCAATTTAAATTTAATTAATTTTTAAAGCATTAAAATTCTTTAAACTAAAAAGGAAAAAAATAATTAAATAATCATTTATTAGAATTACATGATACAGTTCAATAATATAAAACAAAATCAAATATTCAAAATATTATTCTTAAAATAAAAAAGCCTTGTGTTTTCCCGACGCATATTATAAAGGCTTGCGTCTCTCCGTTGCGCTTTAGCGAAGTTACAGGGCCTCTTGAGGACCGTATTCGCTTCCAGCGCGATCAGGCGTTGAAATTCCTCTTCAAATCTAAGAAATAGAACACCTCTGACAAGCGCTCTGTTTGCGTAGAAGGCTACAACACGTCGAGAATATGGCGAACGGAGTACCGTTAAATACAACGTTCGTGCGATTCTCGTTATTCGTATGAACAAAAAATTAATAAAAACTTTAAAAGTTTTGCCAATTATATTAAAAATTCAAAAGATGACAATATTTTTATAGAAGAATTCAATATCATGCAAAATTATGAATTACTCAGCTTGGTTTATTATAAAAATAGAAAAACAAGAAATAAAATTATAATGTAAACCAAAACGGCTGACCTCAATAAATATTTTAATGCAAAACGTATAAAAAAAAATTTATAACGTCCTTTAAAGAGTCCTCACTACATTTTTATAAATTTAATATTATAATTAAAAAAGCATTTATCCAATAACAAGAAGTAACATAACCTTTAAGAACAAAAGTTTTATATTACCCAAAACCGTTAATCAATTTTAAAAAATCACTAATAATCCATCCTAGTTAAAAACATAATATTTTATAGAATAATATATACTTTCACAATATTTGTAAAAATTAAAATCAAACATAAATTTTAACTTAAATCAAAGCAAAGAATACAAAAAAATTTCCTTTAAATTCAGTATAAGTGCTACTCTAAAAGCGCCTTGTGAAAGGATTTGAAAAGATGAAAAATTTTGCATTTTGAACATTACACAACAAAAAGATTGCGCTAATGTTCGAATTCCTGCCATGTTGTATTAAAGTCAATTATTTGCCACAATTATGTTCTTCTGTTTAACCGTTTTTGATGTTTAAAGAATGACAATATTTAAATAATCAACCTTGTGATTCCATTTTTTATATAAAGCAAATTTTTAAAAGAATATGGGCATTTATTATTAATGAAGAAACTTTTATGGAAAGGCAATTTTGAAGCAAAATCCAAAATTAATAAGCAATAAAATAAAGTGAATTTTAATTATATAAATAAATTTAGCAGTGAAGTTTATATACAAAGCACTGGGATGGAATAACCCGAGGCAATCTTCCATATTATGAATAAAACATAGCATAAAAGGATAAACAGTTTAATTTATTTTTAAATATTCTATTTTTTAAACTGCACAAATCGAGCTCGTAAAAAGTATAGCAGGTCAAACGCCGAAGTCTGTACAAAATAGCAGACTGAGCCAAATACAGCTGCTGCTGCAGGATATTTAAATTTGCTAAAACGCAGAATTTAAAAAATAATAAATAATAATAAATTAACAATAACTGTCAAAATTTACGAGTTTATGTTTTGAAACCTTAAGTAAAATAAATTTAAATTTAAAGAAAAACTAATATCAATTTTAGGAATAAACTATACAAAACAAAAGTTTTAAAGATTTGTATTATATTTTAAAAAATTCTGCTTCACTTCCGAGAGGAAGGGGTCGGCGGTGCCGATTTTGCCATGATTTTGTGTTACCCTTTTTTATTTCATAAACAATGATTTTTGTTTTAAAATTATTTAATAAGATTCATATGTGAATATTTATTAAGTTTTAAATTTTGTATTTTAACGAGATACATAGAATTACATAGCAATTTTTTTTAATAAAACTGAATGTAATTTTTATTCATTGATTCATTGAATTAATAATTTCGTTAATGAATCTTAGATATTTTAGTTTTTTTCTTATCTTAAAACCTAACAAATGAAGTTTTTGGCTTCTGGTCGATGCGACCATTATTCTTAGGCATTTTCATTTATTTTATGTATCAATAAATATAAGGCTTTCATATTCACTTATTATTGTTTTATTTGGATTTTTAAGGAGTATTAATTTATTAAATTTTATTGATTAAGGCATTATTTCATCGTATTTTTTGTCTGTTTAAAATATGTTACATTTTAATTTCTTTTTGAAATCCCCTGACTTGCCATTATTGAAATCACTAGTAAATAGTTGTCTGCTTGGAACAATTAACAATGTCCGGTTTATTTGTTTTTTTAAAAACAAATAAATTTCCTTCCCCAAATGCGGCATGTGTGATGGTTTCAATAAATTTAAGAATGCATACTAATATAAATGAAATTATTTTTGAAATTAATTTACGCTTTATTTGTTTAATTTTAATTTCTTAAATCTGTTTTAACGACGTTTATTGCTGACCTTTAAAGGATAATTAAGACATTTAAATACATAATTTGTAAGTTCTTATTATAGTTTTGAATTATCATTTATTTTTTGAATGCGCACTACAATTTTAAAATTTAACATTAAAAATAATTTACAATATTAAATGATAAGTATAAACAAAAAAAACATTAAAAAGTAAAGTATTTTAAAACATTGACAAAATTACTGTTGAATGAGTATTTTATCTCTATTAAAATTTTTAAAGTAATTCGACCTAAAATCAAATTTTGCATGACGAAATCAAATTTTCAACTTTAAATAATTTGAAAATTTTAAATTCCTTATTTTAGTAGCCGTAAATAAAATTAAGGCAAACACTAAAACACTGTCAACGTCTTAATTGTTGACTGTCTCTTAGAAAAATCGTCCAAATGATACACAGTTTGTTGACCTATATCAAGGCTATTTAGAAAAGATTAACATATTAAAACCCAATTTATATAATTAATTATCAGTATGTTACTGGATTTTCAAACTGGAAAAGGCATATCGACAAATGTTTAAATTAGAGAATTTAAAACTATCATCAAGTATCATCTAATAATAAACCGAGCATGATTTAATGCAATTTATGATTTACACTTTCAACATTGTAATAAAACAAAAAGTTTATTTAAACATTGACAAAATCTTTTAAACGTGCCTCTAGCAATTTGGCTGCACCCAAAAACAGTTGACAGATTCAAGGAGGTGCAGTTTAAATTTTGTTTAATTAAAAGTTTAGTCGAGATCAATAAAAAGTAAACTAATCATTTTAAACAGTTATTAAACCCAACTAAAAAAGGTATTTAAAATAAATGCTACTCTCTGTTTTAAATTTAAAAAAATAAATTAATTTAATCTTTTAAATCAGGTTTAACTTTTACATTTTAATAAATTTGAAATTTACGATTTGATAAATCTAATCTGAACCAATATTTAAACATTAAAAACTACATGATCTTAATGAGTAAGTTGCTTCGAGTTATATTATCGATAAGTTGTTTAAATTTTAAACCTGTTTTTTTCATTTGATTAAATTATAACCATGGCTGTAAAAATTCGACTTTATTATAAGCGCCATCATTCTTAATACCGCTTTAAGATATTGGAAATATTTTATTAAAATTACCATTCTCGCCATTTGCATTAATAAAAAATTCATCTTCATTAAAAATAGCACCTAAATAATTCTTGAAAAAATCAAACCAAAGAAGTAAAGTTGTCTAAAACAGTCATAGCTTTAAATGTGAGAAGCCCATTATTATAATTGATTTAAATATATTATTGATCATTTAAATTAATTGGTGAATTTATTGAAAATATATAAAACAAGTAAATTCAACAATTAAAAAAAGAATACATAAATACAATAGTTACTTTAAAGATTAAAATCCGCTAAATACATGTATTTATTAAAGCGAAATTAAGAATATATTTTAATTCATAGTGGATTTCGCACAGCAGCAGTTCATCTTCTGTTTGTTTTTACCAAAAATTAAACACAAGGGAACCTTCCATACCATGAATAAAATAATGCAAAAACAACTTTTTCAAATAATAATATATTAAGTAAGAAAAGTTTGAGTATTTTTTAAAATTTTAAGTTTTAAATTGCATACGTAGCTCGAAAAAGAATAATGGCGCCAACAGCAATTTTAGAAAATATAGTAAAATGATAATTACTGTAATAGTCAAATAAAAGAGTTATTGCCACTGCTACGCGAAATTGATAAATAAAATAACATAGAATTTTTTGGAGCAATTACAACTCAAGTCAATACGAAATGCTTTCGGTTCAGAGCCGGCCGCGAACAGTGCGGATTAAAAAACAAATTAAACTCAATATTACCATAATCGTATACAACCAATTTAATAGTATATAATTTATAAATTATAAAAACAAAAAAACATTGAAAATAAAATGTTAAATATCTTAAAAAGTATTACAAAAACAGCTAATGTTAGGGCGACAAAATTAAATGAATGTCAATCAATATCCATTTTAAGCGAATACTCGAAGCCACTTTCTATGACACGGACGTAAACGATGTAAGCGAACAACCACGAGAAATCCTTGTGCGCCTGCCACAACACCGCTTGGAGGGATTGGAAAGCAGCATTATTTACGAACAAAACAAAATATATCAAATGTTTCTTAATTTACTATGAAACTTAATGTTTAGTATTATAAATAGATGCAAAAATTTACTCCGTAATAAACATTTATAAACAAAACCTAATTTGACCAAATAAAAGTATTTAAATTATTTTGAAGTAAAAAAATATAAAATGAAACTGGTATTGTCTTACTATTAAACCATTATAATTTTAATCAGCCTCTTAACTTAGATAAAACATAAAATAAAAAATTATATTTTGATAAAATGTGATCTTAACATATTTTGAATGATTTTTCATTTGGTTTTGTTATGATCTTGAACATGACGCTTCGCTTTTACAATTTTGTTTATAGCAAATAAAAAATAATAAATTTTAATTATAACGTCACAAGTAATTACAAAATTTCCACACAAAAGGTCAAGCAAATATTGCTAATTTCTCCGATTATTATCTATTTTTATCAAAAAAGTAATCTAATACAAATTTTAATTTATTATAATAATGGCGAACCATTAATCAACAGCTGCATTTTTTATATCTTACATAAAATATCTTTATACAAATGGATATCAACAAAAACGTTAAATTAATAACCTAATAAATTAAAAAATATGAATTGAAAATTGAATGCGCAATCTATATGTTCCTTCAAAGGTTTGTGTGTGACTTCTTTCGTCACAAGAATGGGCATATCTGTCTTAATTATTAGTTCATTTGAAGGAAAATAATTATTTTATATAATTTGTATGCTTATATTAAAATTATAATTAATTTTAAATAATTTAATGTTATTAGTAAATGCAAATGCAAACTTGTAAAATAATAGAATAACAAGTAAATAAAAATTATACAAAATTTGAAACTGATGATTAAATTAGGAATATACGAACTCCCATATTGTTTGGCAGCTTTGCTTTGTCGTGGTTTTTGGATTTGGGCAAGACCTGCTCATAATTTAATAATGATTGTCTTAATTAAATTAAAATGTAACTTTAAAAAACATATATTTTTTGCATTCGCCAAAATATGATCAAAACAAAAATACTTGTAAACTTTAAAATTTGATTTTGTAATTAAAAGAACTACTACAGTAATCAAAAACCTATATACATATTTTACATGAATTATAATTATTATTTTTATATTTAAACAAATTCATAAGCAAACGAATTTTATAATATAAAATCAACTTTTTAAAATTTTATAATACCAGATTTATTAAGTAAAATACATTAATACAAACTGTTAAATAAAAAAAACTAATTTTAAAATATATTATAGACACAGACCCTATCGGCATAGAATTTCAAAAATCATAACACATGAAAACCAATATAAAATGTGCTAAATTTTTTATAATTTAATAATATTGTTGTATATAATGTGTTTGTTCTTGACATAAGAAAAATATTTGATTAAATAATAGAAAAAAAACCTATTTTAAAAGTGCATAAAATTAACCCATTGAACACAACAACAACAGGCAATTGTGAATCGCATAAATTGTTAATTGCCAATGATTTAAAACTACAAATATTTGTGACAAAAAGGAAGTTTTTAATAGAATAACGAAATGTATGTGTTTCAATTTAATTTAGATGATTCAATGGTTTCTTTTATAATAAACCGTCATTAAATTAATCGACGTGCTATTACTGATATGAAAAATAAAATAGTTTAAAATTAAATTTCAAAAGTTTTAACCGGGGTATGCCGCTTATGGTCAATAAATCATTTATTACTCCTTTTGGATAATTTAAAATTACATTATTAAAAAAAGTAAATTCAACGATTTAAAAAGTAAAAAGGCCAATAATAAGCACTACGTTTCTCTTGCAGTTTGGTAATAAAACTCTTTTTATTAATTGAAACTTTATTACAATTAAATGATTTTTTACATTATTTGAATTGCCAAAAAAGTTAAAACTACATATATGCAGAGGCGAGAAAGCAAAGAGAGCGTGTAAATTTTCATATTTATTCTCCGCGGCATTTTGAATTGATTAAATGTTCTAAATAATACAAATGATTTTTCACAATAAATAATATGGAGTTCATTATCCTTTCGCAGATGAAAATGCAAGAGGACTTAACTGGTAAACTCAACTATCTGTGATAAATAATGATAACGTTCTGTAAGAATTTATAACACTTATTTAACAATGAAAAAAAACTAGTTCATCAATAAAATTTGCAGGATTGATTCTCAATATGGCCATTCTAAAATTAATATGAAATCGTTAAAACTGATCTAATTGTTTAAATAATTATGTAAATAATCTACATCAGAAATTATAATATTTTTTGATGGTTTCAACAAAATTAGCTAAAAATTTATTAATATAAAATTTCTAAATTAATTGAAATATTCATATTTTAATTACCCTTAATGTCGCATACAATAAAATTTTGTATATTTTAGTAATAAAAATATACTTTGATGATATACATTAGCTAGATTAAGCTTTTTCAAGTAAAAAGTGCACATTATATATAAATTATTTTTCTTATACTGTTTTTTTCAATAGTTATTGTTTAATAATTTAAAAAGTTCTCAGTATTTTAACATTTTATTTATTCAAAATATAACATTCACTTTTAGATTTATACGGCGGCATCTTTTTTTTTGTTACTTAACTGTTCTTTTAAGCTGATCAGATTTTTTTCATCAATTGTTATTAATATTTTTTCAAAATATTATAAAATTTATATGAAAATAGTTTGAAAACATTAATAATTAATATGTACAAAATCGTTTAGCATTTAATAACTAGGTCTGGAAGCTCATGGAAATCCATATTTTTTTTTGCGAACTGGGGATGCCCTGAAAAGCACGAAAAACACATTTTTAGCTTGATTTGAAGCTTCAACCGATTTTTATATCCATATTTTCCATTTATGTCCATATTTTTCGTCCATATTTCGCCATTTTCAAAAATTTCATAACAAAAATGCAATAAAATCGAAAAATATACCCCTAAAGATCGACTTTTTCAAATTTTCAAAAAATGCACACTTAACAAATTGACTTTTTCGCGACTAAAATTTCTGCCACCAAAAAAATGTTTTTAAAATTTTGCTTATTTACAAAATTTATGTGCATATTTTTTCATTTTATGTCCACATTTTGGTGTTTTTAAAACAATCAACTCGTCTCAATTTTTAAATTATAAATATTTAAAATTTATTTATATTCTTAAATTAAATAATTTGATTTATAATCTAACCATTTAAAGATCCAACGGGTTTTTATATTTTACCAAAATATTCTTAACTAATTGATGCATAAAATGATTTTATTTTTTAATTATGTTTATTATTTATTATTTCTTGCCTTAGAATTTGATTATTTGCGGAGTCAAAAATGTTTTTTTCCATGCATAGTTATTCATTTCACGTTTTTGTTTTCTAAACAACTATTTGGTAAAGTACAGGAAAAAATTGTCGGTAATTACGGTTTTCGGTGATAAAATTTTTTAGAGTAATTAGACGAACTCACGCTGCCCAATCAGATGTGAGCAAATATCGAAAATTGTCAGTTGTTGTTATATCGGCGTATGCAATCCATCTCTATAGTTTCTTTGTTATTTTTATTTAGCTTGCGTACCCACATAAAATTGGTTTAAAGTATATTTTTAAGCATACTTATTGTAGTTTTTGTTTATTATATTTGCTGTTATATAATTCATAGATACTAAATATGGGTTTCTGATCTTAACTTCTCTTACGTGACAAAATGCTTTAAAAACATTTATAATTTTTTGAATTGTATTATACAAAAAGTACTTTACTTTTACAGCGTTTTGCTGCGCCAGCTCCTTTATTGCTCTGTTTATAAATTTTACATTGAGTTCTTCTTTTACTTTTCTCCATTTGAAATGGTCAAACGCTCTCGCTCCCGGATCCATCATTCTTCTGTGCCCATCTTTTACTTTTTAATTTAATTAACTATCAATTAATTTTGTTTTCGTAATTTTGTAATCGTTGTTCATCGAACGTTTCATTTTTTAGTTGCTGAAATGAGACATTTTTTTGTCAAAATTTCATACACTTCAAATTATTTTTGCTTTTTAATTTTTTTGTTTCATAATAACACAACGACCAAAAAATATTTAGGTATATTGCTGCTCTCCTTTGCATGCACCTAAATGATGGACGCTGCTAAGATTAAATAAAAATAAAATTTATAAAGCACTGTTATAGAAAGTTTTCCATAAATAATATGACTGATTTTTTCAATTCTTCTCTTATTCAAAGCGAATTTGATTTTTTTATTTATTTTTTATGTTTACTGAATGCGAAGTTCGTGGAAAAATGTATATTTTTGAATCAGATTTAGTCTTGTATTTTTAAAATTTTTCTAATTTTTACTCATAAGTTACTTTTTGTAGGGGGCAAAATATTTTGCAACTTTGTCGAGTATTTATTAAATAATTTTAACTATGCAATTTGATTACTGCAAATTTTTTTGCTACATTTTCGTTAGTTCATCTAAATAGACAAACAAAATTTATTTTTTTACTTTCAAACCTCGACTATTTTTTTCTAAATTTTTAAATTATCTTGTTTTAAGTGCCGATTCAGGTTTTAAAACCAGAAATTCGCAGAATAAACATATTGACAAATTTTTATATTTACGACCGCAATCATTTGAATAAAGTCATATTTCAGGGATTTGCCCCTGGTCGACGAATTTATTGTTAAAAGCATTTTATTTTCTAAATTTTAAAAGGTTGGTGAAAATTATTTAATAATCATTTTTTACATATTTAGTAACCATTTATTTTGCATATCCAACTGTTTAATTTGCTTTTTTTTTTGTTGCAAAAACCGTATCAATGTTTTAATAACATGTTAATAATCTAATTAGTAATACAATAAAGCTTAAAAAAAGTTTTTCTTTTTTATAAATTAATTTTGAGTAAAATAATTGAAATAAACTAAATCAAAGGTTAATTTTTTTTAACTATTAAATAAAATTAAACCTAACATAGATGTAAAATTTAATCTTAAAATGTGTTTTTTAAACAAAATATTCAAAAAAAATAAAATAAAAAAGCAAAATAATTCAAAAAAATTATGAAATAATTAGATAAAAATATTAAAATCAGATTTCAATCAGTGTATAAAAACCATACCGGATTATGGACTTAATAAAAGGTAATAAAATTTATATCCAAAAATAAAAAAATTAAGAAAACTCTCTAAACAGTTGGATAATTTTATTAAATCAAAGAGAGCCTTAGTCTTTTAGTTGAACTTTAAAAGTTCTTAGATTTGGATTCAAAACAACTACCATGTATATTTTTTGATAAACGTTATTTCTTTATTTGTTTCATTTTTTTATTAATTTTTGTTTAACGTTTTTCTTTATTTTTTATTTTTAGATTTGGGGTTGTCCTTTTTTGTGTTTTATATTCAAATTAAAGCAAATAAATTTGCCTCCACGTCTTGCTGTTTGAACGCTTGCGGGTAGGCTGCTGGTTTTTTCCTGAATTGTCAAATTGTCAGCGTCAGTTTGATCGTATCAGTTAAAAACCGATCATTTTTTGAGAGGATCGGAATTGATGACGATTTTTGCTGGGGCTTTTGAATGCGGCTATGAATTGTTTTTTAAGCCATTTAAAATTAATAATTAGTGGCTTCATGAGTATATTTAAATATGAAAATCAACTATCATTCTCACCAAAAGTTAATTTTTTATCGAAATTTAAATGCATTGCTTGGTTTTTTGTCATTATTTGTTGAGTGTATTCCTTTTAAGGCTGGCGATTCTGAACCAAGTCATCGTTGTTATCTCAGTTTGTTTTTCTACATTTTTAAAAAAATATTCACATCCGGTTTTAGTGTCAAAGGAGGTTTTTTCTTGTCCATGATTAATGAAGCTTAAAGGCTAAATTAAAAATTATGGCTTAGTAACAAAAATTACTTTTATTTGCTTCATGTGTTAACATTTTTTGAATTTTTATGTTTTTCGTGTTGTGTGTTTCTTCACGAATAAACTTAATTCAAGTTATAATTTTGTTGGGTGTTTAATAGATTTAGGTGCGGATTTTATTGCTTACTAATTTATATAGCTATAACTGAATATTTGTATATTAATGCTTTAAAATAATAATTTGTTTTAATATTGGTTAATCTGGTTTGTCAGCTGTGTCGATTTAGTATTTTTTAAACCCAATTATTTTTTTTGTTAGTTAAATAATGAGTTTTATTTGTCTTAATTTTACCTATTTTTTCAGTTTAATATCGCTTATACAACGGGGATTTTATTTATCTTTTTTATTTACATGTAGTATTTTATGTTTATATTTTAGAAATTAATTAATTTAAGATATTTACTATTTTTTAATGTTTTGTATTTAAATGTACTTTATGTTTTATTTTACAAGTTGCAGTCAAAGTATTATTTGCACAGCTAAAGGTGGAAAATGAAATTTGATTAATTTATTTGTCTTTTCATGAAGAAACTTTTGTTAATTATGGTTGCATTTTTTTTAGATTTATATATTTCCATTTAATTAATCAATGTGTTTAGCTCTATTTTAGTCTGCCAACTATTGAAATTGCAAGAAACCATTGTATTTCAATAAACGATAAGATTTATTGTTGATTTAATTTATTATATCTGTTGAATGTGAAAACTTTGGACGATCCAATTAAAAGAATATCATTTATTTAAATATCAGTTTTTTGTTTAACATATATTTCTTATTCAAATAAAAAAACGATATGATTTTTGTTTGCTTTTTTAAATTTTATTTTAACAAATTTTTAAACGCTGAAGGCGCCACTTTTAAAATTAGGTGAATTTACTTTTTGTCCAAACATTAGCATTACAATTTTATTTATATTTGCTTTCGTTAGCATTTTTTTAAATTTACATTGCACCCTTAACACCAGAGTGGACTGCATAACCAGAGGTTGTCTGCCTTAACTCTGGTGCCAGGCTGTCAAACCATGCAAAGTTGTCAGAGAAGTAACTGTTTTCTTCAGTTGTGTCTCATTTGTATTAAAAATTAATTTTGAAATCTATGAATAATATTCAAAAATCTTAAAATTTGTTGTTTTTTGATCATTGAACCTTTGGATAATTTTTTGATTTGACAATATTTGATTTGCTTGTTCAGAATTTTAATGTTTGCGATTATATGTTAAAGGAAAACAATAAATATACAATATATGTTATATATATTTTGTTAAAATGAATAAGTAACTAAAAGGCCAAACAATTAGATTATGTTAACAAAAACATGAAGAAAAAAGGTCAAAAATTTTGTTTTTTGTAACTTTTAAATTTTACTAGAAAATTTAAGATTGTTTTAATAATGTTTTTCTAAATTGGTTATTTGTTTAGAAATTTTTTAGAACTTATCAATTTTTAACTCTTGCGCGTGTAGTCAAGGTTCACTTTCTGGTAAATTTAAAGTAGCACTTAACATTTTTTATCATATGAAACATTAAGGTTGATAGGCGGTATGACATTTATTTTTTTGGCCCGAATGCGGGTGCAGCTTTTGTTGAGAGCTAATTTAATTGGAGTTAATTTATTTTTTCTATATTTGTTCATCAACAAAACCAATTTTATATAAATTTACTGATCTTTGTCAGTCAAAATTTTATTTTCTTGAACCTAATAAATTTAAATAATACGTTAACAAACTATAAGAATGATGGTCCTTACCAAAATGAATTTCTAAACAATTAATTATAACCTGTATCTCCTTATTTTTCTTGAAATGTATTTTGAATACAGTGTCCACACCTGGCTCTAAATATATACGCCAGTTTTGAAGTGGATATCTTTGTCTGCTTATCGCTTTAAAAGTCAGCCCAAATAAAAAAAAATTTTTTTTTGACAGATTAAGTTTCAATTCTTATTAAGCTTAAACACGTTTTATTATTTTAGTTTATTGGATATCGTATTGATGATATTAAAGTTTTTTAGATTTTAAATAGCACACAACCGGTTAACATAAAAAAAAGAAGTTTTAAAGATAGTTTTGTTACTATTTATACTATCCTATGTATGTTTTTGGTTGATCCGCCACGCGGGCATGTGTCACAGCACCCAGTAATAAAAATTTAAAAGCTTTATCGAGCTAAGTAAGCATACATAATTTATAAGTCTATAAAAAAGAAATAATAACCCAAATTTAAAAAATGATCAATGCATCGTGTAGTAATAAAACAAAAATGAAACGTAACTGCTCTTGAAATTTAAATTTGCTAGAACGAACACAAAATGATTCAAATAAAATTAATTAAACCATGAAAAAGTAAATTAATGATAAAAAATCGTCCAATAAAATTTCTGCTGTATTTTAATATTCATAAAGAGTATTTTTAAACAACTTCTACACTTAACTGATTAGTCTTCGGCAACTGTAATGGCGTACCACCACGCAGGCCACCTGTAATGTAAATTCTATAAAAAGAAGTTAAAATAAGTTAACACATAAAGATATCATTGACATTTAAAAAACAATATAATAATTAAATAACCAGAGAAACTTAAAAATGATATATTAAGTGAAATTATTCAACAATTCTCTAACTATTTTTATTTTTGACATTTGATTTTGTATAAATTTTAAGATAATGTATCGCGTGTGCCCGCACTTATTAAAAAAAGTTGAATTAAACGTATTTTGTATTTATAGATTTACTTAAAAACAGTTAAGAATAATAAAAGAAAAAACAGCCCCTAAAATAATTCAAAAAAAATAATTATTTTATTAATTTTAATTTAAAAATTACAAAACCAGAGATTTTGAAAAGTCAAATTCAAAAATTGTTGATTCAAAAGTTAACTAACGGCGCACTTTGTTTATCTATTTTTAAAATTGATCACAAATTGCGAATTTTTCAAAATTTAATGAAGACGGGGACATGTCTAAACTAAAACTTTGAAAATAAAATAAACAAAATTAGAATAAATAATAATGCAATGGCATCTTTGCCCTTATTACTCTTTTTAGTCCAACAATTTAAAATGCAAAATTTAAACTTTCAACAAAATATTTTAACGAAGTCGCAAAATATTTTACAATTAACTGTAATTAAAATACAAAAGTTTACGAATATTTACGGCCAAACAACATGGACAAAATTTTAAATAATTGACTGCAAGTATAATTAAATACAATAAATACGTTTCTTATGTAATATATTTAAGGATTTGAAAAAACAAATCAAAAGTATTTGTTAAATAAAATTTGAATTGATCAATAAAGAATGTTTTCAATGTTAAAGAAAGAAATATTATGATGTATAAATGCAATGAGTTGTAGCGACTCGCGTAAAAATGCAAAAATAATTCAAACACAAACAAATAATTCAATTTTTAGCCTCGAGGAGATGAACCTATTAAATCGAAGTTATATTAAACACTAAACCAAAAAACCGTTAATATTATTTAATTTTCATTTATAATAAATTAACATCGATTAAACTTTTGAAATAGTAAAAGCATAAAACAATTCGGTAGGTACATTAAAGTATCTAAACATACGCTTTCACATAAACAAATATCAATTCACTCAATGAAATTAATTAAAATATTATTTTTGGTTAATAAGCGTTTATAATAAATTAGAGCATTTATTAAATAAAATACTAAGCGTTCACTTGTAAACGTATAATGAATGAAAACACATTAAATTAAAAAACTAACAAATTCATTCTCACCAACTTAACAAATAATTTTCATTTTTATTAATTTGAATAGGCGTAGTGGAGATCGGAAGCTGTCTTTGGTTAGATGTAACAAAAGAATAATTTCTGATAAAATTTAACCTTAAACTTATTTTATTTTGCTTAAATTTGAAAATACTTTAAAATAATTAAAGGTTATTTTTTCAATTTTCAATATAAATAAATTAAAAAGTTAACTCGCAAATTATTTTGAAGACTATTTTTATGACAATTATTAAACAGTTCGACGAGTTCGTGTAGTAAGTAGTTCATCCTTTTCGACGAGTTTAATCAATCATTTAGAAATTTAAAAAATTTTGTAATCAAAAAGAATGAATTAAGTGTGCAAAAACCATCAATTATGATCTACACCAAAAGAACAATTTTTAAATAAAATTTATTACTTAATAATTAATTATTTTTATTTTAATTTTAAATAATAATAAATATTCTTAAAAGATGTTTTCCTTCTTTCTCACAAATATTTTGTTTCACAAATTCAAATAAATACTTTTTATGGATATTCTTGCACAACTACCAATAAATTATAAAATTAATGTTGGTTAAACTTTTTTATTACTTTTATTATTGATTTGAGAATGCAAAAACTTTTATTACTTTGTTGCAGTAATTTGCATTGTTTAATTTATTTGTGTGTAACCATTTCCTCAGTAATCAACGGAATGCGTGAAATTACATTTTGTTTTGAATTTATGAATTATTTAAGTTATTAATTTATGGAATTATCACTGTCCGATAGTAGAAAACCCGATGAGGTGAAAAATTAGAATGCGACATTTTGTCTAAATCTTTCCGGTTTTACTCATTTTTCAATTCACTCAATGAAATTTAAAATATTATTTTTGGTTAATAAGCGTTTATAATAAATTAGAGCATTTATTAAAATAAAATACTAAGCGTTCACTTGTAAACGTATAATGAATGAAAACACATTAAATTAAAAAACTAACAAATTCATTCTCACCCACTTAACAAATAATTTTCATTTTTATTAATTTGAATAGGCGTAGTGGAGATCGGAAGCTGTCTTTGGTTAGATGTAACAAAAGAATAATTTCTGATAAAATTTAATCTTAAACTTATTTTATTTTGCTTAAATTTGAAAATACTTTAAAATAATTAATGGTTATTTTTTCAATTTTCAATATAAATAAATTAAAAAGTTAACTCGCAAATTATTTTGAAGACTATTTTTATGACAATTATTAAACAGTTCGACGAGTTCGTGTAGTAAGTAGTTCATCCTTTTCGACGAGTTTAATCAATCATTTAGAAATTTAAAAAATTTTGTAATCAAAAAGAATGAATTAAGTGTGCAAAAACCATCAATTATGATCTACACCAAAAGAACAATTTTTAAATAAAATTTATTACTTAACAATTAATTATTTTTATTTTAATTTTAAATAATAATAAATATTCTTAAAAGATGTTTTCCTTCTTTCTCACAAATATTTTGTTTCACAAATTCAAATAAATACTTTTTATGGATATTCTTGCACAACTACCAATAAATTATAAAATTAATGTTGGTTAAACTTTTTTATTACTTTTATTATTGATTTGAGAATGCAAAAACTTTTATTACTTTGTTGCAGTAATTTGTTGTTTAATTTATTTGTGTGTAACCATTTCCTCAGTAATCAACGGAATGCGTGAAATTACATTTTTTTTATTAAAATTAATTAAGTAAGTCCAAATAATTCCTAACAAAAATTAACTCAATTTGAAAATACTATTAAATGTTTAATTTTCTAGTTTGAAAATTAAAATTACAAAAAAAAGATAACCTAATTTTAAAGAAAAAACAAAACGTAATTTTGAAATATTTTTCTGTTTCAAAATAGATATGCATTTGACGAACAATTGTTCCATTTCAACCGTTATTTTACTCTCTCCTCAACTCATTCTGTTTTGTGCTTGTGGGCGGGGCTTTGCCTCATCGCCACCCCCGGGGACTTACCGCTATTCTACCTCCGCTCTCCCTCAATAATCACTTTATCGTCGGATCCGGATCCCGACCCCCTTTTCCTTCCCCGGTCCCGAACCGGGGAAGCCGCTTGTCCCTCACATTTAACCCTTGTTACGCCTACGGAATAAAGCACATTATTCGACTCATAAGGGAATATAAAAGGGACCGCACTTCTCCGATTTCATGGAGGTCCCGCACCGGGGGAGGATATAGGGTAACTCTCGAGGAGAATGAGACATTCCCCGCAAGCCATAATAGTTTGGCATTGTGTAAATTTGTGATTTATTTTCCAAAAAAATTATTATAAAGTTAGAATTGTAAATAAAAATGGATCATTAACAAAAAAAAATACTGAAATTATTATGCAGAACGTGAAGTGAACCCAAAGGAGAAAAGTAAAAGCAACATCCGAGAAACCCGAAAATAAAATTGATGAAATGTCAACCACTATGGAAATTATCCAACAAATAAAAAGGGCAATTCGTCCATTTGTTGAGACACGCCCTCCGATCACGATCTGTGCTGAGAATGGTAGTACCATAAGGGCTTTTGTTCATGCCTAAGGGCGAACAAACCTAAACTGCCGACACGACGGGAATGGAAAGCGGAACAGGAGGACGGACACGAGTCGGACGGTGATTGTTCGATCGAATTGGCCCCGGCTGTCAAGAAGAAAAGGAAATAAATAAAAGAAAGAAAAGAAAGGACAAAACCTTTCGGAACAAACAGTAACTAAGGGACAAAAGAAGCCCAATGACAATTCCGCCCAACAGCACCATAAGAAGCGAAATAAGGACCGTTTGTTCGGTAAGGGCCAAATAATGCCCGAAATCATTCGGATTAACGCCCGGGGGCAGACAAATATCCGGGGCTGTATAGTGGATTGGGGTGGAGCAAATTTTTGGCGGACTACACGGAAAGGCACATTTTCCGGACGTTTTGAATTCCCAAATTGAAGTTTCCATTTGCTGAATTAAAACGGACTTTGGAAGTTGGAAAATAAATTTAAAGAAAGAAGAAAAGATGAACGAAAAGGCCAAATGAGCCCAATGACGGAGCATTCACAACACTTCTCCCCCCCCCCCCCATTCGAACCGCCCCAAATAACCCTTTTGTATAAGAATTAGCTATTCAATTTAAATATATTCACACAATTTCGTTCACCGGCGAAGTTTCATTAGTCATCACTCTCTCTCTTTCTCTATTTCTTTCTCTCTCTCTCTTTCTCTCTCTCTTTCTCTCTCTCTCTCTCTCTCACCGTTTTTTATCGCCACCTGCAAGGCAACTGCTCACCAACAACAATTGTTTAGTGCAAAGGCACGAATGGCAGCCGAATCGCGGCCGAGGACAAATATTTTGGCCCAATGTTGGTCTGAGGGGCCGTTTGGATAAAAGCATAGGAAAATTGTTGAAGAAAAATGAAAAGAGAAAGAGCTAAAGATTAAAAGCAATTAAGCGGCATCCCGAGAAAATAAAGAGGAAAGAAATTGAAAAAATGTCGAAAATAAAGCAATAAATTACGCGTAAAATCAGAGGTTTAATCCTGTGAGAGGAAAAAAGTGGAACGAAGCTCAATTAAAAAATGGGAAGAATGTCAGTTGATCAGGAATCCTAGGCGGTCATATGTGATCATTTGCCTTAAGACATAAAAACGGGCGATTTATTTCATTCTTTTCATTCAGAAAATGCGATTACTTTTAATTGAAATTAAATAAATTAAATCACTCAACGAAAAAGGATAAAAAAGGTTCATTTAGAGAAAGTCAAAAAATTTCAAGGTCAGGCAACCCTCCCACTTAGAACAGCGGATGAACCATTAAATTGGCATAAATATGCCAGAGATCCAAATCTGGAACAAGAAGAGGCAGAAGAAAGTGAAGAACAAAATGATAGCGATGAAAAAGAAAGAGAAGAAAATAATCAAATCCAAACTAGAACAGGAAGAAAAAACATGTCAAAGTATGGATTTGAAAGTAGCGATGACGAAGGAATGAGTCAGTGGCGGCACTCCGGAGACAAGAAAAGGATTCAACTGAATCTGGGATGAATGAAGTTTTTTTGGGTAATGAGAGTACCATCGCTTTTATAGGAAGGAACGACCTTTTAAGAGAGGAAAAATTCCCCGAAGCCGAAAGGGTAGAAGGAGATGTTGAACCGGAAAGGGAACGAATTGGCACTATTCTGGAAATCTTATTAGAAGAATCGTTAGAAAGAACGTGTACGGGATGGTTATACCCTACAGTCGTTCCTTTGGTTTCATTTATTCCGGAAAACCTTGTGGACAAAAATTGGGAAATTTTCATAAACGCGGATGGTGAGAGATTCGTGATGGGATGGTTGTTTGGCGAAAATTTTGAATTATATATAAGAAACGAAGTTGAAGAATTAATTTTGAGCCTGGAAGTTCAGTTATTATTGGGTGAAAGGTGGAAATTAAGAGTGGATGCGGAAATAGAAACTTATTGGGAAATAATGAGCGATAATGGACAAACATATGAAATACGTAAAATTCCGGAGATTTGGATAACACACAAGGAAAATAACGACGAAAGTGAAATTTCAGAACTGAGCATTAATGTAATAACGGAATTAAAATATTTGAGTGTATTAGATGAAGTGAATATGGAAGAAATTGAAGGAAAAAATGAGGATGATAACTTAATAAATATTTTTAATAAAAATAATGCTCAAATCCCGTCAAAAAATCAAAATAATGAATTATCAGGAATGGCGGCACAGTTTGAACCTCTTTCGGACACGGATGAATTTGCGAAACGGGACCAACAACTCGAAGAGATGAAGACAATCAAAATGGAGGAATCTCAAAAAAGTTTGATGGAACAAGTGGAAGCTTTAAAAAAAGAAGTTATGGAAATGAAGGAGTTGAAAACGAATCGGAAAAGAAAAGTGATTAAAACCAGAGGAGAAGGTGCTGAAAAAGCGGAGAAAAAAGAAAAGAAAGTCGAAAAAGAAACCGAACAAAAAAGTAGCGAAAAAGCTCAAAAGGAAGAAAATTCGCCAAAGAAGGAAGACCCGGAAATTACGGTCTTAGAAAGAGAAAACCGAATCAGGATGGATGATGAAATTTCACTCAATTTGGAATTAGAGGAAGAAGAGCGAATTCTGTTTTCAACGCCAAGAGGGGCAGAAAACGAAAAAATGAGTTATTGGCAATCATGCCTTAACCGGGTCAAGAGCCGTGGAGAATTGGAAAAAGGCTTAATTGGGAAGATGAAGAAGCCAACCGACCCGATGAGAGTGGCCAAATCGGAGATCCAATCGGCCGAACTAAACATTTGGCAGAAACGACCAGAGGAGATTCCGCCTGAAGGAAAACGAATCAATCAATTTGATTGTAATACTGAAACGGAAAGAGAAGAAAAGAGAAAGGAAATTGAGTTTGGAAAGGCCAATTGGTCAGAAGAGAAGAACATTTTTACGGAGGAAAAAAGGTCAAAGGAAGCACAAGAAATTATTCCTCTTCTCTTAAACTTGAGAGAAAAGTCGTTGGAAATGCACGACGAAGCCGAAAAGATTATGAGAAAGGTGGAAAGAGCATTTGAATTGGAAGAAAAACGAGGAAAAAGAGGTGCGCTTTGGCACGAACACGACGTCCGCGGGACAGAATTTGAAAGAAACAACCGACGCGGACGCGCACATTGGAATGAAAGTCGAGGAGGATGGCCGAATCCGCGTGGAACACGTGGTTGGCGCCGAGGAAGAGGACAATGGCACGACCGCAACGAATGGGGCCCATCAACATCGCAGCAGGCGGAGGACTTTTCGAAGATGGCCGGCTGGGGTTAAGAGAAAAAATTGATTGGGACGATTTTATAGCTAAACCAACCAAAAAACGCAACATTTTCACTATATTTGGTTACTGTACTCCTTCCGGCCCACTTATAATTCACCACGTTCCCTCCCCACCGTAACCCTTGCACTGTATTGTTTTGATCATTGACCGGGACGGTCAATAACAGGGGCCCTCAATGACGAACAATTGTTCCATTTCAACCGTTATTTTACTCTCTCCTCAACTCATTCTGTTTTGTGCTTGTGGGCGGGGCTTTGCCTCATCGCCACCCCCGGGGACTTACCGCTATTCTACCTCCGCTCTCCCTCAATAATCACTTTATCGTCGGATCCGGATCCCGACCCCTTTTCCTTCCCCGGTCCCGAACCGGGGAAGCCGCTTGTCCCTCACATTTAACCCTTGTACGCCTACGGAATAAAGCACATTATTCGACTCATAAGGGAATATAAAAGGGACCGCACTTCTCCGATTTCACATTTATTGATATTCTGATAATACCTAAAAAGCTACTTACTTATAAAGAAGCCTTCGTTAATTTGTGGTTCTACTAATGTGATCAAAAATAATTTGCCTAACGTGCATGCAATGAAATTTACAATAGTTTTGATATTGCAATAAAAAAATGTCGTGAACGCTCACGCTCTTGAATAAGCTGATGGCAAAATGTTAACATTAAAAACAACAAAGTAAAACAGTAAAACTATAATATTTAAATCATTATGTTTGTTATGATTAATAAAATTACCAAACTTTGTTTTTTTATCGAAATAAACACATTTAACAGCAGAGGAAGTGTACGTTGCGTAATGTAAAAGTATAAATGTAACAATAATTTTTGTAGATAAAAGTCATTTTCCCACGCATACATACACCAAATACCATAACAAAGTACAAATACCTTAAAAATTATCAAATGAAAAATCACATCATTGGGAATTTAGACTAAAGAAAACTTAAAATAATAAATAGAATAAAACGTTAAAAAAAAAAATAAAAATAAAACCGTGAACATCAATCAAAATTAAGTAAAAAACACCTAATTATTTAACTCTACTCAATAATAACTTTAAATAAAATAATTAATTAACCGTCTTCAACTCTCATTGCAAGCATTTAATATGCAAAAATAAAAATTCTATTTTAAAAAAAGTATGAAAAAATAAAATAAATTAAAAAATCTATAAATTTTACAATTTAATTCTATGTTTTATGCTTTTGTATGTATATTTTAATTTTGCCAATTATAATTGATAATTAAAATACTTGACAGTTACAGAAATTAACAAATTCACGGACTCCAGCGCAAATAATACGATGTTGAAAAGGAACTTGGACTGGAATATTTTATTCTGCTTTTTAAAGATTTATTTATATTTTGTCATTATGTTTGTTGTTCGTGAAGTTTTATGCCAACGCAATTAATATTAATATCCCTAAAACAATCGCATTTTTTTATCAATCGAAGCGTTTCTAATAGTGCATAGAAAAATAAATATTTTGATTCAAACTTCTTGTTTTCTGATTCAGTTTTTTTTTAAATTTAGTTTTAAAATTAATAAACATTGTAATATTTTTGGTTATTTGCAGACATGTCTGTTAATTTTGATTTTATTTTTTCCTGATTTCTAATTTGGGTTCTTATTTCCATATCTTTTTATATCCTTTTTTAATATTAAAAATCATCATGTTCGTATATTGAATATTTGTTAATAATAAATGGTTATATTTTGTTTAGAAACTTTTTTCAATGTCTTTCTCCAAATGACTCAACTCGTGCTACAGCTCTCGTAAAGTGTCTTATAGCACTAACTTAATGTGCCATAAAATAAACATCATCCGTAATTTAGGAATAAACCATTTTATAGCTGCTAAAGGTAGTTCATCGAATTCGGTGCAAATAACATTATTAAATAATTTTTGGCTTTTAGCTCATACAAATAGTGTTTTGATTGCTTAACAAGGTATTTTTTATTTAGTTTATTGATATTTTTATTTGTATAATTTGTGGCTCGGACTAAATTCTTTTTTTACGTGTTCCGGTCTAAAATTTTTTCAAACAATAAAGACTATGAATAATGTTTTAATATTTTACTTATTTTCTCAATTTTTTGCGTTGCTTTGACTAATGTTTCGACAAACTCGTTTATATTCAGTCTTTGAACTAGAACCTGAATTTCAATCTTAAATTTATTTTTATTTTCATCTTAA